>CM032456.1:140476065-140518565 GCA_019049505.1 Pachyrhynchus sulphureomaculatus
CGCTCCTGGAGCGCTTTAGGGACTTCCCTGCAGCACGTGCTAGACCAATAAAAAAAAAAAAAAAAAAAAAAAAAATATATATATATATATATATAATATATATATATATATATATATATATATATATATATATATGTAGCAACAAATGAATTAATGAACGCTCTACACGCTGCTACATTTCTACCATATTCCCAAAACTCGTCAAAAAATGTGAAGATTAGATCTAACGATGGAAATTTGCGTCGTGGCTGAGTTCCAACCCTAAATTCGGAGTGGTAAAAATAAAAAGAAAAATAATATATTTTCTTGTGTTCTATTTATTAAAATAATATGATTACAGACTTAATAGAATTAAAATTAAACATTAATAACGTACCGTAACTTCAACAATGCAAATCAACAATTTAAAAAAAAATAGTCATAATTTTAATGGAAGGGATGTACTTGATGGATTGACAGCAAATTATCAATATTTGGCTTCAGTTTTATAAGAAATAACCGTAAATCTCCCCGTTCTGTGATGTTCAATCTGTTCCTGTTTTTTGTTAATAGGTTTGTAACGACACTAAAACTTTTTTCGACAAGGTATGACGACGGAAACGCTATCAAAAGTTTTCTCGCAATTTCCCGCAGCCCAGGATATTTTTCGGGTATTTCTGCCTGCAGCCAAAATGTTTGATAGCCTTTTTTAAATTTCACCTTCAGCTCCTCATTGGTGCTAAAACTCGAGTAGCTCCTCTTGTAATACCACATTCGCCACTTCCGTTTCATCAAATGGATTTATGATCCATGATGGTATTTCCATCGTCAGAATATCTTCAGATCTATTTTTGAAGTCATCATGCAGGGCATTTAAATGTTGAACGTATGTCTGAATATCCTCATCAAGACATTCTGCCTGTGACAAGTTTGCAAACTGGGAGAATTCGCACCGACTCATGTTTTGCTTCATAAATTTTAATTTTCCAAGGAAAGCCGAAATTACACCCTTTGTTTTTATTAAATTTAGGCTGTCCCCTTGTAACTGCAAGTTAATGTCATTAAATTTGTCTGCTTTCAATTTGATCAGGTTTTCTTTTAAATCTGGATCTTTACTTTCCAGAAACTCTAAAATTGATTCAAAAAGTGAGTAAAATCTTATTAAACATGCACCTTTCGACAACCAGCGTACTTCAGTATGTAAGAGCAATCGTTGGAAGTCTTCATCATTTTCGTCGCACAATTGTGCAAATAAACGGGTATTCAACGCATTGCTTCTTATTTTGTTCACTGCTTTAATCACAAATCGAAGCGATAGGTGCAATCTATCACTCAAATTTTTCGCTACCAGGTATTGTCGGTGGATGACACAGTGAATTGCAGTTACTCCTGGTATAATTCTTTTAAGATGGCTTATAAACCCACGATATCGCCCGAAGATGGCAGGAGCTCCATCTGCTTCCTCCGAAATAATGTTTGTAAATGGAATCGATTTTTCCTTAAAAAAATCACTCAGGAAATGAGTTGTTTGCAGATAATTACACAAGAAGCTTTCAATATCAGAGCTCATTTCATCAATACGTCTTTGTACAGTGTTGTTACTCAAAGGAATTCTTTTGAGTACGTCAAATGGAGGTTTGTGCAGAACAGTTTTTAAAACCTCTTCAACAGCAGGTAAAATTAACTGTTCTTCGATGGTGTGCATTACTTTGAGACGTCGAAGCGAACATACTGTGCACGGTGGGTCTCTTTTCATATTTTTCCTTCAATGTTTGAAAATATTTTAAATCTTTACCTATTTTATCAGAATGACACCTTCTTAGATGTTCTTCGAGCTTCGATGGTTTTATAGAGTCATTGCTCAAAACTTTGTTACATAAAAGGCATATGGGCAATCGTTTGTCTACCTTTGATGGAAAAAAAAATTTCAAATAATCAACACTGTACTGTCGACATTTCTTCTTAGATTTAGCCATGTTTCGTATCAGTTACCTACCTATAAAGAAAAAAATGTTTGTTTTAGTAATCATAAGGCGACTTTAACAGGATATGGCTATTTTAACAGAATAAAATAGGATTAATTAATTATTGCAATGAAAAAAAAAAACCAAAATACCGGCGGCAAAACTGATTTTAATTATTAAAAGCAATAAACTGTTAAGACCCATATAGAGGTTTTCACAAAACGGGCTGAACCTATTTTAATGTAATATAAAATATTTTTGATTAATTATATTTTGATACATTTCTGTAAATTCGAGAGAAAATACTTTTAAAGAATATTTTGACATCAAAACTCCGCGATTTTAATGATTTATTTATTACTTTGATGTACGTTACGAGTGGTACATAAAGACACGTACAATTTATGAAAATATTTTTAGTCATTTAGCATTAGCAACTACGAGTTCACTGAAATATGTACAAACATGCAGGTCAATCATATATCTCTCCTTTAGTGAATCACCACAGTCGGATAAATAAATAATTTTATAATAAAAAGTACTAAAAGTTCAATTTTTCTCGGCTTTGTGTTCTTTTATAGAAGTATCGAATAATGGTCCTGTTCAGTATTTAATTTTTATTACGTACCTACTACACGCAAACATAACAAATATAATATTATTACAATATAAAATAAAAGTAGGAATAACAAATAGGCAGGTACTGGCAAACACATCGATTTACTCATACTTTTCTTTTAAAAATTCCGGAAACAAATGAGTAACGTTTGTCCTTGGCATTCGTATTTATATCGGTGAAGAATCAAACAAGTTCATGCAAGATTGCAAGCAAGTCGTATTTCGTCCCTTTGCACGTCCTGAACGGGTTACGTTGCTGGCGGGCGGGCGGCGCTTTGTAAATCTCGACGCGCGTTGTACTGAATATCGAATATGCAAGTTTTTACAAGTAATAGTCGCTGACCTTCTTAAAATACACTACTCAAAATAAATTAAGGGAGGTTTTAAAACAAGGAAATTAATGCTAAATAAACAGGCTATCTGATCCATATGCCAGCCTAACTGAAAAAATTTTTTCAGGTCCTTGGACCAAAAAAAAACAAAATATTTGCAATATTATTTTTTCGCGCTATCTAAAAAATTTTAGCCAAAAAATCTGAAAATTAGAATCTTAAAGCTTCAAAATGCTTTTTTTTAAAGTCTCAATACGACCATTTTTCACCGAAATACGGCCTGTCAAAAATCATCGAAAAATTTGGAAATTTTTTTTGTTCCCTTAATTTTTTTGAGTACCATATTATCTGCCTACATTGATAGGTAAAGCCAAGCCAACATTTTTGTTCTTTCCTATTGAAACGAGATAAATTTTCGTGGACCCCCACTTACAACTTGTAAACCCCCATTTTTTTTTCACGCCAACGTAGACCCCCGTCGAGTCTCCCGTGGACCCCTGGGGGTCCACCTGAACCACTTTGGAAATCACTGATATAGATTAACGAACAAATTGAACAGGGAACAAGCGGGATTTGGACGGAGATATAGCACTTTGGACCATCTTCAAATAATTAGATTATTATTGGAAAAAGCAAATGAATATAAGGTCACTTTGTAGATACCATACCATTTGATTCGATAAAGATATGGGCAGCTCTTAACGCCTTAAGTAATAGCAGAGTCAAAGAAAAATATAAAACTTTCTTGAATACATATACAAAAATGCGAATTCACAAATAATGCTTGAAGAAAAACAAATAAAATCAAAATTAAAAGAGAAATTGGACAAGGCTTCTCGATATCCCCAAAGCTGTTCACACTGGCTCTAGAAGATATGTTCAAATCGTTAATGTGGGAAAAAAGTAATACTAATGGACGATGAACGATTAAATCACTTAAAGTTGGCAGATGATGTCACTCTGATCGCCAA
Source organism: Pachyrhynchus sulphureomaculatus (assembly GCA_019049505.1). Lineage (NCBI taxonomy): Eukaryota > Metazoa > Arthropoda > Insecta > Coleoptera > Curculionidae > Pachyrhynchus > Pachyrhynchus sulphureomaculatus. Next base: position 140,479,930 of record CM032456.1, read on the forward strand.
CACCTAAGAAGAATTGCGAGGAATGCTGATAAAATTAAATAAGAAGTCTCGAGAATCAGGTCTAAAAATAAACCTCACCAACACCAAATATTTGAACAACGAAAGTGAAGATAACAGCCAGGATGTATTAATAGAAGGTGAAAGAATATATTTAGGACAAAAAATCGAAATATCATAAAATAATTTAAAGGCTGACTTGGATAGAAGCTTGGTCTGCGTTCGGAAGGTTGGACATCCCAAAACCTAATAAAAGCCAGAGTAATCGATCAGGATATATTGCGAGTATTAATATATAATACTGAAACGTAAGCTTTAAATAAAAGTATAATAAATAAACTCCAGGTAACCCAAAGAGCAATGTAGAGGAGAATACTAAATATTGGACTCCAAGATCGTATTCCTAACATTCGAAGTAAATCAAAAGTGTGTAATAAAACGAATATGTACATTAAGTGGAATTTGGTGGGGTATATCGTAAAGAGGAATGATAACAGATGGATACGCCGTATAGTGGAATGAAGGCCTAGAGAACACAAAAGATGCAGAGGTAGACCACAGACAAGATGAATAGACGACATAAAAAGATTAGCGCGAGACGATTCTACCCTAAAGAAATGATGACATTAATAATATGAAAGGACTATTTTCATTCTGCCACTGGTGAACGAAACATTGTTACCTTTGTAATTTGAAAAAATAATTGCTACTTCTCTAGTGATAAACTACATTTGCATTTTTTCTTTTTTCAGCTGTAATAACTCGAAATTTTATCTTCTGTTCCGTAAAGTGTTGACGTAAGATTCACTACATTAAAACTAAAAATTTTACATTTTAAAAATAAGTATGTAATGCCTTAAATAGTTGAAATAAATGAGAAAAAAATTCACTACCCTTCGCGTAGTAAAAGTATTTATTGAAATATCGGCTACAGCATCAAACAATTGATTTTATTTGTTTATTGTAAAATAATTAAAATAGTGTTCTGAAATCCACATATAAAATAAAATGAGCCTGGCATGGTATTTCTCACGTAATAATTCAGTACTGGTATTTTAGAAAATCGCTTTTTAAATACAAATATTTTTAAAGCAGTAATAAACAGTAACTGTCAAAGCCGACTCACTAAAATTAGACAGATCATAGTTTGCATAATGTGGTAGAAGATAGCAACAAAATGATTTAAACATGCTAACGAGTTTCCATGTTATAGAGGCGACACATAATAAGTTCACAGGTTGATGTGTAATCACTCTTTGATTCAAATTTGACACATACAAGAATTTTAATTTGGGAAATTTAGTTATTTTGTTGTCCCTTAATATAAGATACAGCATTCAAGAAGTAAAATATAAATATGAAATAAAAGATTAAATAACCGGTCAAGTGCAAGTTGAACTTGCGCAATTAGTGTTCCGTACGTTGATTGCTTTTAAAATATAAAATTTTGTTACGGAGGTATAAAATGATCAGTGACTTTACAAAACACATCCCAAATGAGTTTTCAACAAGGTTTGTTTCCGATCTTTACTGAAAACTGATGACCTTGATTTATATATATATATATATATATATATATATATATATATATATATATATATATATATATATATATACCAGATAAATTATTAAAGGTAATGCACTCGTGATAATTTTCGTTCGATCCACAGTCTGTGGAGAATATTGCAGAATTTTTTCAAAATTTTTTTACCAGCGTTTTTTCGCGATTTTTTAAAAATACAATATACACTTCCTAAATGAGTTTTCAACAAAGTTTGTTTCTAATCCTTACAGAAAACTGATCACCTTCAATTTTTTTTTTTTATATATCAGACAAATTATTAAAGGTGATAATTTTCGTTCAATCTACACATCATGGACAATATTCCAGACCCTCATGGACAATATTCCAGAATTTTTTCAAAATTTTTTGATCAGTACTTTTCGCGTTAAGGGGGGGACAGCGATTTTACGCGATTTCTTAAAAATAATACAAAGAAAAGTGTGCGCAAGTATTACATTATATATACATTTTCTGATAAGGCCATCAATTCCTATATTTCAACTTTCTATGACAAATAGTTTCGGAGAAAATCGAGTGTGACAGACAGACGGACAGAGGAACAGCAGACAGACACCGAAGTCATCTTATAACTGTTCCGTACGGAACACTAAAAATGGAAAATTTCGAAATAAACATAAGTTTCTACGTTAATAAGGCTCATTGAATTTATTTAAAAGATATTTACATCATATATATGAGATATTATTGCAACTGTCTATAATAGTATACGTGAAAACCATTAATTTGAGACATTGTTGAAGTCTGTTGGTGCTCTGGAACCAAAATTATGATAATTTTAAAATTTTTTAAAATTCCGGATCAAGAATCTGTGAAAACATATTTTACTCATTGTTCTCATCTTCTAAAATTTAATAACATTAGTTCTAGATCATCTAGAAATTTCTTTAAAATATAAAATTAAACGGTTTAACTTCTAGTTTCATAATCTGATAGGAACATGTTTTCTCATAGAGGTATAATTTTGCTAATTACGTCAAAATAATAATATAATTTATCGTGGTTATGTGATCTATTAACTTGCTAGTATATTTATATATAAATAACCTGTTTCAGGCACACCGTACAAGCACACATACCTCACATACCTCGCGTCATGAATCACTGATAAGGATATCAACCACCACTACGAGGAATTAGTTCCATCTTGATATAATCTATACTCCTGGAAATATTTTAACTTTTTTGCTTTCTAAAATCTTGCAAGAGAATTTGTTTCACCTTGAGCTTAACAAATGTGATACCTCTGGAGGTAGTTTTGTAAATATACTTTTCTGAAATTTTTAAATGGAGGTAGTTTACAACCTTATAAAGGATTCAAGACGCAAAGCCATATAACTACTAGTTAAAATGTCTCAAGGAGTATAGCCTATATCGAGCTTAATGTGAAAGCAATTATCTATGTGTATTTTTTTGATTTTTTTTTTAATGATCTTAGAATAAAGGTTGTTGTCACTCCTATGAATATTTCAAAACCTTAAGTTGTATACCTACTAGCTAACGTATCTTAGTAGGTGTACAATATATAAAGCTCAAGGTCGGAGAAAGTCTCTGGGTATATTTGTAATTTTTTTTTAATTTCATATTTAACCTTTGCTTGATGAGTGCCTCACACCCCTACCAATGGTGAATAAAAATTCCTAACTCGATTTCTCAAATCAAAACTCTTCTGCGTGGAAAATCTTACATAAATAGTATCTATCAATAGTGATTAATTATCAACCAGTGAACCTATTATGTGTAGCCTCTATAAAATGGAAACTCATTAGAACTTCGTTGCCAGCTTAAAACACATGTTTGCATAGACCAGGGATTTCCAAATTAGTCTGGAAAACAAATATAAAGTTAATTGAATTTTCATTTAGTAAGAGTATAAATATAATAAAATGTTTATTAAAATAATAAAAAAAACTATAAATTGCACGAGCTTGCCAACAAATAATGATTAGTTTATGTAGTTTTTGTGCCATGTTTATTTCATTGTGTGTTATTTTATCCGAAACTCTTGATATAAATAACTAAAAAAATAAAACAAAAGTTTTCAACGGTGTATTGTTAATACCTGATCATTGAATTATTAGTTTAAGACCACAACAAAGTAATTAGTAAAACATTATCTCCACTCCTGCAGTTACTGTTATCAGAGATTTCACTCCCTTTTTCTCTTTTATTAAAAAACCTTGAATTTGTCACAAGAAAATTATTTTACTCTTGGAGTTCTTATTAGAACAACATTTCTCAAATTCTGGTTGCATTTTGCTCAAAAATGTAAGGTGAACTATGACGTCAACGCCAGCGGTTAGGCGCCAATAACCTGAAAGCCGTGGAATTGCAGATATTATCGCTCCTTATCAAGTCCTCTTTATAATATAGATAAGGTAGATAGATGTACATAAGATATCTTTATTATGATTAGATGTAATTTTTCTTTAGGTATGCGTATTATATATTATTAGATGAATTGTTTCTTAAATGTGAAAATTTATAATTTCTCAATATAATGGTGTATTTACCAACACTCTAAGCATTTTTTATTTTTTGGTCCACTGGCAGTCATTAATCTGAGGTCAGATGCGGGTTGGTTTGAAGGTAAAATCCAGTTTTGCTCTTTTTTCATGTTTTAAAAATTGTCAAATTTAAAAGAAAACTTTATATAACCGCACGAGTCCACCATTTCAATATATTAATCGTTTTTTCATAACACCCTATATATATAATATATATAATATATATATATATATATATATATATATATATATATATATATATATATATATATATATATATATATATATATATATATATATATATATATATATATATATATATATATATATATATATATATATATATATATATTTATATATATATATATATATATATATATATATATATATATATATATATATATATATATATATAGGTCCTTAGATATATATATATATATATATATATTATATATATATTATATATATATATATGTGTTTATATATATATATATATATTATATATATATATATATATATATATATATATATATATATATATATTATATATATATATATATATACATTTTGCTTTTCCTTACTTTAAATTCTATATAAATATATATATATATATATTAGTATATATTTATATATATATATATATATATATATATATATATATATATATATATACATAACATGTATGTATGATTTAATCTAAATCTTAATACTTTATTCATTGAAATTTTTTTTTTTCCCGAAAAAATTCCTCGCCCCGTAATCGATTTTTAAATTGAGTTGGAGTTTCGCCATATAAAAGAGTTCTTTTCTGTAAAATATTCTTCATCCTGGACCCTGATTTTTAAATTGTGTTTAATTTCTGAGTAGGAAGGGCATTTTTCTTTGAAAAGTTCTCACCCCTGGCATTGAATCGTTTTTTTCTTAAAGAGTCTCGACTTCAGTTGTTAATTGGTCCCTCTCTCCATAAAAAATTTTAGCTTTAAGCAATTCGTATCAACGTGGAACAGCCGCATTTTGGCAACACCATTTTTATTTCTTCTAAGGAGTCCTGAAGTCCAAAAAAATTTTCCTCGTTTCCTATACCAGCTTCAAAGGACGCTTCGGATAATTACTGTATACTTAGGGTAACGGTTATCTCTCAAAACAAAAACAGAAAATTCGCACTTAAAATGGTTTCTATGGTATTAATTAACTCATACACCACCGACTGTGCGGGTACCCATAGTCGCTCACCTAGGTTCTAAATGCAGCTAGTTAGGGGTCACAGAATTTTGGCACAGTAAACACTCCTTTAAGGTAAATTGGTGTATTTTCTTTTATACTCGAACGTGAGTCCTTTTACGGCCGTCTCATAGCATAGTGACTAGCGTCGTGTAACAATACCATCAGAGTGTTCCCACCAAACTATCTTCACCCGTTCCAAGCTGTGAGGATAGATGCAACTTGTGTGTGTGGTAAGAAATAAAAACAATAGATATCTTATCAATGTTTATTGAATCTCACTAACTTAACAGATAATTAAAATGCATAAAAATTTTCTTTATTTTGAAATATAACTTTTACTATTTATTATATTTATTTTAATAATATATTTTTACTTTCAAACATTCTACAGCGACAACTTTAATTTACTCTCATAGTCGTCCTCAGACACTGAAAAATATCGCCTGGCTATACTCTATTCTCCTGAGACTCCACTATTTTCTCATTCCATTTTATCTGCTCCGGCATTTCGACAAAAATCTGGTTGTTGAAATGTCGTAACATTTATGTTTGTTTTTTTCAACAGAAATCCCTCCAATTTGACCAAGGTAACCCCTCTATTGCTTAGTTTAGCGGCATCAAGCCCCCCTAAAACCTCAGGATTGACAACACTACGGCTACCTGGCCTTTATTTCTGAGGTATATATATATGTATATATATATATATATATATATATATATATATATATATATATATATATATATATATATATGTATTATGTGTATATGTGTATATGTATATATATATATATATATATATATATATATATATATATATATATATATATATATATATATATATATATATATGTATATGTGTATATGTATATATATATATATATATATATATATATATATATATATATATATATAAGTATATATATATATATATATATATATATATATATATATATATATATATATATATATATATATATATATATATATATATATATATATATATATATATATATATATATATATATATATATATATATATATATACATATATACATATATACATATATACATATATACATATATACATATATACATATATACATATATACATATATACATATATATATATATATATATACATATATACATATATACATATATACATATATACATATATACATATATACATATATGTACATATATACATATATACATATATACATATATACATATATACATATATACATATATACATATATACATATATACATATATACATATATACATATATACATATATACATATATACATATATACATATATACATATATACATATATACATATATACATATATACATATACATATATACATATATACATATATACATATATACATATATACATATATACATATATACATATATATATATATATACATATATACATATATACATATATACATATATACATATATACATATATACATATATACATATATACATATATACATATATACATATATACATATATACATATATACATATATACATATATACATATATACATATATACATATATACATATATACATATATACATATATACATATATACATATATACATATATACATATATACATATATACATATACATATATACATATATACATATATACATATATACATATATACATATATGCATATATCTTAGACGAATATCCGCAAACAGCAGGAAGTCATTCAACCTAACAAAAACCTGGAAGAAATTTTATCTTGGGGTGATAGTAACCAAGTGGAATTTAACGCTACAAAAACCCAGGCGGCAGTTTTTTCTAAAGAAGTTAACGTTGCTGAACCCGACATAGTTATGTCCTCTAACACCGTCACTCAATTTTTTGGGCGTTAATTTGGGAGCAAATATGTCCTGGCATGAACATGTTGCAGGCATAGCAAGGAAAGCTTCTCAAAAGCTGGGAATATTATTTCGAACCAGAAAGCTTTACACTCCACAACAATTGTTAATTCTTTACAAAGCTCAAATTCGACCAACTATGGAATACTGCTCCCATGTTTGGGGCACCGCTCCCAAACATGCACTGCATTTGTTGGATTCTATGCATAGAAGAGCTGTTCGTCTGATTGGAGACCCGGAACTGACCGGCGGCCTTGATTCGCTGGAACATCGAAGAACGGTTGGCGACCTGAGCCTATTCTACAAGTATTTTCATGGGAAGTGTTCGAAGGATGGGGCCCGCTTAATTCCTCCCAGAGCGGGGCGTGTTAGAAGTACACGTCGCGCTAATACTTCACATCCGTATGAGGTTCAGCCTGTTACTCCTCCTACAACGCTTTTTAAGCAGTCTTTTATATGGAGAATATCATCCCTTTGGAATAATTTGCCTAGGCCTGTGTTTTCCACCAAGTACAATTTACAGCTATTCAAGAACAACGTAACCGGATCTACGACCAAAATAAGAAGCAACCAAAAAACTTGACCAAGGGCTCATTTTAAAGCTTAGAGCGTCTACTTTCAAATGCCTAGTGCGCCTTTAAAAAATCCAATATGGCGGCTTCAATATGGCGGCCGGTAGCTGGAGAGAAATCAAGTGTCCAGCAAAAAAAGCTTTTAAAAATAGAAATTCGGAACTGTTTGGGTCGTTTTTTGGCTCAAATTGTAGCTGATGGACGCCCCAAGAAATTGGGGGTGGTAAGTTGACAAAATCCAACATGGCGGATCCAATATGGCGGTCAAAAATCCAATATGGTGGCCGAATTTTCGCAAATGAACCGATCTCCACTAAATTTGGTAAACGGGGATTTTTAGGGTCGCTAATCACGAATCCAAGGTCTGATTTGCCAAATTCAGGATGGCAGATCCAAGATGGCGGATGAAATTTTCGAAAATCTATCGATTTGTACCAAATTTGTTATACGGGGGTTTTTGGGGTCCCTGATAACGAATCTGAGGTCAAATTTCTAAAATTCTTAAATTCAAGAAGGTGGACCCAATATGGTGGAAACTGAATAAGGCAATCTACTATATTGGGTCCGCCATCTTGGATTTTGAAAATCGAACTTCTGATTAGTAATATATAATATATATATATATATATATATATATATATATATATATATATATATATATATATATATATATATATATATATATAATAGAGGTTTTCACGGTTGGTGGAATGTAATACAATAAAATTCCGGGTTTCAATACTTTAGTCTAAAAATGAATTTACACGACGTTTCGCTGCTGCTGCTACTAGATAATATGATCTTGCCGCTGCTTCAAGCTAACTGAGAAACCGAAGTGCGGTCGCCTTCTTTTATAGATCGGCGTCTACGTAGGTTATAGGTGGGGAGATCGGGAGTGTTCGTCCGGGCATCGGCGTTTCTCGGCTGGGTGCCTGTATTAGTGGTAATTACGGTTTCCGGCGCTATGCTGGCTGTTGCTTTCTCGATGTTTTGGTTATTCCTTTGCTTAGTTAGTAGACCCTTCCATGTAGTAGAGATATTAAGTGCATCATCTCGCTTATTTAGCTGTCCATTCTTTTTGATTTGCAAGGCTTCTCTGACTATGAGTGTTTTGTAGTGTGAAATCGAGGCTATTTGTTTAGATCCCTCATAACTGATGTTGTGACCAGTATCATGATGGTGCTGAAAAAGAACTGAAGTTTGTTTGTTTGTTTTTGATATTTATTTCATGTTGTTGGATCCTGGTGGAGATTCTTCTGTTTGTTTGCCCTATGTAAAATTTGTGGCAGTCTCCGCATGAGATGTTGTAAACTCCATGGTCTTCCAGTTTTCTTTTGTCCTTGAGATTACCCAGGATGTTTGCCAGAGTGTTTTGTGGTTTGTATGCTGTACCTATGTTGTGTTTTCTTAGAATTCTTCCAATTCTAGCTGTAACTTCTCTCACATACGGTAATAGGACTATACTTTGGTTGAGGTCCCATTCTTCTGTACTTGTTTGTAGCTGGCGCTGCCTTTCTAATGTTCTCCGTATGGACTAATCTGTGTATCCGTTTTGCTTATGAGCCCTAGTAATTTATGCAATTTCTTGCTGTTTCGTTTCTGGTTCGGTAAATCGGTATGATCTCGATACGAGGGTGTCGGCTACCGACTGGATTTAGGATGGGTGGTGGTGTGAGCCAGCATTTAAATATCTGTTGGTGTGGATGAGATTCCGGTAGACTGAATATTGAAGTTGACCGTTATTTTTTCGGAGTTATGAGCACATCTAGGAAAGGGATTTTTTTTCTTCTTCTACTTCCAAAGTGAACTGTATCCGATAGTGGAATCTATTTAAATAGATCAGGAAGTTGTCTAAATCACTTCGTCCACGGGGCCAAATTATAAAGATATAATCAACATATCGTTTCCAGAGTTTGGGTTTGAGTTGTGATTTTTTAAGGGTCTCTGTTTCAAAATATATCATATAGAGATTGGCTACTACTGGTGAAAGAGAAGATCCCATGGGCGCTTCATCTGTCTGTCCGTATATCAGACCGTTAAAGACAAAATAAGTTTTTTTAGACAGTGTTGCAATAGTTCTACAATATGAGCTGGAAAATCCTCGTTTATTGCTATTTTGTCTGGTGCTTCATCCACTGAAATACTGGGATAAAGCGCAACAATATCTAGACTTGACAGGATGTCATTTTCCCTTAACTGAATGTCTCTGATTATGTTCGTGAAGTGTTCGGACTTTTTGATGTATGAATCAGCACTTTCAACGGTTGGTTGCATGATCCTTGACAGATATTTTTCTAAGTTTTGTGTAGGAGAGGCCACTACGCTAACAATGGGTCTAAGGGGGACGTTGAGCTTGGGTATCTTTGGTAGGCCATACAACTTTAGGCATCGGCTTGATTTCTTTCTTGAAATTATGAGTCTTTCCACCTCTGGTCCAAATTTTGCAGCTTTTATTCTGGGCTTTGTGGTTTTTTCCAGATATGTTCTGGGTCCCTGGTAACTGGCTTGTAGGTGTCGTCTTGTAGAATGGTTTCCATTTTTATCTTGTAGTCTTCGGTATTTAGGATCACTGTGGCGTTGGCCTTGTCGACTTGCAATATGGGGACATTTTTTTTTCTTGAGCGCTTGAAGAGCTTTCCATTCTTCAAATTTGAGGTTTGGCTTAGGACGTCTGGTTGTTCTCAGGATTCTAATGATATCTTGTCTTATTCTTTCAGCATTTTCTTCGGGCATGGTATCTAGAAAGCTCTACATTTAAGACTCTATCTTCCAGTGGATCAAGCACTAGACAAAATAGCAATGGACGAGAATTTTCTAGCTCATATTGTAGAACTATCGGAACATTGTCTAAAAAATACCTATTTTGTCTGTAACTTTCAGATATACAGACAAACAAATAGAACGCCCATGGGATCTTCTCTTTCACCAGTAATAGCCAACCTCTATAAGATACGTTTTGAAACAGAGGCCCTTAAAAACTCACAACTCAAACCCAAACTCTGAAAACGATATGTTGATGAGATCTTTATAATAAATCCAGTCAGTAGCCAACACTCTCGTATCGAGATCATACCGACTCACCGAACCAGACATGAGACAGCAAGAAATTACACAAATCACTAGGGGCCTTAGGCAAAACGGATACATAGATCAGTCCATACGAAGAGTATTAGAAAGGCAGCGCCAGCCACAGACAAGGACAGAAGAACGGGACCTCAACCAAAGTATAGTCCTATTACAGTATGTGAAAGGAGTTACAGATAGGATTAGAAGAGTTCTAAGAAAACACAACATAGGCACATACAAATCAGAAAACTCTCTGACAGACAAGAGGAAACTGCAAAACCACGGAGTTTACAGCATCCCATGTGGAGACTGCCACATATTGTACATAGGGCAAACAAATAGAAGAAACTCCACCCTGATCCAAGAACATAAATTAAGTATCAAAAACAAATAAACAACTTCAACCCTTTTTCAGCACCATCATGATACTGGTCACAACATCAATTTTGAGGTATCTAAACAAACAGCCTCGATTTCAGATTATAAAACACGCAGTCATAGAAACCTCGGAAATCGAAAAGAATGGACAGCTAAATAAGTGGGATGATGCATTTAATATCTCTACTATATGGAAGAGTCTACTATCTTAACAAAGGAATAACCAAAACATCGAGAAGGCAACAGCCAGCATAGCGCCGGAACCCGAAATTACCACTGATACGAACACCCAGCCGGCAAACACCGATGTCCGGACGAACACTCCCGATCCCTCAACCTACAACCTGCGTAGACGCTGACCTATAAAAAACAGCAACCGCACTTCGGTTTCTCAGTTAGCTTCAAGCGGCAGCAGCAGCAAGATCACAGTATCGAGTAGCAGCAACAGCAAGAGCACTTCAAAATGCCAGATGAGATTTTGGCAAAACGTCGTGTAAATTCATTGTTAGACGAACGGATTGAAACCAGGAATTTTAAGGTATTATTTATATATGTATATGTATATATATATATATATATATATATATATATATATATATATATATATATATATATATATAAATAAGGTTTTCTAAAATGCTATATATATATATATATATATATATATATATATATATATATATATATATATATATATATATATATTCATATACATACAAACATACATATACATACATACATATACATATAAATACATATACATATACATAGATATACATATACATATATATTTTAAGCGGTTTGAAGCAACGTACATGCCATATGTGATATTGTTGATCAATTACGATACAAATAGTTACCATGAGCATCGATTTTCATCTAATTTCAATACCTTTAATCTATCTGACGTGTTCCTCTACGTGACTTTTTAATTTCAGATCAACACTGCAAATGTGGCTACTATGGTGGTCTTTTTACTCTGCTTCCAAACATACACTGTATTTGTTGGATTTTATTCAGAGAAGAGCTGTTCGCCTGATTGGAAAACCGGAACTGGCCTGCAGCTTTGATTCATTGGAACGTCAAAGAAGGGTTGGCGACTTGAGGCTATTCTAGAAGTATTTTCATGGAAGGAGGTCGATGGATGTAGCCCGCTTAATTCCTCCCAGGGCGGAGCGTCACGCTAATACTTCACATACGCATGAGGTTCAGCTTATGACTCCTCGTACAACCCTTTTCAAGCAGTCCTTTATATGGAGAACCTCATCCCTTTGGAATAATTTGCCCAGATGTTTCCCACCGAGTCCAACTTACGGCGATTCAAGACTAACCTGAATCACGTTTTCCGCACACGTGTCGCTCCTGCAGCGCTTTAAAAATTTCCCTGCAACAGGTGTGCTAGACCCATAAAAAAAAACTCTAATTCTCCTGGCCTTAATTACATGGCATTCTTTTTCTGGCAAATGAACCCGCTCTACTTCTTGTCGTGGCTTTTCATCTTCTATATTTCCCTTACATCTTCATTTCGGAGAATTTTCGTTTCATCCCGTAACATAGATAAATTATTGACAGTTACATTGGCAGCGTATTGTACATCGTAGACACCGTGAAAATTGATGAAAAATACAAGTAGAACCTTTCTTAGGGTTGGCAAGTATAAAGTCAAATTCCTGAAAATCAATAGAAATTAATTTCCGGTTCGAATCACTATGTAACTTGAACATCATTTCGAGAACGATTTATTAAACCGCCACGATGTTAGTTCCGAAATGAAGAGGAATACTCAACATCCGCAGTAGACGAAAGCAGCAACTCACAGCTATGAGCGAAAGAGGAGGGATAGAACGCCAAGACAGTGATTGCTGCGTCACGCTAGTCACTGAATCGGCGCCGTACGTAGTCACGTCGATCTTTATTTCACCCCTGGGACCATACGTATGGTCACAAATATGTCTAATAGATGTGTTCGTTGCACCAAGATTGCACAACCCTTAGACAGCTGCAGCCAAGGGACTGTCACATGTGCGAATACTGACCAAATGAACCTAAAGTAAGACTATAACAAAATTGTAAAAATCGTTACTGTGCTGTATCCTATATGCACTTCCTAACATATGAATTATATAAAATGCTTCCATCTAATCATTGAGTCTTCTTTAGATGTTCATGATACCATCCTCTATCAGCTTGGTAATGTTATATTTATCCATTCAAAATTCCGTATAAATATTTCCCCTCTATGCTTCAACTATTTTAAGCAATTTATTTGCGTCTCTTTCTAAAGTAGAATATTTCAGTTTCCTGGTGGACAAGAGTTGATTGGTTTATAATATTCAGGATTGTTCAATTTTCCCTTTTTGCAATAAGTATCGTTATGGTATTCAATAGACCACTCAGAAATTACTTGTCTCCCGTTCGACTACCTGTTATCTCAACCACAGGTTCGTGGGTGATATAGAGCTTTTTCAAAGGAAATTATTGATGGCATCTCATCCTGGGGGCAAAACTTTTCATATCATTAACAGAATTGGTAACTTCTTTCGTGATAATTACCTGAACTAACTTCTTTTTGCTATTGGCATTGTCTGCAGTCAGTACTTAAGTAGTGCAGGCGTAGGAGTTTCCTCCTTGAGTGAAAGATGTGATTCTGTCGGAAAAATCTTGTTTTCGGCAATAAATTGAATTGAAAAGTCAGCTTGTACAATTTCTACTAACTATTGTGTTTGTTCTAGAAAGTGTCGTTTTATAGTATTTTTACCAAATGTGTAATGAGTATGAGTTGTAATATAAATGGTCATTTAATTCTTATATATTCATTCACGTAGTAGATACGAGCAACTTATTACCAAGTCTTCTGATTTTTTTCTACTCTACACACGCTTTTCTTTTTTCTACAGCATTATTTCGTATCTCAGGTGATACATTTTTGAAAGTTCACTTGTATTACTTGTATCAATCAGACCTTGTCATTTTACATGTATTTTTTATGGTTTTCTCATACAGTTCGATATAGTTGCCTATATTTGAAATAAGCCGTATTCGAGAAAATATGTCACATAGTCTCGGAATCAATGACAATAATAAATATTTTAATATTCTGGATGTTTTCACAGTCGCTAGTCATAGAATACATGCATTATTTCGGACTCTTGGTAGCAGTCTTGGAGCCTCTCTTAATTGCCAGGTTCATTATCTAATAGCATCTTTCATACAATCCCTTAATTTGAGAAATCCTTTGTCCCCACTATTAACAGATATCTTTCTTGCTAACCTTGAAAATTCCCTGTTAAATTCTTATTTGAAGAAATAAACGTATAAACTTGTTTAGCTATGTAAATAACTGTTCATGGCAGAACATTGTTCTTGGTAAAAACAGGAAGCAATAAACATTAGACTGTAGAGTGTAGGGTGTTCAACACCCTACACTCTAATATAAAATTTACTTTACAAATGAAATTAACAATCAACTAAATTTTTTAGATGCAACTGAAAAATAGTAATAATTTATTCTTTAAAATCAACTCAAACTGATCATATATGGTAATCTCATCTCAGAGGTAAACATTGTTTACGTTCTTACTATAATAGACAAATACATGCGAAGAATAAGAAGAGAAAATAATCCATTGTAGCTTATGGGAGCACAACATACAATGAACAACAATTGGCTAAATCTTATTCACTCTCATTTTTGGACCAATTTTTAAAAAAGGATAGCAAAAAATCTGATAAACGCGGCTCAGAATACCAAAGCTCCCTAATAACAAGCAAAAAGTCCCATATTCAAAAGTGAGATGGGGATATTCGTGATTTCAACATTCTTCTGTACATATTGAAAACACTGTAAGACCTTTAGGAGTCAGAATCAGAGTATATTTCGTTAACTCCAAAACCTCTGTTTTCAAAAATCATATTAATTTTTATATAATTTCAATAGAAATATTTCTAAAATATGAGACTATAGGTAAAATCTAAAAGTATAGATGTAATAAAGAAATAATGATCAGTATTTTAATAATAAAATGAATATGCCAATAGTCGATATTCCATTTTTAGTCGGGAATAGCTTATGGCATAGTGCACTGGAGTGCAGCACCGGCTGTAGCTCAAAAAAGAATTAGACGCTAGAAAGCACGGATCCGAGCCCCCCTATGGTTTTGTTCAAAATTTAGGAATCCTGACGTTTTCATCTTAATACTTCTATTCACTTCTCTTATATGTAATAAATCATTTAAATTTATGAGTTAAAAGATCTCAAATCCACAATTATACAATATGGAGTAATGAAAATTGCACTTCCGTGCAAAAAAAAAGAATAGTAAATTTTATCGAAATTTTTTCATTTATTTTTCATTGTAGATTTCTTCGCTATACACGTGATCCACCGCTTCTCCAATTTTTTTACGCCGTCCCGATAGTACTCTTTACTGAAGTCCGGAAAATAGGCGTTCGACTCTGGTATGATTTCTCCATCTATGAAAATTTCTTACCTCCCAGCTATTTTTGACTGGTAAGGAAGCAGTTAATACCTCAATTCTACTAATTGTGCTGCCAGTAGAGACGAGGATATTTTCTAATGAATGTTTTCCAATTTTCCCACAACGCGTCCTTGCCTATAGTGCTGTTTCGGTTTAACAATCAGTCAATATTATGTTGTTCATAAAAATGGATTTTGATAACAATTAAGCTATTAAATTCAATTAAACTTTACTACCGAGAGAAGAACAAAAATAGTACTAGCCTGTTAATCATAAAATTGTACTGAAATATTAGAATTATTCCGTGTCATCGATATATCAAATTTTACACTTGTTTCTGCTACATAAAATATATGGTTACATATGCGATAGCAGTCCTCTTAATTTTTTTTACAGGAGAACATAATTTAAATATTGGCGTATAATGGTAAAATCACATTGATTTTATAACTTATTGTATAGGACCTTCATAAAGTCATCTTTATATTTAAGAGCACATATTTAAAGAAATCGAATATTTCAATTTCCATTAAGTAGATTGGCATAGATTTATTAAAAAATTTTATTTTGATTTAGGCTTCACTCCAAAAACCTCCTAAAAAACCCTATACATACATCCCTACCCATTCGCCAACCCGTTTGGCCAACATAGCTATGGCTTATGGCTACTAAATATTACGACTTATATAACTTCTGGAAAGGTACCACAGGTAGGTAGCTCATTAAATGACAAGTCCTATACTTTGGAAAAGGTCTGCCTCAAGGATTCTGGGGGAGACAAAAATCGTTAAATTTACTACCAAACAACAAAAGATCTAAAAATCGCTTATTACAGTCACTTTATATAGCAACATATAATGTAAGAACTCTGTCAACGGATGAAAAGCTAATAGAATTGGAAGAGGAACTTAACATATTGAACTCCGAAAACTGTCTGTATTATGCTGGTCAAGAAACTTTGATTAGAGGAGTCGGCTTCTTGGTAAATAAGAAGCATGTTGACCAAATTATTGAAATCAAGAGTGTTAGTTCGAGAGTCATATATCTGATAATCCAACTAAATCAAAGATACTCTCTAAAAATTGTTCAGTGCACCAACGAGCACCCACTCAGAGGATGAAATAGAATATTATAAAGAAATTTCCACAGCTCTACAAGACGAAAAAATGCATTTTACAATGTTGGTCGGTTACTTCAATGCGAAGATTAGAAGCAGAGAGGACGAAGGGGAAACTACAATAGGTCATCATGGGCTAGGAGATCGAAACGAAAGAGGGAGGACACTAAGAGACTGTTTACATCAAAATAGTTTATATGTAATGAACACCTTCTTCGGTCGGAGGACATCCCAGAGTCACAGAAGAAGAAATCACAGCCTTGAGGGACATGAAGTATAACAAAGGTCCGGGTGAAGACAATTTGTATAGAGGCAATTAAACAAGGAGGACAACAAATTATCAAATCTCTTAAAATGTTATTCAATAAAAGCTCCTGGAAGAAATAACTCCATCGCAATGGAATAATGTAACCATCGTCATCATGCATAAAAAAAAGGAGATACTTCAGACCTTACAAACTATCGACCCATTAGCCTCCTGAGCCATGTATACAAGTTATTCACGAAAATACTTACCAAATCTAGCAAATAAATTGGAGTTTTTCCTTTTAAAAGAACAGGTAGGTTTCCGCTCAGGGTATGGAACAAACGACCATCTGATTACAGTTAAAATGCTCATTTAAAAATATATAGAATATAATAAGCCTTTTGTGCTCACATTTGTGGACTTCGAGAAGGTTTTTGATTCTGTAAATCAGCAGAGAATTTTAGAAGGGCTTGCTGTGGGTCGTATTGATCATCGATATTCTAATGTAATTAAATACATATATGAAAATGCCACCGCTCATGTTAAAACACAAACTAACCAATCCACCCGCAAATTTCGAATCGAAAGAGGAGTACGGTAATAAACTGGGAAAAAATGGGACTTAACATTGACCGTGAAAAGTTAAATCACCTCTGTTTCGCCGACAACATTGTCTTAATAACAGACAAAATACAAGAGGCACAAACTATGCTACATATGCTTCAGGAAACTTCAGGAAAGGTTGGTCTAAAATCAATCTATCCAAGACCCAGTTTTGACAAATCTTGTATTAAGCGACACTATAAAACTGAATAACGTAGAGATCGAGCAAGTGCACCAATATAAATACCTGGGACATGAAATCAGCACATGAAATTCAGCGGAGAATAGATCTCTCCTGGGCTGCATATGGTCTATGTATTTAAATCTAACCTTCCTATGTGTTTAAAAAGAAAAGTATTTGACAGATGCATACTCCCCGTTATTACGTATGGAGCCGATACTCTCACAATGACAAAGACAAGCTCAATATAATATGTGTCATTCAACAAAAAATGAAGAGGTCAATGCTAGGCGTTATCCTTAGAGATCACATCCCGAGTCACATTATCAGGAAGAGAACAGGGTTTTAAGACGTAATCGAATTCATTCTACACCTGAATTAAAACTGGGCTGGGCATGTTGCTAGGTTTAAGGATGGACGATGTACAAATAGAAATATAGAGTGACGACCAAGATCCGAAGTCTATCGGAGTAGAGGTAGACCACCAAGTCGGTGGACTTACTTACTTACTTAATACCTTTCAGTATAGGCTGGTGTGAGTGGGTTGGGTTAGGTTGGGGCCTTCCATATTTCTCTCCATCTTTCTCTATTTCGGGCTAGCCTTGTTGCCTCCTCCCACCTCACTCCCCTCTTCTCCATTGCTCCCCTTACTTCTTCCCTCCATGTTCTTCGTGGTCTTCCTCGACTTCGTTTTCTATTCTCTCTTGCTTAATACATTCTTCTTACCAGTCTTTCCTGTCTCATTCTTTGTATAGGTCCAAACCACCTCAACTGACTTTCTTCTATTTTCTCCTGTATCGGCTTCATTTCCAGTGTTTCGCGTATATTAACGTTTCTTATCCTACCCAGTATTGTCCTTCCTTCAATCTTTCTGAGGACTCTTATTTCGATGCTTTGTATCTTACTTCTGTGACTTTGTGTTGTTGTCCACACTTCAGATCCGTACGTAATTATTCATGTCGCCACCCTTTTGAAGATTTGTAGTTTTGTTGATTTTGGTATTTCTTTTTTGCCTAGGAATGTGTTCTTGATACTATTAAAGAGTTTCCCCTCTGCCTCTGTCCTCGCCCTAATCTCCCCATATAGCCCTCCATCCCTCGTCACTATTGCACCCAAATATTTGAAACTCTCCACCTATCTTTTCTTCTCTTAGGTATATTTCATGCGTTTTGTTCTCCTTGCTTATGATCATTGTCTCCGTTTTTTTTACATTTATGCTCATATTCATGCGTTCCAAGCTTCCGTTGTGAACTTTTAGGCTTTCGTTCAAGTTTTTTCGTTTTTTGCGATCAGTACCATATCATCAGCGTATGTTATCTCCGTTATTACAAACAACTACCGACGAGTTGCGCAGCTTTCAGTAAAATCAAAAGTGATGGCAAAGGCTATCTATCGGAATCTTTTAAAATATCTAAAATGATTTTATATCGTAAGCGACCATCAATATGGCGTTCATAAGCAAAGATCCAAGGCATTTGAACGAGTTGTGCTCTTGAGATATGTCTGAAAGATTTTGTTTGATGCTATCGAGTTTCCTCAGGTAGCATTCTTTACGTCAGTTGGCGAATTTCTTTCCTACACTATCAACGCCAACGTACCCCAAAGCTCCATACTGTCTCCTACTATCTACCTCCTTTACATAAACGATCTGTGAAAAGAACCAGGAATCCAATCCATAGCTTTGCCAATGATAATACCCTTGTTTCTTCATTTACTTTGACTGTTCGAACAGCAATTACTCATGTAAATATACGCAAACAGTAGGAAGTCGTTCGACTTGACCAAGATCTGTCACAGTAATCAAGCAGAATTTAACCCGGTAAGAACCGAAAAAAGGGAACGTTGCAGAAACCGACAAAGTTTTATCGGAACATTGCACTCCTCTAGCATCATTTCTTAACTTGCTGGGCGTTATCGTGGCAGCAAATATGTCTTTGCGTGAAAATGTTACATGCATAGCAAAGAGATCTTCTCAAAATCTGGGAGTATTATTTCGAACTAGAAATCTTTATACTCTACATCAATTTTTAAACAGAACTCAAATCTGACCAACAATTGGGTACTGTTCCCGTATTAGGGGCTCTGCCCTAAAACATACTATGGGATTCAGGCTGAACCTATTATTCCTCGTACCACCGATCACTCTCGACTGATTTTCTCAAATCCGACTACAATTTACAGCGATGCAAGACCAACGTAACCGCTCTTTCAGCACAGGTGTCGTTCTTAGTGCTGCATCACGTTTGTTACCTCTATAAAAAAAGTATAAATTAGTAAAATGCAAATTATTTTAGAAAAAATCAAATACACAACGTCCGAATGGCAAATATGTGCAGATTTAAAAGTAGTGGCTTTGATTTTAGGATTGCAAATCGGCTATACGAAATATTGTTGTTTCTTATGCGAATGGGATAGCAGAGCGCGTTCAGAACATTACGTAAAACAAAACTGGCTTTTAGGAAGTGGGTACATTCCTGGTCAGAAAAATATTAAAAATAAACCATTAGTATCACCTCAGAAAATCATTTTGCCACCATTGCACCTCAAACTTGGTTTAATCAAGAATTTTGTCAAAGCGTCACGTAAGGATGGATCTAGATTTCAGTTTCTCAAAAATAAATTTCCTGGGCTCAATGACGCTAAAATAAAAGAATTTTTGTAGGGCCTGATATAAGAAAATTAATTGATCATCCCTCTTTTCTATCCAGTTCAATGGAAGAACAGGCATGGCTGGCTTTTATTGATGTCACAAAAAATTTCCTCGGCAACCATCAATCACCAGATTTCCATGAAGAAATAAAATTAATGCTGGATCCCTCTCATGAACTAGGATGCAATATGTCATGAAAAATCCATTTTTACACTCCCATTTGAGTTTCTCTCTGGAAAACATGGGCCCAATTAGAGATGAACATGGAGAACGCCTTAACCAAGAAATAGCCGAGTTTGAGAAGCGTTATCAAGGTAAATGGGAACCAGCCATGCTTGTAAACTTCTGTTGGTGTCTTCAGAGGGATACTGACTGACTACAAGAGAAAAGAAAATCGATCAAAAAAATATTTTTTTAATGAAAAATAAAATTTTTCTCCATGAGACACGACCTGATGTGACTATTTTATTAATCAATTTTAATTGAGCGTTGTGGAATCAGTATTTCATACTGCACACCCAGTGAAAAAAAAAATTGTTGCATAGGGTTATTAATGATATAATGAAAGCCAGTGAACCAAGGAATCTTGTAAATTTTGTAATTTCTACAATACTATAAATTTCACTAGTTTATTACTAAGCGATGCAATAACTAGTTTTCTTAACGCGTTAGATCATTGACCGCGTATAACTGTAAATATGCGGAGTTTTGGATCCATTTTATCACCTTGTGATTGTTGTTGTAGCATGGCCGGTGGAAGTTGAATCTTAGTTCTCTATATAGACACATTTTGTTCTAAAAAGTCTTACAATAAGGGCATCAATCTTAAGATAACATTATTCCACGCTATTGGATAAATCCAATTTTACAATGTGTTCTGCTACCCAAACTACAGTTTTAAGCATGTTGAGTAGTAGCCATCCACTATACATCTTTTTTTTTTAATAGAAACAAATCACTTAAATATATACTTACCTTATAAAAGGGTAACTGATTAAAGGAAGGTATGATATGGAAAATCGAATTGATTTCAAAACAGATTGTATGTGTGCTTATATCATATGCGGAAAGAAACGAAAATTCCCGCCATTTTTATGGAGTGAGTTACCATCTCCATAATTTATTAAACTTTTTGTATAATTTTAAAAATTATATTTTAATTTATTTAGCTTACTATAAAATATACTGCCCCACTTTTGTTCGTATATTTGTTTAAGTATCTTGTTTCTAAGTGTATAGTTAAGTGTAAATTTTTAAACTTTTAAGGATTTTATTCTCATCGCTTGCTAATAAAACTAGTGTTTTAAACGTGAAATAATAGGAGAGATAATATTGAAAAAAAAACTTTCAACTGATTATTGCTTCGATATTTATGTTTTATTAATTTACAAGTTTAATTACAACAATTGCATTTTTATGTTATACTATTTTATTTTGTGTGTTTTTCAAACAGAACAATCAAGGCACCATTCTTCTTTATGCAAAATATTTCATTTATGATTTAAATTGTACCACTCAAAAGACATAAGACTGTATATGAGTTGCGGTTTATTCTAAGACATGTGGTTGTGTATAATAAAAAGGTATTTCAAAAACAAATTAGCAATGTCCTGAAGGTAAAAAACTTGCTATAATTATTAAATAATTATGCCATACGAAAGCGTCCCAACATAAGAGCGTTAAAATATATATATATATATATATATATATATATATATATATATATATATATATATATATATATATATATATATATATATATATATATATATGTATATATATATATATATATATATATATATATATATATATATATATATATATATATATATATATATATATATATATATATATATATATATATATATATATATATATAGAGGAAAGCTGAAAACTGGGCACGACCGATGAGTTTTTAGGCTTCAACTGCTCCGAAAGAACGTAAAATAACAGATTTAGCATTACTTATACCAAGCGAGTTTAAAGTCCTATTTCTGAACCAGAATGCAAATAAAATCAATAAATGTAGAAATAGCAAATTATATTTATGGTGCCTTTTATATGTCTATACGAGAATCATTTGATAATTCAGGTCAATTTCTACAAAATAGTGTTGGCAATAATCACTCTTCAAAGCTATTTTTGCCAAATTGGAAACGGAAGACGTTCTTTTTTATATATAGACCTTTGAACTATATACTGTGGCTAGTAACATAACCATGTAGAAAGTTTAAATTCGTTCAGTTATAAGATTTTTAGTTAAAAAAGTCGACGGCTACTCAGATAAAGGCGGAGATAAATGAAGTTCAGCGGCACTCTGCATTATCACAGAAGACATTTTATTTCTGGATAAATGAATTTAAACCCGGCCAAACGACCACCGAAGATAGACTCCTTGGATGTTCAGTTGAAGTCATTAAGAGGGATATCTCTGGAAAACATCATAGTCCACAATCCACCAAATTAAGGTATAACGGCGAAAAATAATATGCAATATTGTTGAGTCGCATAATATCTTGCACGAAATGTTGTTTATGAAAACGCTTTGTTCACGTTAGTGAGATTGTTGACTAGCCAACAAAAATGCACACGAAAGAAATTTCATCGTAGAATGTCCAATGTTTAACTGCAATCCGAAGGAGTTGCTGCAACGACTCATTATCATAGCCAGATGTAGATACACCACCAGACATCTGAGAAAAAGCAACAATCAAATATGGATATTACCCATAGGATATGGTAA
The DNA here is from genome assembly GCA_019049505.1 of Pachyrhynchus sulphureomaculatus. Classification (NCBI taxonomy): domain Eukaryota; kingdom Metazoa; phylum Arthropoda; class Insecta; order Coleoptera; family Curculionidae; genus Pachyrhynchus; species Pachyrhynchus sulphureomaculatus. The sequence goes on from CM032456.1 coordinate 140,503,186, forward strand.
AACTGTGCCGCAACAGGCAAAAATCATACTGTCGGTTGGGAAGTTCATAGCCACTTTTGTAAGACTGGCAAGGAATCATCCTGGATGAATACTTTAAGAGGAGATATAACATTACAGGAACCTATTTTCCAGCTTTATTTGGCCGGTTGAAAAATAGCCCAAAAAAACGAACACGAGAAAGTTCTGTTTCAGTAAGATCATTTGTTCAACAATGGGATTCGAAGTAGACAATTGGATTAGAAAAATTGCACGATTTAGGCTTTAAATTAATTACTTATACATTTTATCCTCCTGACTAAAACTCGTTTGAGTTTCTCTTCCTCTCACACTTACGTCTAATGGAGCTATCATCGCCAGTGTCAGTGAATATTTTGCAGCCCTTGAAACGGGCTAATTTAAAAACAAAAATTGGACAAAGTCTTTTTACCCTAATTATTAAGGGATCCACGTATTGTCTGGTAGTAGGTTTCGACAGGCGATATCTGTTTGTTTTAAAAGAAAAAAAATATCAGTATTGACTTATGCCAGGCACCACCGTTTAACGATTTAGGATAAGGAAGTTACAATGTATGTAAGTTCTGAATTTTTTGCATTTACAATAACCGAAAATCGATTTCAAAAACTGCCCAATAACTACAATATTGATAGTAGAGGCCAAAATTTGTGTACATAAATATTTTTCATATCATTATAAAAATATTAAAATATGTTTTGGAGGTAATTATATTCGTTGCAACCGTTTTTATGGCTAAATGAAATATTTTGTGTCTGCATCTTCTGCCCTTTTAGTTTTTTACTTCAACGTTTGTCTTTTTAAATCTATTTTATCCTAATTTTTTTACAATACATAACCTAAAACTAATCAAATTTCCTAACGTTATTAAAATATTGTACAATATACAACTTTTAGTGATTGCAAATCGCACATCGTTAAAAGAAAAAGAAATATAGTCTATATAGTAGTATAGTAATTAGTAAAAATTTTCATAAAAATTAAAACAATATTAGTGGAAAAATAATTGTATGCAGTATCAAAACTTAATATTTCCATATAACCTAAAATTAAATTAGTATTTTATTTTAAAACACAACAGCTACAAAATTATTCAAACAATTTAGGTACTACTGGTTCTGAATTTGACCATTCATAGCACTAAATAATTTAACATAAAGACAAGTCTAATCGAAATATTTGTGGAAGTTAAAATGCCATTGAAATGGATGAATATTCAATACAAAATCTGGTTAAAGAATATTTTATCCCTAAAACTGAGAGAATTAAATTAAAGTAGCAAAATCACACTTATGAAAAAAATTCTCGATGTTTGAACTGATGAAATTAATACATATATTGACAAATGCGCGAGCTTATTATCAACTATTATAAGACATTTTACATATTCTCTGCCATTTCCATTAAAAATATTTCCCTTTTCCTTGTTGAATACATTCATTTAACTAAAACTATTAAAAATTTTTAACAAAATTTTTTTTGTGTAAATAGATATTTCGTGTGTTAGCAAATGGAAACCAAAAGTTCTATATTATGGACTAACAGTGTAATAATGACTTGAACTCACAAACTTACTTCTTTTGACAAATTTTAATTTACTTTTGCTTATCAAAAAACTTTAGAGGAACTATGTTAATAGTTTATGGCAAATACATGGAGCAACGTGGTTTTTTTGTCATGCGCATCATTGCTGAGATGAGTTCTGATTTTAAAGAGACAAGCTACGAACATGAATATAATCACCTCTTCACTCAATACTTATTTTTAAGAATAAATCTTTACGATCTCGTTGAAGAATTGAGGATCCGGGTTCTAAAAGTTTTGAAAATCTTTAATGTTATAACTTTACTACCTTACTTTTAATATCACTTTGGCTATTCGTGAAGTGATGATGAACTCATTTAATCTCTACGTTTGCTTATATATATATATATATATATATATATATATATATATATATATATATATATATATATATATATATATATATATATATATATATATATATATATATATATATATATATATATATATAAAATATATATAAATATATATATAATATATATATATATATATATATATATATATACATATATATAAATATATATATATATATATATATATATATATATATATATATATATATATATATATATATATATATATATATATATATATATATATATATATATATATATATATATATATATATATATATATATATATTATATATATATATATATATATATATATATATATATATATATATTTATATATATATATATATATATATATATATATATATATATATATATATATATATATATATATATATATATATTATATATATATATACATATATATATATATATATATATATATATATATATATATATATATATATATATATATATATATATATATATATATATATATATAATATACCTTCATATACACAAAAATGCTGTATCCATTCTTGTCATTGTAAATAACTTTAATTATCATAACATTTTTACTATCCTTCAACTTATTTGACCTTACAATTATTTTTTAATTAATGGAACACCTGATAAGTTATAAATGATCAAATTAGGAACGTTGAGCTGCCTCGCGGCTATGTAATTACACATTTTATTTTTTTAAGGAAATTTTAATTACAATTTAATTGTATGTACGTATATATTATTTATCCCAATATGGATTAACTAGAATTAAAAGTTGGAGAGGGTTAGAAGATTGAAAATTGTGAGATGAAATTAAATAACACTGCAAGCGTCAAAATTAAAAATAAAGCTGCGAAATGTTTATCAACAGTATTGTCTTCTGAAAGCAATAATCTCCTGAAATATATCAGTAGTGTTAAATTTGATAGGCATTTACAGCTTAGTGCCTCAGTTTAAAATGCTAATGTCCGCTAAGTTGAAATGGTTTTTATTTCTTTACATTTTGAATTAGTCTATTAGAAGTATTTAAGCAAAAATCTTTTCTGCATATCTTTGTTGTCAAAAAATGTCCTTAACAAGATTAACTTCTTTCAACTTTAGATGTTATTCTCATTCATTTTGCTTAAAATAAAAATCTAACCTGTTTTGTTACCCTTTCCATCTTTAATTTAACATCATAAAATACAAATGTTAAACGACTTTAGGTAAGTAAATATAAATTGTTATGTCCCTAACGCAAATTAATATATTTCCTAAATTTTCCAAAGATGCAGTTTAAATAATGGACATTTTTCATACCCTATAAACGGTAAATTTATCTCGACTGAAAACTAATTTAGTTTGGCGATTTTAAAATTCAAAGGAGAGTGAATATTTTTAGACAGATAATAATATTTCTTCAGATAAAAATATTTCCATTCTTTTCTATTATAGAAATGAAGTTATATACGTAATATACACATTGTGGCCAATGACGATACCTGATGAATCATCTTATTGGCAAACCATTAGCGTATGCTTCTTTTTAAAAACTAACTTGACTTTTATCGACAAAAAAAAAATATACAACTAATAACCACCATTGATAGCTTCTGTTTCAGCCAATGTTTTAAATGTGTTTCATTGATTAACAAAATACGGCATATTACGACACCTAAGGATATCATCGCCTCTAACTTAAAACTTTTACTGAAACTATACAATAACCAACATCAGTAACCAGTTATCCATATTTAATATTCTCTGAAGAGAGACTGCTCGTTTGTTCCTTGTTGAATGGATTTAGTTAATTAAAACTGGTAAAAATCTTAAATAGAATGGCATCAAAATTTTTTTGGTGGGAACAGAAACTAACCAATTCGATTTTTTAGTAATTGGAAACAAAATTTCTTCTTTATTGTGGACTTAGTTGAGTCTATCGGTGCAATAATAGCCTAAGTCAAAAACTTGCATTTTTCGTTTATTTTTTTTATTTAAATTACTTTAAATAAAACACGTGAAGAAACGTGCTGATTTTTAAAAAGGGGTAAGACCTTCACACGATCCTCCAAAGAATTCGGTTAATCTTATACCTTATATTTAATATGAGTTTAGATATTATTGCACTAATTGTAGCTTCTTTTAATTTCTAGATTTGCTTATTGTTAGTTAAAAATTTAGTTAGTTTAGGCTCCGGAAGATATATATTCTAAGGTATTTGCTCTCTTAACTTTAACGTTATAAAGTAAGTTTTTTTATACTTAAATATTTTTAAACAATATTATTAAATGAAATATTGTGCTATACTACAACTGTAACTATTTTTATAAGATTATGTGTAAAAGGGTTTAATAATAATTATAGATTGAGGTAATCAACGATTATTTGGGTATATTGTTATGAAATATTATACTGTATAATATTGTTTATTATTAAATTTATACAATTCTATCTATTGTAGATTATTGCTTAAGACAGAACAAAGTTAAACACAAATATCTTAGGATTCATGTTAAATCAACAACCAATCACCATAACAGTCTTACATTTCTGTATAGATTCATAGGCAAATTACAGAAACAAAAAAAAAATGTTATTTCTTTTTTAGTGAAAACATCTGATGCTCAGTTATATTTCCTTTAACTTGTTTTGATCTAAAATACGATAGGAAGGAATGATAATATCTGTTTTATGAGAAAAGTTTGAACTTCTTGAAAATTTTGATTGATGCTACATTCAATTATATTAAAAAAGTAATTAATACTTGCCTCGATATTATTTAAGTAAATTTTAATATTGATTCAACTACGACGCAATAACAATAACATGGAACCACGTAAAAGTTATGTGTTAATATAATAAATAAGAACCTTATCATCCAAGAAGCTTAAAATAGCTAATCAAACTAATAGTATGAGAATTTTAACGCATTTGGTTATTATTGTAGCTTAATTAAAAACATCCAACGTACATAAAGAGAACCACTTACTTATCTAGGAGGTGTTATGTCGTAAGGAATACTATGAGCAATTAAAAAAATAAAAATACAAATATATGATCTACCTGTTCATTTAATCAAACCATAATAATGTATAAGAATGTAGCTGTTAAAAATATATGTATGTATCAGATTACGACCCATTTTGTGCTAATTAACTATTTTTGTATAGTAAATTGGGCTCAAAGGAGAGAGTACACATTGGTTAGTATTCTGAACTTGGTTTGTAATATAATGACCTCTCTTTGGAGGTGAGTGAATAATTAACTTTAGTAAATCATTTGATTGAGTCATTAATCTTGAAACAACTAAAGTTTCGGTGACATCATAATTTATTAAAGACAAATTTTATGGAACAATCCAAGAGTTTGGAAGTTTGGGAGGTATCGTGTGCAGAGAGATCTAAGGACATTGTTGCCAAAAAGCTGAGTTATGGGCACTGTTTCGTTCCTAATATTTATAAATAGTACTCCACTAAAAATAGACTCTACTCATGGAGGACACTATTCTTATACTTGGGAGGATGATTTAAAAGAGGTAAAATGCAGAAATCATGTGACACAACCGGAAGCTAAAGACAAGTTCAATGGCAATTGCCTCATATTGAAAAAGAATAAAACACATCAGATTGAGTGTTTATTGAGAAACGGTTATGCGGTTTCAAATTGTAATGATATTTAAGATTGCATCTGCGTCCCAAAATTATATAGAATATTAAAATAGACAATATTTCTGGAAGACTAGGCGGTTCAATTTTCATGTATCGAAACCATTATAACAGGGTATCAGAAAAAAAACATAGTAACTACGTAATATGCTTGTTTTATTCCATTTAGTCCCAGCAAAAAACTATTCGGGTATTAACTAGCTGAGAATACAAAAATAATTACAAACCGTTATTGAAACACACGTATATTTTCACATTTCTACCTTTCTTTATGGCAGGAAGTGTTGTGTACATTAAAAAGCACAAAGACCAATTTTTGAATCACGCAGCAGTCCTCAAATATGCAACAGTGTTTTGAGACAATCTGGTGTCTATTTACTATTAGGAAATGCTAAAGTCGATCGACTTTTATGCAAGTAAAGCTGTTTTACATAATTAGAAAGAAAATAACATAAACACCATTACCAATTAGGAAATATAATAATAAAATAATTTCAAATTAATTTTGTCCTTTTCAGGAAGATGTTATTTAAAGGTTAGATAAGTATATTAGTTTGTATTACCAACTATATAATCTATTAATAATATACGGTTTTATCTTATACCAGTATAAGAGTAGTTTTTAGTTTTAAGTATTTTAAATTTTATATATCCTCGGTTTGCGTAGATACTGTCGTATACTGACACCAATAAATTATGAGTATGATTATGAAAACAAAATGACTCATGCGCGAGTTAATACCAAATTGTCATTTCAAATGTAATCTGCTAAATACTCTGTCATAAAGTTTTTTTTTTCTTTTTAAAAAATATGTAAGATTATAGGAGATGTGAAAATTTAATATGATCATACTTTTTCTAAAAAGTTGAGTATATAAAAAAAATGTAAGAAAAGTATAATAAGAAACTTTTTAGAGAAAAAATAAGCGGTCATGTGCAAGTTGAACTTGCGCAATTAGAGTTCCGTAAGTTGATTGCTTTTAGAATAAAAATTACAGAGGTATAAAATGATCAATGACTTCACAAAACGTATCCCAAATGACTTCTCAACAAAGTTTTTTTCCGATCTTTACTGAGAACTGATAACGTTCAAATTTTTGTTTTTTTTTAATATCAGAAAAAATTATTAAAGGTAATGCATTTGAGATAATTTTCGTTCAATCTACACCCTGCAGAGAATATTCTAGAATTTTTTCAAAATTTTTTCATACGTACTTTTCAAGATAAGATTTTTTAAAAATAACACATAGAAAAGTGTGCGCAAGTATATATATATATATATATATATATATATATATATATATATATATATATATATATATATATATCTTTGAACTCGTGTTTTTACAGACACCCCACTCGATGACCTGGTAAAATTTTTTTTTCACTTCCCATTTTACCTCCCAAAACTAACCCCTTAAGTCAAAATTTAACTTTCAGAACTACACAGTGTGACAGACAGACGGACGGACAGACAGACAGACGGATACCGAAGTGGTCTTATAAGTGTTCCGTACAGAACACTAATAATCTAAATAGCGTTTGTACAGCTTTTACTAATTTATTTGGAGCCTTGTAGCCCTTATAAATAGCATATATTTCTACTAAGAAAATATTAACTTGAAAGGTGCAATATATCTGAATTCTTGTCAGTGCAACTTAATGTAGCATCAAAATAACAATAACACCAACAAAAACTTTTGAAAAATTCAAACTTGACCATGTTTACTGTTTCTAGATCAACCTAGTCAAGATTGATATACTTGTATCTGGCGCTTACCATGATAAGAAATGGTGAAATGGGTTTAAAATTAAACTTAAGTTATTATTACTGAAAAAATGTTATCTTAAGGTCACTTCAAAACAATTCCACAAAAAGTTTGAAGTGGGGAAGGTAATGAGCTTAGCATCTACCAACTCTTTAGACTGGAATAAATAAAGCTAGAAAATTATAAAAATTCTCTCAAAATATCTCAATATAACTATTTTGTCACTGACTTTAATATAATTAATTTCTTGGATCCAGAAATAATTTGAAACCTCATTTACATTAAAAAGGCAGTCATTTTAAGAGTCATTAAAAATTAATTATTCACGCAAGAATTTGCCCTGTCTTTTGTTTGTGTCTTCAAACAGACTAAAAACTTTTCAAATTACAAAGCATATAACTAAAAAGTAGTAGTAAAAAAGCTAAAATATATATTCATATTTATACCTATTTACATTTAACTTTTAATGGGTAATCGTATGCAGGAATCTGAAAAATATTTGTTCAATAAAGGTGAAGGAAATATAGAATTCAGGCTATCGTTTTCTTTTTTGATATTCAAGGGATAAAATGCACTAAAAATTGAAAATATTCAAGACATTGCCTTTCAAAATTGCTAATTTCTTGTTGATTTTACATGAAATAACTCTCTAGTACACTATTTTTATTACTATACATATACTAAACAACTAAAGATTTAATATTGCTTCTGGTTCGAAAATATCACCCCCATTGTCAGGATTAATGTTAGGTAACATATTACGTGCAAAAATATTTTTTACATCCTGCATGTTTATTATTTTATAGTTTTTATTAAAATGATTTTGTTTCTCAAACAAACAAATAATCACAGTTTTTGTAGGTTGTTTTGTAACTTGAGAAAAGTAACTATTTAATTTTGTGATATGTACAGTTCTTACAAAGAAAAAAAGCATTAAAATTCAAATCTAATTAGTTTCTGACTGTCGGTTGGTTTTGGACACAGACACTACGTGTGCATCTTTTAACTTATTTTTTACTTAACCATATGAAACATTTGAAACAATGTTGTATTATGGGATCATAGTCTTATAATTCGGCTTAGGTTAGTGGTTCCCAAAGTATGTACTGTGACTCCCTGATGAGCCACGGTTCCTCACCGAGGTGCCGCGAAATACCACAAAATTTTTATAATTTTATTTCCATTTACAATTCGATGTAGGACGCGACTTTTAGTGGACTTGGTGTAAACAATTAACCCAGTTATTAATAACTGTTTGCAGAAGTCTCTAGAAATGGTCACTAGATAACGCTTTACCATAATTTATTTCGTTATTATTTCATCAGTTAGTCAAACTTTTCCGTTACTTTGTATTCGAATATAAATGTAGTCTCATGGTCTTAGTGTTAGTTTTTGAAGATTGTATCAATCAAATATTGTAAAGATCTTAAAACATTTCTTCTAGTATGTTTTTTTAAAAATAGTACTAAAGAGTAATATGCCTTATAAGAGCGAAAATAAAGATGGTACCGAAACAGTGGTAGGAGGGTGAAGAACCGTAAATGATGAAAACATGATTAGAGTTCTTTGGTTTTACGTCAAGAAAAGCAAATGGTGAAGCGAGACCGCAATGTGTACTAAACATGAAAATCTTTGTACTAAAGTCCATGCTGCCAACCAAGTTACAATGCCATTAGACCAATCAGCAGAGCATCAATAGCAAATCACTGTACCAGTTTTCCAGAAAGTTACAATAAAACAATATTTTTTATAAGCAATGCTTTCCAAGCATATTAAAAGATGGCACAACGAATTATGTAATGTAAGTATAGTGAATTATGATTGGTGAGTCTGCAGGGAAGCTATTTTCAGAAAATTTGTTCAATTACACAGAATACAGCATATAGTTGGGGAACTCAATAATTAATTAATTGAAAAAAATAGCTGTAGTAGCTGGATAAGGCCTCAAATAATAATAATAATGCTTACTTGATTTGATATGTACGGTTAATAGATGGTAATAGTTTTGTAGAAGACATTCTGTTTTTGCTGATTCTAAGGCATATTTGAAATCATTGATACTGATTCGAAAATAATTTAGAATGGACCTTTATGTCTGTAGTGGTGTGTTATGGGAGATTTCTGGTACTTATTCGAAGAAGAACTCCTGATGTACTTTGTATTGTGTTATTCACAGGAAAACACTAGCGTCAAAAAAGTCTTTCAGTGAGCACGCTCTAAGAATATGTAGTGAATGTATCAAACTTTGTAAAAACTAGGCCGTTGATGCAAAGTTTTCCCAAAACATGTTTGAGGGATTGGATTCGTGCACATGTTTGGAGTTACAGAGAGAAATTTATATATTTTATACTCCAAAATTTCAAGGGTGATGAGAAACAAAAAGATTTAAGAACCACTGACTTAGACAATTATTGCACTGACAGCACGATAAGATTCAGCTAACCAGTTGTTAAATATCAAATAAGCATTAGAAAATATTGCTTTATCTTTTTTTGTGAAAGACTTTCTTATAGAAATCTAAATATTACGCGCAAAATAAAGATACTGAATTTTAAGTAAAATAATAAAAAATAATTATTATTTAAATGGTCACTTTTCGCTCCTAGTTTTTAAAACATACTAACATCTACCAAATAGCAATTAATTTAGGATTAAGCTTATTTAGACATATCTAGTTTGATGATACACAAGGGATACTACATATCTAAGTAAGACCAATAAATTTTACTTACATCACAGATTATAGTATGATACCATATGTAACAAACGTTTATTAAAACTTAAAATCTTAACATAAGTGGTAATTTTAAAATTTTCCTATACAAAATGATAGTAACACCAGTCTAAAAAGCACAACCATGTAAAACTGATTGCTAAAAATAGTATAAGAAAAATTATTTGTTATCTTCTACATGAAAATATTTGCTAGCGCTGGTTTTATAGTTATTATAAATGGACATCTACAGTCTTCTACATCTATTATATTTTAAAGCATTCTGTTTTTGTTTTAATATTTTTGCAGATGATTTAATTTTATTTTTACCTTGTTTGTCGAATGAAACTTTTAAGAACTAATTTCGCTTATTTTAAAAATGATAAGACCGAAGTTCTGATCTCTGATCCTTGATGAATAATTTATTTCTTGATATAGTTTGGGTTGACCTCCACATTGGTGATAGAAACATAGTTCTTTGTATAATTCCTAGACGCCAAATGGTTTAGCTTTAGGCTTACTGCTTACCAAGCAGTAAGCCTAAAGTTTGCGATTATAATAACATATATTTGTAAATATGACTATCTTTGATAACGTCTTCGTGGGGGCAAAAGGGAGATGAATTTCTTTGACGGTTCTTAAAATAAACATTTCATATTCATCTACTGAGTATTTATATTATTTTTATAAAAATCATTTTCTGCACGAACATTGGATTAGTACATGGTACAAGATATATTAAATTTAGTGGTTAATACTCCTTAAAAAACGATATCAGAAAGTGAAGTTGTAGCAGTCTTTATTAAACTCAAGCATTATTATAAGGTTGAAGTCGGAGGCTAAAAATCATTCTATTTCAGACACTCTATTGATCTGATTCGATGTTCAAAAGAACTTAATCAATTTAATTTGACAGATTTTATGTTGCCCATGTAATAATAAAATTATTAAATTAAACTTACAGCATTTTTGGCTGTATTTAATTTGACGTCCGATAGTGGTCATATTTGTTTTAATTAACCAAATGTTATTTACTCCAGTTTTACTTCAAGGATTTTGTTATAGGGATTTGAAAAGTCAAGAAATGCAATTTGCACCTCTTTTGAAATCAAGACCTTATTTGCGAGTACGATCGTACCATTGCAAATTAGGATTTTAGGATCTAGGCGTATTAGACCACTTCGTAGACTCAAGACAGTAAATAATTTTTTTGATCATTTTCCCTCATATAGAATCTGTCAAGTAATAACGTAACCGCTCATATTCTTAAAAGAATGTATTTCAATAACATTTTTTGTCATCAAGGTATTCTTTGGTATGCTAACAACGGCACAATTACCTTAGTAAGTTGTCCAATCGCCTCCTGTGTCAATAATCGCCTGGCATCTTAGAGACATGCTGTAGGCGAGATTCTCGCACACTCTGCAAATTTTTCGAATCTCGCGAGACAACTGAGTCAAAGTCCTCGGAGTCTTTCCTCTGAGCTTTCTCTTTACAAAAGACCAAACGTTTTTAATAGGATTGCCGTCAGGCGATTATGAAAGCCACTCTAGTATCTTATCGTGGGCCCAAGCGAGCCGCTTCGCGACGTGATTTTCGCCCAGCAAAGGTTTTTCTCCAACGTGCTTCAGAATTTGACATTATGAACACGAAGATATTGTCGAATAGTCTCATGGGATATATTTAATCCCGACTTTCTTAATTTTGACGCTCCTTGATGCAGCGTCAATTTCGGAGGGCCCCGTGAAAACAAAGACTCTATTCGTTTTTCGACTTTCGGAGTGACTTTGCCTATCAAGGCACGTTTTGGCAAATCGTCGACATTTTTCGTTTCATTAAAATGATTTACCTAATTCTTCACAAACAACACCGACTTTTTAATGTATTTAGCGGCCGCGGAATGTGTCATTTTAGGTCCCCTTGGATACGAACAAAGAAAGACTGCCTCAAACCGACTCGCATTTTGGATTTTACGTGATTTCGACCAAAGTTCGGAATCGACTGATATTTTAACTAAAATGCGTCGTAGAGAAAGGTTCCCTCTACCGATTTTTTGTCGAATCGCTAGAATCATATCTACCAAAAATGAATTATCGCGGACACGTTCTAACTTGGTAGACTGTATTATACTTGTATTAATTAATTCAGAATATTTCGATTTAAGAAAGGTCATTTTATTTGAAAAAGATGGTCATAAAAAATATCTTTTATGCTTGAAAAGTTTATCTGACATGGATGATATATTTTCATCAATAAGCATACACAAAATCAATTCTATCTATATCTCGATTAGTCTCCACCACGAAGGGTAATTTTTTAAAAAATATATCGATTTTACTAGAGTTTTAGAGTCATTAAAACTTACTTCGTAAAAAATATTGTGCACTCAAATTTAAATTTCTTACATACTCATAATAAATTTTATAGTTTTATAAAACGTTTGTTACCTACCTAAATAAGCTATTTCAAAGTTTCGAAATTGCTTGTAACCTTTTTTTTTTAAATTGTAAGATATTTTTATTGATACTTTAAAATACCTTAGATTAGGGCTTGATTTAAAATTTGAAAATATACAACAAGATATTACGGATTAATAGTATTTCGCAGATGAATTCTAAAATATACAAAAAACAATTGGGTTATTGTAAAAATGTCTACCTTATAATTGTATACTTTCCAAATTTGTTGCTCAAGTTTTTGTCTTAACACAACCGTTATCTTACAGTCTCATTTTATTATATTGTGAATTTGTTACATATCTAAAAATTGTTAGATTGATCATCTATAAAGCAGTAATAGGTTACCGGATTTTATTAACCAGCTGAAAAAAATACTTATTACAACTGTTCCCCACGAGACAGAACTGGAAGTTGATGATTTGTTTATATCCATGCATTGTCCTAAAATAAAACAAAAATGTTATTAAGAACTACTTGAAATATTCTTTCAAAAAATTTATTTTATAATAGGTTACATGAAAGCTGTAGCAAATCAAAAGATATTCACTGAGGCTCATTAAAAAACGTATTTATTTAAAAGTTTTTACATAATTCGACAGTAAAGGATTGCTATTAAAATGCTAATGATTTAGTAGTTCGTCCAGGGTTTCGACCAGATTTTCGGCGTATTCTTGAGGCAAAGATTCCCAAATTGCCCGAATTTGCCGTGACAGCTGCTTCACTGTGTACATCTTTTTACTACGAAGCTTCTGCTTGATGTTCTCGATTGGGTTTGCATCGTGCGGTTGAGATGACCATATCGGATTCCCCTTTCCATTGGCCACACGTTTTTAATCGGATGTTTGGAGTCGTTATCCTCTTAAAGAATCTACTGCTCATTTTAATCCACAAACCACCGTTCGGCAATCGGGACTGATGCCTTCCTGTAAATCTGGAGCATTTTTTCAGCGTTTAAATTGTAGGTAAAGATGGAAAATCTCCCAAAACCTTTTACCGAAAAACATTCCCAAACACGGATCTTCACAGGGTGTTTGACGGTGCGCTGGTTAGTGGAAATTGGCCAGGTTTGTGGAGTGATAATATAACCCCAAAATGAGGCTTCATCGGAAAAAATTACATTGCTCCGGTCTCGATCTGTGTTTTCTTCTACCCACGCGAGTCATTTCTCTTTGTATTTTTCGCTCAGCAGTAGTTTCTTAATTGTACTCGGCCACGTCAAATTGTTAATCCGGAGATGAGGGTAAATAGTTTTATACGATGCGTCCAAATTTTTCTACTTTAGTTTACGCACTCATTGGTATAACAAAAAAGGCTACTGGCTAAGCTAACATTCACATCGAACTAATCAAGATTATTGCAGAACAAGAGGCTGCAGGTCTTGATATTTTAACATCGTCGTTTAACGCCATTTATAACTCGGGCCAGATACCATCTGATGGTTGGAATCCACGTTTATTACCATTCCAAAAAAGTCTAAATTTTCTCATTGTGACGACTACCGTATGATCAGTCTTATGTCGCATGTATTAAAGATCTTCCTCTGGATAATCCATACACGTGTATATAGAAAATGTGATTCTCAGGTGGATGATACACAATTTGGTTTCAGAAATGGTTTTGGCATGCAAGAGGCGCTTTTCGCTCTTAATGTTTTAACACAACGTTTCAAGGACATGTGGTTGCATGTTATGTAACGTAAGGTCTTTGATTGTGTCAAACACGCTAGTACCTCGTCGCCAAGAGATCAACATCATATCCGGTTTGTATTGGCATCAGACATCGAAATTAAAAATCTAACAGAGTCGATCGGAGAACGCTACTATCAAGAAAGGAGTGCGACAGGAATGTATTTTGTCTCCGCTTCTCTTTAACATCTACTCAGAGGTTGTTTTTAAAGAAGCCCTAGCCCAGTTTACAACGAGAATGCAAGTGAATGGCATCATGAACAACATGAACAACCTAAGATATGTGGACGATACCGTTATTGTGGCTGATAATTTACTCAATCTGCAGAGCATGATGTATCTCATAGTTCGTTGAAGTGAGCAATTTGGACTACATATAAATATAACCAAGACCAAGCTGGTTGTGTTTTCAAAATCACACAGTGAAAAGAACCTTATTGTTAATAGACAAGGAATTAAGCAGGTTTTGTCTTTTAAATACCTGGGAACACGAATTAATAGCCAGTGTAATCTAAAAATAGGGGTTAAATCCAGAATCGAGCAGGCCCATGGGACCTTCATGAACATGAAAAATATTTTAATGACCTTAGCCTAGAATTTTGAGGTATGATTAGATGCCATGTTTTTTCGGTGCTCCTATATGGATGTAAAGGCTGGACTCTTGGTCTCAGCACAGAAAAACGACTCGAAGCTGTCGAAATGTATGTTTATAAAAGGATTCGACGGATATGATGGGTGGATAGACTAGCAAATGTTGAAGTATTTAGGCGAATGAACAAATCCACAGAACTGCTGTTGACTATAAAGAAAAGAAAAACTAATTATATCGGTCATAGAATGAGGGGAGCAAAGTGTGACTTGCTGAGACTGGCCATCGAAGCAAAATACAAGGAAGAAGATCAGTTGGAAGACGTCAAAATTCCTTGTTAAAGGACATCCGAAGATGGTTTAATTGCTCATCAGTAGTTATTTTTAGAGCTGCAGTTTCCACGACTATGTTAGCAATTTGGATCGCCAACTTTCGTCAGGAGACGAAGAAATAGGAAGGTATAAAGTTAATTGAGGGTTTTTGTCGATGAATTTGCCGATAGGGTTCCAAACAAGCAAAGACATATTTTCGTTATCTCGCGTCTTTAAAAGTATTGTACAGATAA
>CM032456.1:140523565-140821065 GCA_019049505.1 Pachyrhynchus sulphureomaculatus
TTAACGCCCAGCAAATTGAGTGACGATGGAATGGAGGGCCTCGATATAACTATGTCGGGCTTCAGCAACGTTAACTTTTTTAGAAAAAATTCCGCCTAGGTTTTTGTAGCATTAAATACTACTTGGATACTGTCACCTCAAGATAGAATTTCTTCCAGGTTTTTGTTAAGTTGAACGACCTCCTGCTATATGCGGATAGTTGCATGAGTAACCGTTGTTTTAAACATTATGAGATAAGCGCACTGTCATCTGCAAAACTGTAGATTGGACTCCTGTTTTTTTTCCAGCAAATCGTTAATGTAAATGAGAAAGAAAGTAGGAGACAGTATAGAGCCTTGGGTCACATCGGCGTTGATAGTGAAAGTGTTTGAAAGAAACCCGTCGATTACCACTCGTAAAGAACGCTCTTTGACGAAACTTGAGAGCCATGAACAGAACTTTTCAGAAATACCAGAACAACGTAGCTTAGCCAACAATCCATCGTGTCAAACACGGTCGAATGCCTTGAATATACCAAGAGCAAACGCCCGAGGTTCTGCAGAGTGTTCAATTGCGTTGTTCCAAACATGTATTACATAAGTTAGAAGATCTCCTGTTGGCTTATGTTTACGAAAGCTCTATTGATAGTCGCTAATAATATTGAATCCTTCAAGATATTTTCGAAGATGCTGATTGGTAGCCTTTCCATGACTTTCCATATTATTGAAAGCAGTGCGACTGGTAAGTTGTTGTTTGGCAAGGTCTTCTTGCCTTTTTTGGGTATCGGCTGAACTGTGGCGCATTTCCTGCAGGATGAAAATATTCCCTTTCCATAGGATGGTTTAGGTTATGGCAGGTATTCCGTCAAAGCCAGAAGCCTTTCTGGTGTCTAGCTTCCTTAAAATACGTTTCATGATGCACTGCACTATGGGAATAGTGGGTGGTGTTTTTCGTTGGAAATCCACAGTAGAATGTGCAGCAAACAGTTCAGCCAACAAGTTCGCTTCCTCAAAAGGTGTTGTTGCAATAGAATTATCTGGCCATGTTTGTGGTGGTTTTGACTAACTGCCTTAGCGACTGACCAAAAGAACCTGGAATTATTGGGGCAAGCAAGAAGTTTGTTTCTAATTTGTTGATTGTGCGCCTCCTTGGTTTCGTCGATAATTTCTCTGCATCTGTTCGGGGCACGAACAAAGATGTTACGATTTATGATGTTAGGATATGCACGCCCTTGTCGGTTGGCAAGATGTTTAGAAGCAACAGCTTTTTTAAATTTTCGGCAAAGCAAAGCTTGCCGTTGGAAGGGAATTTCTTCGAAAAAGGGATGTAGGTGTACTACCAGCCAAAATAACATCAAATACCCCCATAGCGCAGTCAGATGGGTCGTCGGATAGAAAACAAACGGAATACCTGCCATAACCTAACCTATCCTACAGAAAGAGAATATTTTCTTCCTGCTGGAAATGTGCCACAGTTTAGCAGATACCCAAAAAAGGCAAGAAGATCTTGCCAAACAACAAATGCGTAATCGCACTGCTTTCAATAAAGTCGAAAGTCATGGAAAAGGCTATTAATCGGCATCTTATGTAACACATGTTTGGAATAACGCAACTGAATACTGCGGAGAATCTCGAGCGGTTGCTCTTGATATATCCAAGGCATTCGACCGTGTTTGGCACCATGGATTGATGGTTAAACTACACTCTTCTGGTATGTCAAGCAATCAACGGGTTTCTCTCTAACATCTTCATTATCAACGCCGCTGTGCCCCAGGGCTCCATACTACTCTTAATCTCTTTCTTATTTACATTAATGATCTGCTGGAAAAAATCAGGAATCCAATCTACAGCTTTGCAGATGACAGTACGTTTTTCTCATCATTCACTTTTAATGCTCAAACATAGGCTACTCCTGCAAAAATCAGCAGGTAGCAGGAGGTCGTTCAACTTAACAAAGACCTGGAAGAAATTCTATCTCGGAGTGACAGTAACCAAGTAGAATTCAACGCTACAAAAACCCAGGCGGGTTTTTTTTTTTTAAAAAGTTAACGTTGCTGAACCCGACACAGTTATATCAAGGCTTTTAGCATCGTAACTCAATTTGCTGGGCGTGAATTTGGAAGCAAATATATCTTGGCACTGCACACAATGGTTCTACCCCATGCATATGTGGTTCAATTTAAAACCGGTGAAAATGAACAATGTTCATATTTCAGCAGTCTACCACTGTTTCTCTATTTGTCAGTCCATCTGAAACGCGTTTCGCCATATTACGGCGCATCACTCCGTTTTTAAAATTTTTATTATTTTTAAAAACATTTGAAAATGTTTTTTTAGAACAACAAAAATATTTATGCAAATATCGCTTTGGTAGCCAAAGTGTTTCTCTTGCTATTTGGAACATTCAAAATTTTATTAAATAAAAAATGCGGTATAATTTTAAACTAAAAACTTGGAGAAAAGAAAAGTCATTCGACACGTATCCGTAAGGAAATTTAATATTTTATCCTTATACCTTCCTAACAAAGAAAAATCGAACGCTTTCCAAGATAAAAACTAGACTCCGGCTGTGTTTTAGCTGGAAGTTATTTAGAAATGTTGCAGCTCGTGTGGTAAAGAATTTATAATACGTCCTTTATAACTAAAAATTTAGTAGTAACCTTTCTCGGCTTTTTAAAGCTGCTCTGCCTTTTGATAAATTCTAAATCCGTTTGTTCATTGAACCTAGCGCATTTATCATTTCTCTAAATGGGTTTTTTGCATTGAAATGTTTTGTACCGAAACCAGCGCTTTGAACTATTTGATGGAATGATATGTGGTTTTCATTTTGAAATAAATTTAGTGAAAAACAATTCGTAAAATAAAATTTTCATGGATTGTCAGGAAAACTGCACATACTTAAGTAAATTTACACACCTAATTGGTTTTTAAATTAAAAATAGATTTGTTGGGTAGTTACGATGTATTCATATGTTACCCATAAAGTTCAAATAGTACTACTTAAGCATGACAATTAGGCTATCGATCTCATACTAGCCTGCTTTATATACTTTTAGAAAAAAAAAATAGAATATAAAACCTAAGGCATTTGTGGATATATTAAAAAAATAATATAAACGAACGAGCTCGATTTAGAACGGTTTTTCAGGAGCTACGGACGTATGCGCGAAGTCACCATCAATTCATGTTATGGTTTTGTAGAATTTGACGATACCTTAATATGGCCACTGCATGGTTGCAAGATATAGGTTATAGTTTTCGGTTGTATACTAAAAATGTACACACAGTTGTAAAATAGATTTTGTTAGAATATTCCGGAAAAGTGCAGTCACGATACTTCATAAATTCATTTATAAACTAAATTAGCCGAAATTTGAAAAATTTCTAATCTAATATATGATAAATTAGTGCAATAACTTAAAGCGGTTTTTAAATCGTACAAGCTCAAGACAGGGTGCTCCATATGTATGGGATAATGATTCCACGGCATTTATTAATCAGTGTATCAAAAATATGTTTCAATAAAAATTATAGGGTGTTATACGGCGCACATGTTGATGTTGACAATAAAATGTTTTGAACTGTCAGTTCAAAGAAATTATGCGATCTTGATTTTTTTTAAATGGAAAGCCCTGTATATTATGTTATTTTTGAGTCCTACTAAAAATTTTAGAAGTTATTTATCTGACATACCATATGTCTAAACTGAACTGTTTTGGAATTACTGTCATTTGAAATTTAAAATAAAAAAGAGACAACAAAACATTAATAAATACTCTAGCTTTATTTTTTAAGGTAAAAATTGCTCAAAATTTCTTTAACCGAGGCAATGACCCAATCTGTCATAAACAGCATGAACAGAGTCTTGCAGAGAATCCGGGGTAATCTGTGCTACTTCATATTGAATTCTTTGTTATAAATCTTTCACAGTTTCAGCTCGACTTCGGTAAACTTTGGTGACTATGACCCCATAAAAAAAATAGAGTGGCGTAAGGTCGAGACTCCTTACAAGCCATTCTACAGCACCTCTTCTGCCTGTCAATCGATTAGGAAAAATCGCATCCAAATATCTACGAACATTGATTTCATAGTGAGGAGGTGCCCCGTCCTATTGATACCACAGATTCCTGTTAGGGGTATCCAAATTATTTTCATCGGGAAAAAGACCTGCACAAGTTGGATTAACTTGCTCTTGGAGTAAATGTAAATATCGCTGTCCTGTAAGATTTCCATCGATAAAAAAGGGACCAATGATATGACATCCAGAAATCCCCACACCTTTATCTTTTGTGGTCTTTGAGAATAACTGTCGATTATCCAGTGGGGGATTCTCAGTAGACCAGCACCGGGAGTTATGCCTGTTAACTCTTCCGTTAAGTCAAAATGTGGCCTCGTTAGAAAAAACAATATTATGAATTAGGGTACGATCATTATTGATTCGTTCCATCATGATCCCGCAAAATTCAACGCGTCTATCGTAGTCATCTTCAGATAATTCTTGCAATAGAATGGGTTTGTGTAGATGAAATTTTTCTGCCTTTCTTATGTTGTGGTTGAGGAAAAGCTGACGAGTGGCTGTATGGGGATTTTCTGTAATTTCCAATGAAACATCTAACTTTTTATCATAGCTTGTTTTAACTTTTGGAGGTCCAGATTTAGAACGATCCTTAACATAACCTGATTGTCTAAATCGTTTTAAAGGTTTGCTAACTATGGATTGGGTAATAGGTTCTCGATTTGGATATTCTTCGTTAAAAAGATTACACACCTCCTGTTGTGTTCTCCTACGGTCTCCATTACCAACTATGATTAACAAAGTGATTTTTTCATTCAGTTTATGTTAAATGTTCCATTATGATATTGCGCTCAATTTGCAGTTTCACAAAATGAAGCAATAAACGTTTTCGTCAGTAAATCATTTTTTGACGCCTTAAGTCGTTACCTGGCAGTAAATGTTTAACACAAGCCAGCTTAATTTTTTTTTTTTAATTTGATCTTCTTAATTTCAAATATCAATAATTCCAAAACAGTTCAATTTAGACATATAGTATGTTAGACAAATAATATATAGAATTTTTAGTAGGACTTAAAAATAAAATAATATACAGGGCTTTCCCTTTAAAAAAATTTAAGAAGATGTAATTTCTTCGAACTGACAGTTCGAAACATTTTATCGTCGGCGCCAACATATGCGCAGTATAACACCTTATAACTTTTATTCAAACATTTTTTTGATACACTGATTAATAAATATAGGGCTTTCCACTTAAAAAAAAATTAAGTTGGCGTAATTTCTTCGAACTAACAGTTCAAAACATTTTATTGTTAACGTCAGCATGTGAGCTGTATAACACCCTATAACTTTTATTTAAACATTTTTTGATACACTGATTAATAAATGCTGTTAACCATTATTTCATACATATGGGGCACCCTGTATACTGAATATTCAATGTTTGTTAATTAACGATATATTTTTATGTCTCAATTTTACAGTTATTTGGTTACCTTACATTTTCCAAAAAAAATTTTTTTTTTCAAGGAAAAGCATGATTTTTTTCTCAACTAATAAAATTTTACATTTTTTGTGTAAATTGGCTACAGACTACCAGGTGAATAAATTATGACTAATAATTACTCAGAAAAATGTCTACGGTTTTTTTTTGAGTTGCGCTGTATTTAGATTAATATTGAACACGTATAAATGAAAATGGTGCATTTATCTTTTATTTGAATCTCTTTTATACATTTGATATTTTTAGAAACGAAAGCTGCCTTCTTAACTGTTTTATCGAATAGTATATATTTTCCTTAAAATAAAATAAAACTTAGTAAAAAAACGTTTATTCGACATCAAAAAATACACGGTCTACCTCCATAAATCTAAAAATAAAATGATAACATAGGACCACAAAAAAAGTTTTGTAGTTGAAAGGTGAGATACTATACCATATGTCTTTTGGTGTGCTGAAAACAAATCCGAGGTCAGAATTGACTCATCACCCAAGCATTTTGACATAACCTCAAAAAACACCTTGAAAATTACCAAAAATGCTTTTATAAATAAATTAAAAATATAATCGAGCAAACCACCATATCTAAACGTCTTTTGGGGTGCTAAATTCGAATCTAAGGTTAGAAGTCACCCATCACGTCAGCATTTTGACATAACCTAATTCAAAAAAAAAACGAGCAGACCACCATATCTATAAGTATTTTGGCTCGCTGAAAGCAAATATGTCAACAAAATTGACCTTAATAAGTCAGGATCTTGAGATATCCTCAATTAGTCCAGCCCTTTCATTAACAGGATGCTGAATTATGGTAAGTTCCATCGCTTTTCATCCTCGGGGTGCTTTTTTTAAGTGAGTCCCATGACCTTTTATCCACGATGTGCCTTATTATAGTAATTGCCCTCACCTCTCACCTTTGGGGTGCTATATTTAATTGAGTCCCTCGCCTCTCATCACCAGGGTTATTTATTTAAGTGAGTCCCCTTGCATTTCACCATCAGACAATCATTTTAATAAAGCATCCAGTGGGTGAGAAGCGAGGGGACTCACCTTAATCCAGCAACCCGTGAATGAAAGGACGGGACTTCTTGAGGTTAGTTCAAGATCTTGGATTAATAGTCAATTCTTTTGGCATATTCGGTTTAAGCACCCAAAAATACATATAGGTCTGTCTGATTTAATTTTTTAATTTACTTACAGACGTAATTCTGATCATTTTTGAGAAGTTTTTTGTGGTTATGCCAAAATACTGACATGACGGGTGAATTCTGACCTTGGATTCGATTTCAGCACCCAAAAATACGTGAAAATATGGTGGCATGATCCTTTACAATTTTAATTTATTTGTAAATGTATTTTTTGAGGTTATGTCAAAATAGGTGATGAGTCAATTCTGACCTCGGATTCGTTTTTAGCACACCAAAAACATATGGAATGGTATCTCACCTTTCAACTACAAAACTTTTTTTTGGTGGTCCTGTGTAATTATCAATTGGAATGTTATCGACTTCAAAGTAGTTTCCATCTTATGTAATGTATCTATCACAATGTTTTAGCTAGCCTTTGAATTCAGCCTTCTTCGATTTTTTTTTGAATGTCTCGATGCTATTGAAACACGTTCACAGAAGTGGTTTTTTAACTTTGCTCAACAGGAATGTCATGAATTTGTATTAGTGTTGTTTCCAGCCAAAAATTCGACCTTTTCAAACCCATAGCTTTAAGTAAACGTGTTCATAACACCAAGATCTTTATTGACTAATTTTTTTGGAAGAAATTCGTAATGCACGACACCATTGTAATCGATAAATACAGTGCACTTAACTTTTTTTTTGGCTGAAATCAATGTAGTTATTTTGATTTTTACTCATACTGAGAATGTCATTTACTGGATTGATGCCTTGTTTGTGTGTCATAGTCTTTTTATTTTTCTAAATACTTTTAAAATTTTAAATCTAAGTAAGGCAGTTAAGTGCTTAAGTTAGTCAAACGTATATTGTACACACTGTATAAAGTGTACTAACTTTTTACTCACAGCTTATTAAATCCGACAATGATCGTTCAAAAGATTGAAACGCCCAGGTGTTAGTTCGTAACCAATTAAAGAAGATCAGAAGTTTTTCTTTTTCCTATTCTTTGTCATTATTTTGGGTGCCACGTCTTGCTTCCAATAATTACATTTGTTTTCAATGAGTGTTAAATCGGAATCATGGTTGGAAATCCTTTTTTAGCAAATTTAGCCCGTTGTTTTTTTTATAATAAGCTTAGTTGTTGGAACAAGCCTAGCAGCAACACGTTTTAAACTCAAATCTTCAAGTACAATGCTTTGAACGAATTCAAATGATATCAAAGTCTTCTTTGCTATCTCATAGATAGTCAATGTTTTGTTTTCTTTGATCACTGCTTTGAATTTATCGACGTTTTGATGAGTTTACCTCAGATTCTGGATCGTCATTCGCAATTATTTTTAAAGCACAAACCGCAAATTCGTTAGGGTTTTCGATAAGAACGGCCACCATAACAATTATGTAACATTTTTAGTGCATCAGAACTGTTAATTTCGTTGTTGAACTAAAATTTAATGCAAAATAACATAAACTTAATACAAACAAAGCGCTGTCCTGAAAGTATAAAGTTGAATATCAAACTAAAATTCACAAAATTTAGACCCAATATTAATGATATATATATATATATATATATATATATATATATATATATATATATATATATATATATATATATATATATATACTTATACAATTATTGTCTAAATCTAATTTACATCGTGAATTTTTGGTGCAGTTTTTATTTAAAGCCCTGGCCCTGCACGATGTTCTGCAGGAATTAGTATTTATTATACCTTATGATACGTCCAAAATACTGAAATTTTCTAATGTTATTGGTGTCAAAGATCTTTGTGTTACTTCGATATTACATCTATCCACCATATTTCAAGCATTCTTCAGTAATACCATATCTCAAAGAGTTCAGAGCTTTTCATTTCTCTTTTGCTGAGCGTCCAAGCTTCCATCTCACCACACATCAACGAAGCAATTGTATTTTTACGGACAGAGTGAGGTCTCTACTATACAGTACTTTCCCATTTCTCTAAAGTAACTACGAGGTTATTCTGTTCTCGATCTAATTTCCTTCTTGCTATTCCAATCGCTGTTTAGTTGGCACCCCAAGTATCTATAGTTCGTTACTTGCTCTAAGCAGATGTCTCCTATTTATATTTCTCGAGACATCAGACTATTTGCTGATAACCACTACTTTTGTTCTCATAATGTTGATATATATTTGTCTCTGGTCAAGATCTAGTTACGCTTTTCAAGTTAGTTTTATAGTGCTTTATAGCAATTTGCTGCGATTCCTCGACATCGACTCTCACTATTGCCGTTTCATTCCAACATATCCAATATTAGTCTATGGGAATCCAGGATAGAATATCACCCACGGTTCGCTCTGCCTATCTCAGGAGCTGACTAGAAGAACAAACCGGATGGTAGATGCCCAGATCACATAAGGTATCATCGGGTATGATACCATCTTTACTATCCCGGGTACGACTTCTATTGTCAGTTTAAGAGTAACCTTGGACTCTGCCTTTTTAGTAGAAGAGACCTCTCTTGCCAGCGAGAGGATGCGCTGAGATCCCGGAATTTTGATAGTATATCGTTAGAAATAGCTACTCAACAGCCCACAAGGTTTATCTGTTGCCTCTATCGACCATCAAGTGATAATAACTTAAGAGTACTTTTTGCTTTTCTTGCAGATACCATCGATCATTTATAGATTAATTATTCAAGTGCCGAAATTGCCCTCCTGGGCGACTTTAATGTCCAAAACATCAAACGGCTTAAGTATTTAAATATGATCGACGAACAAGCTCGTGGTTTATCGAGAAAGCAACATAGACTCCTACTCGCTAGTTTCCTTGACCTATTTTGAACCGCTAATCCTGAGATTTAAACAGTCACCCTAAAGTTTGGTCCTTCTAACCGTAACTGCTTTCAATTGCGCAAGATTTGATACTACAAATCTATTTAATGTGAATAACTCGTAGAATATTTTCGGGCTTTCTCTTAGTTAGACGTCTGTTTTAGATCCGACGACACATTTGACTGCGCTAAGAAGGTTACTGATCTCGTTTTGGCTGACATACATCCGTTTTTGGAATAAATGCCCTTTCTAAGGCAAGCTTTGATTAGATCTAAAATGCAAAGAAGCTAATGCTTCTAAATATCTTGCCTACCGATAATGGCGTGAAAATCCTAACGTCATAAATCTTCGGTCATAACCGTAACAAATGCAAAGAAATTATTGACCAAACCAAACTTAATCAGAATTAAAGAATTAAAAATAATCTTTAGTTAGCTGAACTCTTGCTTCATATTCTATTATCAATTTCCAAGGAAAAATACCATCCCGTATTTCCAATGTGCCACCAAGGATGTCCGATATTGTCTTCGGACAGCGTGCCATAAACGTATTTTAAACTAGACACCAAAAAAGCTTCTAAAGCTGATAGAGTGCCTGCCATAATACTCAAAAAATGTGCGAGCAAACTAACAAAGTTTTCTGTAGACTTTTCAACCGATTCTACAGAAAGGAAATAATTCGACTATCTTTCGAATACCTTCACTATTAATGCGGGTGTGCTCCAAGGATTCATATTGTCTTCTACTCTTTTTCTTCTTTATATTAACGGTCTACTGGAAAGCACCAGGAAGACAATATACAGCATTCCCGAAGACCGTACTATTATTTCTTCATATATTTTAAATGCTACTCATGTAAATATACACAGATACCAGGAAGTTCCTCAACGTAACAAAGACCTGGACGAAATTATATCTTGGAACGATAGTAATCAAGCAGAGTTTAACACTACAAAAGCTAAAGTGGCAATATACATGTATTCGTTCGAAGAAATTAAGCTATCTTCATTTTTTTAAATGGAAAGCCCTGTGTATTATTTTATTTTCGAGTCCTACTAAAAATTCTAGATATTAGTTGTTTAAGATACGACATGTCTAATTTCAACTGTTATGGAATTATTGTTATTTAAAATTTAAAATAAAATAATAAATACTCCAGGTTTATTTTTAAGGTACAATCCGTAAATTTTGGTTTTCAAATGAACCCATAAAAAAAAATCGAGTGGCGTAAGGTCAAGACTCCTTGCAGGTCAACTTACGTTAAAAAGATCACACACCTTCTGTTGTGTTCTCGTACGGTCTCCGTAACCAACCATCATTAACAAAGTGGTTCTTTCCGTTTCTGTTAAATGTACCATCACGTTATCACCCTTAAATTGCAGTTTTACAAAATGCAGCAATAAACGTTTTCTTCAGTAAATCATTTTTTGACGAGTTCAGTCGTTATATGACAGTAAATGTTTGACACACGCCAGCCTAATTTTTTTTTTTTTAAATTTGATCTTAATTTCAAATATCACTAATTCAAAAACAGTTCAATCTAGATATATGGTATGTTAGACAAAAAATATCTAGAATTTTTAGTAGGTCTTAAAAATAAAATAATATACAGGGCTTTCCCTTTAAAAAAATTTAAGAAGTCGTAATTTCTTCGAACTAACTGCTCAAAATATTTTATTTTCGTCGCCAATATATGCGCCGTATAACACTCTATAACTGATATGCTGAGGAAATATTATTTCATACATATGGGGCACCCTGTATATATATATGTATTATATATATATATATATATATATATATATATATATATATATATATATATATATATATATATATATATATATATATATATATATATATATATATATATATATATATATATATATATATATATATATATATATATATACATATATATATATATATATATATATATATATATATATATATATATATATATATATATCGTATATATATATATATATATATATATATATATATATATATATATATATATATATATATATATATATATATATATATATATATATATATATATATATATATATATATATATATATATATATATATATATATATATATATATATATATATATATATATATATATATATATATATATATATATATATATATATATATATATATATATATATATATATATATATATATATATATATATATATATATATATATATATATATATATATATATATATATATATATATATATATATATATATATATATATATATATATATATATATATATATATATAATACATATATATATACAGGGTGCCCCATATGTATGAAATAATATTTCCTCAGCATATCAGTTATAGGGTGTTATACGGCGCATATATTGGCGACGAAAATAAAATATTTTGAGCAGTTAGTTCGAAGAAAATATATATATATATATATATATATATATATATATATATATATATATATATATATTATACATATATATATGTATATATATATATATATATATATATATATATATATATATATATATATATATATATATATATATATATAAATATATATATATATATATATATATATATATATATATATATATATATATATATATATATATAATATATATATAATATTGACCACACCTATTGAGAGAGCGAACTTGTTGGCTGAACTCTCTGCTTCACATTCTACTGTCGATTTCCAAGAAAAAAACACCACCTACTATTCGCATATTGCCGTGAAAGATGCCCGATGTTGTCTTCAGACAGCGTATCCTAAAGCGTATTTTAATGAAGCTAGACACCAAAAAGGCTTCTGGCGCTGACGGAATACATGCCATAGTTCTCAAAAACTGTGCAAGGGAACTAACCAGTTTTCTGTAGACTTTTTAACCTATCCTACAGAAAGGGAACATTTCCGTCCTGCTGGAAGTGTGCCACGGTTCAGCTGATACCTAAAAAAGGCAAGAAAGACCTTGCCAAATAACTACCGACCAGTCGCACTGCTTTCAATAATATCGAAAGTCTTGGAAAAGGTTATCAACCAGCATCTTCTAAAATATCTTGAACGATTCAATATTATTAGCGATCATCAATACGGCTTTCGTAAACATGGATCAACAGGAGATCTTCTGACTTATGTAACACATGTTTCGAACAATGCAATTGAACCTCCTCCTCAGAGAGCGTTCTTTGCGAGTGGCGGTCGACGGATTTCTTTCTAACACCTTCACTATCAACGCCGGTGTGCCCCAGGGCTCCATACTATCTCCTACTCCCTTTCTCATTTACATTAACGATCTGCTGGTAAAGACCGGAAATACAATCTACAGCTTTGCAGATGACAGTACGCTTGTCTCTTCATTCACTTTGAACGCTCGGACATCGGCTGCTCAAGCGAATATCCGCAGGCAGCAGGAGGTCGTTCAACTTAACAAAGACCTGGAAGAAATTCTATCTTGGGGTGACAGTAACCAAGAGGAATTTAACGATACAAAAACCCATGCGGCAGTTTTTTTTAAAAAAGTTAACGCTGCTGAACCCGCCCTAGTTATGTCGGGGCACTCCATTCCCCTAGCATCGTCGCTCAATTTGTTGGCGTTAGTTTGGGGACAAATCTGTCCTAGCATGAACATGTTGCAGGCATAGCAAGGAGAGGTTCTCAAAAGTTGGGAATATTATTTCGAACCAGAAAGCTTTACACCCAACAACAACTGTTAATTCTTTACAAAGCTCAACCGACCAACTATGGAATACTGTTCCCATGTTTGGGGCTCCGCTTCCAAACAGACACTGCATTTGTTGGATTCTGTTCAGAGAAGAGCTGTTCGTCTGATTGGAGACCTGGAACTGACCAGCGACCTTGATCTGCTGGAACATCGAAGAACGGTTAGCGACTTGAGTCTGTTCTACAAGTATTTTCATGGAAAGTGTTCGAAGTATGTAGCCCGCTTAATTCCTCCCAAAGCGGTGCATGTTAAAAATATACGTCGCGCTGGCGCTTCACATCCGTATGAGGTTCAGCTTGTTACTCCGCGTACAACGCTTTACAAGCAGTCTTTTATATGAAGAACATTATCCCTTTGTAATAATTTGCCCAGCGTATTTTCTACCGAGTACAATTTACACCGATTCAAGAACAACGTGAATCGCTTTTTCCGCACACGTGCCGCTCCTGCAGCGCTTTAGGGACTTCCCTGCAGCACATGTGCTAAACCCATAAATATATATATATATATATATATATATATATATATATATATATATATATATATATATATATATATATATATATATATATATATGTAGAACTGACAATTACGTACAAACTTGTACCACGTGCGACCACGAGAGACCCAGTAAACTCAAGTTATGAGCAATTAAAAGACGTTTAAAATGTACAAAAAGGCGGCCAAATTTTAAACTTAATGGTTACTTTACGTTGCACGCGTTATTTTTTTCAGGAATAAATTGCATAAATATTCTGGACTGACAATTATGAACAAATTTAGACCACGTACAACCATGGATTACTAAGTAAAGTTAAGTTATGAGCAATGAAAAGATGTATAAAATTCAAAAATAGGCCAAATTTTGTATTTAATGGTTACTTTTTGTTGTGCATCTTATTTTTTTGACGTATAAATTGCATAAATATTCACGATTAACAATTCTGAACAATCTTAGACAATATAAGACTGCTCGATCATGTAAACTTTAGTTATGAGCAGTTTAAAGTCGTATGAAATGCACAAATAGGCCAAATTTTATATTTAACGGTTACTTTAAGTTGCGCACTTTATTTTTTTGAGATATAAATTATATGGATAGCCAGGACTGAAAATTTCGAACATTCTTAGACTACGTGCAACCATGGGCGATAAGTAAACTAGCAACTAAAAATGTATAAAATGCACATATGAGTCAAATTTCTTATTTATTGATTACTTGATGTTGCGCACCTTATTTTTTAGTGTTCCGTACGGAACACTTATAAGATCACTTCGGTGTCTGTCCGTCTGTCTGTCCGTCTGTCCGTCTGTCACACCCGTTTTTCTCCGAAACTACTTGTCATAGAAAGTTGAAATTTGGTAGTAATATAGGAATTGATGGCCTCATCAGAGCCATGTAGTTTTGAAAATTAAATTTTGACTTAAGGGGGGTTAGTTTTGGGGGGTGAAATCGGAAATAAAAAAAAAATTTTTACTAGGTAATCGAATGTGGTGTCAAATGAAAGCTTGTGAAAACACGAGTAAAAAATATATATATAATGTAATACTTGTGCTCACTTTTCTTTGTATTATTTTTAAAAAATCGCGAAAAATCGCTGTCCACCCGCCTTATCTGAGAAAGTACTTATCAAAAAATTTTGAAAAAAATCTGGAATATTCTCCACGGGGTGTAGATTGAACGAAAATTATCACGAGTGCATTACCTGTAATAATTTATTTGTTGTTATATAAAAAAAAACAGAAATTTCAAGGTCATCAATTTTCAGTAAAGATTGGAATAAACTTTGTTGAAAACTTATTTGGGGTGTGTTTTGTGAAATCACTGATCATTTTATATCACCGTAACATAAATTTTGACTTAAGGGATTCGTTTTGAGGGGTGAAATCGGAAGTGAAAAAAAAATTTTTTTACTAGCTCATCGAGTGTGGTGTCAAATCAAAACTTGTGAAAACACGAGTAAAAAATATATATATAATGTAATACTTGCGCACACTTTTCTTCGTATTACTTTTAAAAAATCGTGAAAAATCGCTGTCCCCTACCTTATCTCGAAAAGTACTGATCAAAAAATTTTGAAAAAATCCTGGAATATTCTCCACGGGGTATAGATTGAACGAAAATTATCATTACCTTTAATAATTTATCTGGTATAGAAAAAAACCAAAATTTCAAGGTCACCAGTTTTCAGTAAAGATTGGAAACAAACTTTGTTGAAAACTCATTTGGGGTGTGTTTTGTGAAGTCACTGATCATTTTATACCACCCTAACAAAACTTATTATTTCAAAAACAATCAACGTACGGAACACTAATTGTGCAAGTTCAACTTGCACTTGACCGGTTATTTATGTATAAATTGCATACACATTTAGGACAGACAATTTCGATTAAACTTTAATTAAACTTATATTAAAATTAAAACCAGGTGCGACCATGGTCGATCAAGTAAACTCAAGTTATGAGCAATTGCGTCTGAAATGCATAAATATTTTGTATTTAACGGTTGTACGTTCCGTAATTTTTCGAATTGAATCATGATATAATTATCAAATTGTAAACCATAAACAATAATTTAGAAAAAATACTTAATACATTATTTTCGTGAATAAGTATTATGAATAACTAGTGTAGTTATATACAGAAATCTAAAAATGTTTAAAATCATCTCATTGCTTATGTACTTTTATAGCATAAATTATAAAGTTCAGCTATAATTTTGAGTTTAGGAGAAATTTATCCGGTTTGTGGTAAGGATGATATGTTTTTGTTATAACTTTTAATATAATTAATAATCATAATAATAATAACCCCTCAGGGGGTAGGGGAATCCCAGGATTCTTCTAGTACGTGCATTGACGATCTCGAGGTACCTGAGTCATGTTGTGCTGTGTTGTGTTGTGCTGTCCAGATTATTTGAGAGTAAAAACGGCACATATGAAACGAGTCTAGAGATACTCGCCCTCTCGGAAACCCAAAATAGCAACTTTCATATTTTCTTAAAACAACGAAGAACAAGAGATACAAAAATAACTTTTAGGGGCAGACCAACAATAATAAGCACAGGAAAACACACCAAAACTATTTACCTTCTAATAACAGGCAACCCAACGTTGGGACACTTTGAGCTTCTGACATCACAGAACGCTGAAAAACACCCCAAACAACAGTAAACCAATAAAAGAAGCATCGGGCGAGCGACGTAAAGGTCAAGGTCCTCTCGGGAAATGGCCGCTTGACCAAAACGATGAAGACCGGGCAAGAGAAAATGGACCTGCTAAAAGTGTTGTGCCGGCGAGTAAGTCAACACCCATCAAGGCGAGAAAATCAAAGCAACGCATGAGTTGCGAGAAATTAGTGAACACGTCATGCGTTGCTATAGTAAAATCACAAAACCTGTCAAACAAATCAATTACTCGCCGCCTGGAGCCACCGAAATCAATTCCAAACACAACCTACACAGATGTGGGATAAACACAAACACCAAAGCCAAACCAAGCCATCGATGTTTTGCAAGGACAACATGAAACTACCAACGCTAGCAAACCAAGACAGCGGTTAAAGTCGATAGATGAAATGAACTGTGATGCGCTGTTACTACACCGACCGCCACCAATTATTCCCCTCGTCATATCAGCCACAGGCCTTACACCAACAACTTTCACACCACATTTAGTACAATTAGGACTCAACACAAACATAAATAAAAACATTCAAAAGATTTTGAAATCATGTAACATTGTCAGGTCATTTCTCAATACACAATATTTATAGCGTTTGTGCTGACTTGGCTGCTGCCCGTCAGCCAAACATGGAGCCACATTGACTAAATGTCAGAAAGAAGAACAAAATAATAATAATAATAATAATAGAAGAATAGAAAACAAAATCAACAACATCAGGAGAGATCTAGGACATCTTACCCAGTTTATAAGCAGGAACGCGTCCAAACGTGTCACACAGGGGGCAAACAAGATCAAATCTAAGTCTCCCAACAGAACACTGCCAGAAATCCTCGATACTTTGAAACAAAAACTATCTGTATATGCCGCAAGACTCCGTAGATACAAAGAATCAAATGAGAGGAAAGACACCAACAACCTCTTCCGAAGAAGTGAAAAACAGTTCTACCGGAAAACTATGTACAACAAACAGATAGCAGTGACTGAACCACCAAACAAGCAAGAACTCACAGATTATTGGAAAAGTATCTGGTTAGAACCCAAACTACACAATAATAACACCCCCTGGATCAAAGCCGAAGAAGACAAACATAAACATGTGACAGAACAAGAAAATCCCACATTAAATACACAAGAAATTACAGAAACTATCAAACACACACGCAACTGGAAATGTCCTGGTATAGACAATATACAAAACTTCTGGTACAAACAGTTTACCACCACACACGAAGCACTCGCACACCAAATCAACAAAGCCATTCTACAACCACACACATTTCCCACTTTCCTTACACAAGGAATAACGTACGTTAAACCCAAAAGCTCAGACACCACAAACCCGTCAAACTACTGACCTATCACCTGTCTTCCAACCCTATACAAGATCATCACAGCCACAAATTCGAAGAAAATAGCACAACACCTAACAGACAACAATATTCTCACGGAAGAGCAGAAGGGATGCAGGAAAAATAGTCGAGGATGCAAAGAACAGCTGATTATAGATGGCGTGATTATGGGACAAACCAGAAAAGAACACAGAAACCTTCACATAGGTTACATAGACTATAAAAAAGCCTTCGACTCCATACCCCACAGCTGGTTAATTAGAGCCCTAGAAATCTTTAAAATCAACCAACACCTCACGCAGTTTCTCGTGCAAATTATGAAAACATGGAAAACCAAAATACGCCTAGAAACACAAACCGAATGCATCCAAACAGAAGAGCTGTACATCAGACGGGGTATATTTCAGGGAGACTCGCTCAGCGCTCTATGGTTTTGCCTCTGTCTCAATCCACTCTCAAATATACTAAACAGAACAGAGCATGGCTTCAATATCAGACACCAAAAAGTGAATCAACATAAAATAAACCACCTCCTATATATGGACGACATAAAACTCTACGCTGCCACACAAACACAGCTGAAAGAACTCCTCAATATCACAGAAATATTCACCTCAGATGTCAATATGGAATTTGGTATAAGTAAATGCAAAGTGCTCCATATCAACAAAGGCCAATGGAAGTGCCACCATGAGACAGAAACCATCAACAATGAAACACTCGATAACATGTTCGACAAAGAAACATACAAATATCTAGGCTTCCAACAAAGCACCAAACTCGACCACACTCACATCAAAACAGAGCTCAGAACCGAATTTAAAAACAGACTGACGAAACTTTTGCAAACAACACTCAACTCTAAGAATCTCACTAAAGCCATCAACACGTTCGCTATACCTATACTCACATATTCATTTGGTATTATCAAATGGTCACAAACAGACATAGAAAATATTCACATCCTTATACGATCTCAATTCAGCAAATACAGGAAATTACACCCCAACGCATGCAAAGAAAGCCTTATCATCGAGAGGAAGGCAGGAGAGAGAGGAATTATAGACATCATATCATTACACACGAAACAAATACAAGCACTTAGGAAATTCTTTCACAGCAAGCAAACAAGCCTCCACACAGCGATAGTGAAAGCAGACAAAAACTACACACCTCTCGACTTAGCCCGGGCAGACCACTTAGCAGACACACACAGTCACACCCAACTACAACAGGAAAAGATGAAAACGTGGTCAGAGAAAAACACTCCACGGAAAACACAAATACCACATAGAACAAGACCACGTAAATAAAAAACAATCATACACCTGGTTACAGGATGGTCAGCTATTCCCTGAAACAGAAGGCTTCTTACTTGCCATCCAGGATAAAGTCATATTAACCAGAAACCACCAAAAGCATATCATCAAAGACCCGACTATTACAGAGGACAGATGTAGGAAATGCCACCAGCAGAAAGAAACGATCGAACACATAACGAGCGGATGTAAAATATTGGCCGGAACAGAATACACAGCCAGGCATGATTCAGCTGCCAAAGTAGTTCACCAAGCACTAGCCACAACATACAAACTCATAAAAAACACAGATCCCTTCTACAAATACACGCCAACATCCATACTTGAAAATGAAGATTACAAGCTCTACTGGGACATCGGTATCCATACAGATAAAACAGTCTCCGCCAATAGACCCGATATTACTTTTCAGTGCAAAAAAGGAAAAGTCACCTATCTAATTGACATAGCTGTCCCCAACGACACAAACATCCAAACGAAATACACAGAAAAAATTTCCAAATACACAGACCTTGCAACGGAAATAAAAAGGCTATCGAGACAAGAAAAAGTCATCATTGTCCCCCTCATTATATCAGCCACAGGCCTTACACCAATAACATTTACACCACATTTAGTGCAATTAGGACTCAACACCGACATACACAGAAACATTCAGAAGTCAGTGATTTTGAAAACATGTAACATTGTCAGGTCATTCCTTAATACGGAATGGTAACAGCGTTTGTGCTGACTTGGTTTTGGCCCGTCAGCCAAACATAGAACCACATTGATCAAATGTGAGAAAGAAGAACTTTTTGTGATAATAATAATAATATTTTAAAAAGCCTATTTTCAAATTTTATACGTGTTTTAATTGATCATAACTTGACTTTACTTGGTCGTTCATCGCTGCACGAGATTTAAATTTGTTCATAATTGTCATTCCTGCATATCTATGTAATTTATACCTCAAAAAAATAAGGTGCGCCACAAAGAGTAACCATTAAATGCGAAATTTGGCTTATTAAACATCGTTTAATTTCTCATAACTTAAGCTGACTTGGCCGTCCATAGTTGCATGTGATCTAAGATTATTTAAAATTATCAGTCCTGAATATCTATGCAATTTATTCCTCAAAAAAATAATGTGTGCAACGTAAAGTAACCATTACGTTTGAAATTTGGCTTATCTGTCAATTTTAAACGTTTTTCAATTGCTCATAACTTGGATTTACTTGGTCGTCCGTGGTCGCAGGTAGTCTAAATTTGTACGTAATTGTCAGTTCTACATATCTATGCAATTGAAACTTCAAAAAAGTAACGTTTTCCAAGTTTTTATCCTGTAAATATATATATACATTGATGTTTCTAGTAAAATCAACATTAGCACCCTCTAAACCCTAATATTTTTAGACCAAAATTTTAGAGATCTCTATTTACACAAAACAGATGGTCTTTAGCTAATGGCACCGCCAAATATAAAAACTTTCTTTTTTGTGGTCTAATATATATATATATATATATATATATATATATATATATATATATATATATATATATATATATATATATATATATGTATGTATGTATATATATATATATATATATATATATATATATATATATATATATATATATATATATATATATAAATATATATATATATATATATATATATATATATATATATATATATATATATATATACAGATATATATATATATATATATATATATATATATATATATATATATATATATATATATATATATAAGTTCGAAAGATCATGACTGATTTGTGGAAATACAGAATATACGAAAAAATGTTAAAAAGTAGCATGCTACTGTTCAATACACTGTAAACCAGTATAAATCAACGGGTTCCTATAAAATTCGACCACGTTCCGGTCGTCCCAAGAAACTGACTCCACGTGAAGAGGCCAGTATTGTTAGACAAATAATTATAGATCCCAAGAAAAGTGAATTAAAATTAAAAGAAGAAGTACGGGAACTATGTTCGAAAAATGTTCAAAAACAGTAAGAAATTGTTTACACAGGGCAGACTATAAGGGGTGTGCAGCCAGGAAGAAGCCGTTAATTTCGGAAGCTAATCGCTAAAAGCGGTTAGCTTTTGCTAGGGAATACGTTAATAAACCTCCTGAATTTTGGGAATCCGTAATCTTTAGTGATGAAACTAAAATTAACATTTTTGGGTCGGATGGCACAACTAAAGTTTGGAGAAAGAAAAATACCGCATTCGATACCAAAAACATTAACGTTAAAAACAACAGTGTTCTGCTTTGGGGATGCATGTCCGCTGGAAGGATTGGAAATTTATATTTTATTAATGGTACTATGGAACAACATGTTTATCTGAACATTTTGAGAGACAATTTAAGATAAAGTGTCCAAAAATTAGCACTCGAAAAAAGATACATTTTCCAACAGGACAATAATCCGAAACATACTGCAAACTTCGTGCGAGAATGGATGATCTATAATATGCGATAGCAGGTTCATACACCTTCGCAATCACCCGATGTTAACCCCATCGAGCATTTATGTGAGGAACTTAAACGGTGCGTTAGCAAACATAATGTTTCAAATAGAGAAGAATTAAAAAACAGAATATTGAACGACTGGGAGAACAGGCCAGCAGAAGTTACTAGAAAGCTGGTTGCAAGCATGATAAAAAGGTTACAGGAGATTATCAAGGCCAACGGCGGTCCCACTAAATACTAATTTAAACGAAGTTGTTATTTTCCGTTAAACTCCGTCAAACTATTATTGGTTATTGTTAAGTGTTTGGAGACTTTTTGACATTAATTTTGTTTACACTTTTATAACAATGATGTCACTTCTAAATAAAATGTTCCGTAGTTGTTTTTAATACTAATTCTCGTTGGGTAAGTTTCAAATATTAATTTAAACATGTTTTCTCATAGTTCCAGTTAATTAGTTAAACATTACAGAAAAATAGAATAGAAAGCAGGTGGTGGTATATAGAGATTTTTTGAACTGACTATATATATATATATATATATATATATATATATATATATATATATATATATATATATATATATATATATATATATATATATATATATATATATGTATATGTATATGTATATGTATATATATATATATATATATATATATATATATATATATATTTACCGAGAAATATTAGAGATCGTTTTGTAAAGTATTTGCAGGACTTCTTTTCCGATTCTAAAATTTTCATGGTAATATCTTTCGACTTTTTAAAGCTGTGCCAGCTTTCGATCAGTGTGCTCGTTTAACCTGGAGCATTAATCATTTCTCTAAATGGGTTTTTTTGCAGTTGATATGTTTGAAATGTTTTATACTGAAAGCCACGTTTTAAGCTAGTTGATAGAATGATATGTAGTTTTGGTTTTTAAGCAAATTTAGTGGAAAACAGTTTGTATAATAAAAAATTAAAAAACTGTCAGAAAAATGGGATATACTAAATAAGTCGTCACAGTTAATTGGTTTTAAATAAAAGGTGGGTTTGCTAACTTGTTACAACTTAATGTTATGTTTTCATTTCTTGGCCTTAGAGTTTGAGATGATGCGATTTAGGCGTGGCCATTAGGCAATATACCAATTACTGGTTTGCTTTATATATTTATTTAAAGTTTGTTTGATAGATATTTCCATCCGAAAAAATAAAAACTTATAGAGTTCTCAGATGATTCCGATTATGCAAAAAATTAATCAGCTATGTTCCGTGCATGGTTATAAGATACGTATAATAGTTTTGAGGCATACGCATATTTTAAATGGACATTCCTAAAATATTCCGAAAATAGGTGGCCACCATTACTTTAAAAATTCATTTATAAATAAAACGGAAGGACGACTGACTAAAATATAAAATTTTTATAATTAATTTTACTGCCAGAAATTAGTACAGAAAGTTTACTATAGTTTTTTGAAATTAATAGCTTAATAATCGGTCAGTAAGTTTTGAAAGGGGAAATGAAACAAGATGAATTAATAAGTCGAAATTCATTTATTCTTCAGTATAATCTCCCCTAAGATCAATACATTTTTTTCAGCAATTTTCTAATTCATTTACCCCATCTCTGAGGTAGTTTTTCGGATGATCTTCAAAATATCCATCTACGGATGTTATCACACACCTATCATTTGTTGAAAAATACTTCCCATCTAGAAATCTTTTGAGGTTGGGAACGGACGGAAGTCAGACGGAGCCAGATCTGGCGAATAGAGTGGATGTTCCAACAATTCGTACGACCAGTTTTGCCGTTGCCCAAGCACCTCTGTGAGTACGTGCATTGTCATAATGAAAGATGATTTTTTTTTTTGCAAACCGAGCATTTTCTCACGAATTTTCTCATCTAGCTGGTCCAAAAAGTTGCAATACTATCCTAAGATTGTTTTACCGGTTTGAAGGTAATTAATTAACAAAATTCCTTTGCGAAACGAGCCAAATGTTGTTTAGAAAGTTTTTCTCGAGTGCGTTTTTGTTCCTATGTTAGCAAATGCGGTACTCATCTTGTGAATAGCTTTCTCATACCCAAAACATTAGTTAAGATCTCATCTACTGATCCATGTGAGATACCTACAGCCTCAGCTAAATCATTTACGGTTAATCGATGGTCTTTCATTACCATATATTGTACTTGCACAACAGTTTCTTCAGTTGTTGCAGTTTTTGGACATCTGAACGTGGATCATTGGCGCTTATACGACCACGTTCAAACTCTAGAGTCCACCTAAGAACAGTTGGAAATGAAGGAGCAGACTCCTGTAACACTTTCAGTAACTTTGCATGGATTTCAGTTGCCAATAAACCTTCCAAAACAAAGAATTTTTCACTGCGCGATTTTCGATTTTTTCCAGTTTTTAAAAAATACCCGTCTACATGTCTACTTTAACCAGCTGATAAACAATCAATGACTTGACAGATCGACTTGAAATTTAGGGTGTGTTCATACGACAGATGAAGTTTTAAAATGGAGTACAATATTTGGTTCAAGTGATGCTCCATAGGTGTCGCTTTTAAAACTTATTGACTGGCCTTACATATTTCTGTAAAATACCTGGAAATTTTGTTAATCGGCATGACATGGATGCCAAGTATGAAATATTTTCATTTAAAAAGTGGACTGTGGCTCAAATAGAAACTAAACTGAAGAAAGTTTTTGACGATTCTGCATCAGCACTCAAGATCATTTATTACCGGATAAAGCGGGACCGTACGAGCACTGCAGATGGTACACGTTCAGGACACCCGATTGAGGTTTCTTTTGAAGTAATAGTCGATAAAATTGTATCGTGATGGAAGATCGTTGTATTAAGCTTCGTGAGATTGCTGAAATACATGAATGGATCTGAATATCTGGCTGAAACATGAATGGATACATAATATCCTGCATGAAGTTTTAAAAATGAAAAAGCTATATGCGCGATGGGTGCCGCTTTTATTGACTCCAGACTAAAAACGTATAGACATTTCAAAATTGTGCTTAGAAAAGTTACAGCGTAATCTGAAAGACGTCTGGCCTCGTTTTGTGAGTAAACGTGAAACGTGGCTCCACCCTTATACCCTGGAGACAAAACAGCAGTCAAGACAGTGGGTTAGCAAAGGTGCAAACCCGCTAAAAAAAAGGGTTTCATCGGCGGTGATAGCAACTGCTTTTTAGGATGTTATTATGATTGACTGTTGGAGAAAGGGTAAAAAACTAACTGGCTCTTACTAGGCAACACTATTGGATCGTTTGCATAGTGAATTAAAGCAGAAGCGACTAAGATCAGCGCCCAAAAAAGCTTTCCTTCACCGGTACAATACGCTTGCTCACACATCGGCCATTGCAATGGCAAAAGTAGCCCAGCTAGGGTTCAAAATAGTACTCGACTCACACAAAGTTTGTTTCCGATCTTTATCTAAAACTGATGACCTTGAAATTTTGTTTTTTTTAATACCAAGTAAATTATCAAGAGTCCAGAATTTTTTCACAATTTCTTGATCAGCGTGAGTGGATAAGGCTTTTGACCATTTTTTTAAAATAATACAAAGAAAATTGTGCGCAAATATTACATCATATATATTTTTGAACTCGTGTTCTCACAAGCTCAGAATGAGCACAGATTTGAAATGAACATTCCTGGAATATGTACTAAATTGACGGAAAATTAAAAGGAATATCAATTTTTTTAACGATAATTATGAAATGTAATATACCTAAACCAAAATTAGTGGAAGTTTCAAAAATTAGACGCTTATCCCATCGCCTATTTAATGTCTATCAGAGATTTACGATCAATTCTTATAAAAAATATATAGGGTGTAGAGCAAATACCTAGAACTTTAAATAGGTACAAAATCTTAATTTACAGATGAAACTGTCTTCTAATTATTAGTTTATTTACGTGTGTTCGTTGAATCTTCAAGCGACATAAGGAAAATATGATTTTTCTTCTGAGTTACAGGATTTTTAATAAATTTGTTACAAAATAGATTTATTTAGATACGTTATAGCTAGTTTAGTGTTTTCTGAGTAAGAATGTGACTGCAACCTCTATTGGCTTTTTAAACCTATGATAGAAACCTGACGTACTATACAGCCTCACTTTACTTTCTGCGCAAGCCTCTTATATATTCTTGATAACAATAGTAAATCTGCCTTACAAAAATTGCAAAATAGAATTATCTTAAAGTGCAGTAGATATACGCCCATAGCTTTACTGCAGGATTATTTAAATTGGCGACCATTTGATCTTCACTTTACGTACTTTACCATGATATTCATTTTTAAAATAATAAATAATCTGTTACCTGCCTATCTACATAACTATATTAAATATTCTTATGAAATATATGATTATCAAACACGATCACGAAATGATTTTTACATATTACGAACAAATTTTCAAAAAAAACCATGAACTCACTATTTTTCAAGAGGTTGAATGACTTTAATACCTTGCTTATACATGTTAAGGGATGTACCAGTTTAAAAGTTTTGAAAAATAATCTCAATAACTTTATGCAAAATGGTTTGTAATTATTCTTGAAACCTTCTTAAAATGAAAAAAATTAATATTCCAAAATACCTTGCCTTGTATTGCTTTAAAATTATTGTATATATATATATATATATATATATATATATATATATATATATATATATATATATATATATATATATATATAAATATATATACTATTCATATGTGGGAATGAAATTATTTTGTAAATCTGTTACTTGTAAAACATCAAATTGCATTTGAAGAATTATATAAGGAGTTTCTAATTTAATAAATTTAATTTAATTTAATTTAATATTTATTATTTCTCTCAACAATTTTTCTGAAAACTGTGCCCTGAACTATTTGGTGGAACGATATGTCGTTTTGTCGTTTTTATTTCTAAGTAAATTTAATAGAAAACCATTTCTATAAAAAGAATTATGAACTGTCAAAAAGACGGTACACAAATAAATTTTTTCATTTAACTGTTTTTTACATAAAAGTGGATTAGCCACACGTGTTGCTAGTAAATATTACTTTTTTTATTTGTTGTCATTAGGCCAATCCAATACTGTTCTGCTCTATACTGAAGATTAATTTAAAATTATTTTGGAGATATTTCTACACAGAAAATAAAAAAATAAAATCTATGGTATTCATAAGATGTAAAAAAAATAGTAAAATATATTTACTCTGATAAGTTTGTATGGTTACAATATATAGTTAAGAGTTGTGAGAACTGGGAATGTAAATAATTTTTAAATGGATTTTCCTAAAATATTTTGGGGAAACAGTAGTCACCATCACTTTGGAAATTCATTTATGAACTTAACTGGCTGAAAATTGGAAGGAATAGGAAATACCTTAGCATTAATTTTAAAATCGAACCTATGAGAACTTAGGGCACCAAATGGAACGCGGTTGTCGAAACTTAAAGGCTCATTATATTGATTGTTAAATATTTGTCAAAGATTTATCATAAATTATTATCTAGACGCTTCCTAAAAAATTATGATTGAATGTATCATGTTTATTCATTGTACCTGGAGCGTTTAGTATTTTTCAAAATGTTTTTTCTTGCATTTATTGTTTTCATTAGTGTTGATATCAACCGATTAATACAATGTCGTAGCCATTTAGTATTCCGGTTTTCTTTGCGTCGACGTAGTTTAAGGTACTTTTTATATAGGGCAGGGTTGCAATATAACATAGTTCCCTATAGGATTATTGATTTGGCGAGAAACAATTTTACGTATGTCATGGTTTGTCTAGAAGCATAAAATCTATTTGTTATCTTATTTAAAAGTTTCTTTAGAAATATTTTCTTCTATAAAACAGGAAATTATAAAACTTATGTAGTTCACAAATTTATCCACTGGTTGTAAAAAGTTAGCACAGTATTTCAAAGTTCGGAAATCTAAAGGATCTAAAAAAATAAATATGTTTTGTTTTAATACTTGTATTCGTGTTTATATATGAATGACATTTTTGTGTTTCAGTAAGTTTAGCGAAAAATAATTCGTATAATAAAAAATTCATGGCATTTAAAGAAAATGTTCTATGTTAAATCAATTCTTAAACGTATACGTTCTTTAAACAAAAAGTAAATTTGTTAATTTGTTCCAACTAAATATTATGTTTTCATTTCTTGCCTCTAACGACACTACTTAATAGATTCATTTATAATTTAAACTGGCAGACAACTGAGTAAAATATAATACATACTGCCCCTTAAAATTAAATATATTACAAAATATTGTATCACTGTGTAGATTGAACTGTTGTCAAAAATTGAAAGTTGACTCTTGACTTCTTGTCAAAGTTATGATAAAGGAGAGTGTTTTTGTAGTTATGTACCTAGCCATGAAAATGAGATCATAAAAAATTGTTCGGTTGTCACAATGCTGTGGTCATTTTAAATCCTTTGACGGAATTTTGTACAAGTATGCTGCGTTGTAGAGTTTTTCCGAGCATCATGCTGAGATTTAGCATAAAAAAGGGAAATGCTCCAAAAGCATGTGAAATTATCTCCTAGGTGTACAGCAATAATGGCCAATCTTATTTTCAAATAAAATTTGATTAAAGGACTTTTGAAGGTGACGAGACTTAATTCAGGACGACCCTAGATCAGGAAAACATTCACTAAAGAATCAATCAGGCTTGTTGCG
This sequence comes from Pachyrhynchus sulphureomaculatus, assembly GCA_019049505.1. Lineage (NCBI taxonomy): Eukaryota > Metazoa > Arthropoda > Insecta > Coleoptera > Curculionidae > Pachyrhynchus > Pachyrhynchus sulphureomaculatus. Next base: position 140,551,761 of record CM032456.1, read on the forward strand.
GTTTTTTTTTCTGTGAGAACAACAAATGAAGATCCCAGTGCTTGCTAAAAAAGTTTGAGTATTCAAAGCACAGTTCTCAAGATTGTATATGAAGATTTATGAATGAACAAAGTTTCTACGATAGATCCCGAAATTCCTCACACCAGAGCTGAAACTGTCTGGAGGATTGGGATTCGATTAGGATTTGGCCATAAGAACTTTTAACTCCAAAAACTTCTGGAAACTTGATAGTGACCGATTGTCAGGATACCGAATAAATTTTACTTATTTAATATGCAGGAAAATGGACCACAGATAAGAGAAAGTGTATATATACTGTTCTACGATAATTGTCGAGTCAACATTACTCAATGCTGTGGACTCACTGAGTTACAACTACCCTAGAGTCCTGATTTAGTGCCATACGAATTTTTTTATTCAACATCAGAACCAAATTTTCCTTCAACGATGAATTAAAAGAAACTGTAGCGTACGTTTTGCATAAAATGGAACAACTCAAAAAAACGTTGTACTAAGTATATGTGTGTAGATGGTAGTTATGTGGTAAAATATTTTTTTAAGCAAGTTTTCTCTCAAAGCTGGGTGGTGAATTTAAAAAAAATCCCTCGGACTTAACAATAACATAGGAAGTTAGGCAAATCATTTGGATTTCTAAATAATTGAAATATATATAACTGTAGGCTACTATATATAATAGTTCTAGATTTTTAAAGAATGTTTATTTTCCAATGAGCGCATGCCTATAATATTTATAACAAAGTGGAACCAAACGAAAATTATTTAGAAATATTGCAGTGTGTTTATAAAAGAGTTTATAACAAGATTTTTATGATTAATAATTTTACAGCAACCTCTCCTGGCTTTTTAAAGCTATCTTGCATTGTACAAATATCAAATCTGTTAGCAGGTTTATATTGTCACTTATTCTCTTTGAGTTCGATTTATGACAGGCTATTGAACTATCGATATTGTTGTATGTTTCATCGTTCTTTTAGACCTATTTTTAACTGAAAAAAAGAAATTAAACTTAGGACAATCGTGGGATATGAAAAAGTTGGTATATAACATATAATTTATTCCTTGCATGGTTATCGGATACATACTTAATAATATTTAACACAAGTATAACCTGAAAGTGTACATATATTTCAAATGAACATTCCTAGAAAATTTCATATTTTTACTGTAGGAATTTATTTTTAATTTTCTATAGGGAACACTTATAAGAGCATTTCGGTGTCCGTCCGTCTATCTGTCTGTCTCTCACGCCCGATTTTCTCCGAAACTAGTTGGCCGTGAGTTCTGAAATTTAATTTGTGACTTAAAAGGTTGGGGGGTGAAATCGGAAGTGAACATTTTTTTACCAGGTCATCGAGTGGGGTATCAAATGAAAGCTTGTAAAAACACGAGTTCAAAAATATATATAATGTAAGACTTGCGCAGCCTTTTCTTTGCATTATTTTTAAAAAATTGCAAAAAATCGCTGTCCTTATCTAGAAAAATACTGATCAAAAAATTTTGAAAAAATTCTGGAATATTCTCCACAGGGTGTAGATTGAACAAAAATTATCACGAGTGTATTACCTTTAATAATTTATCCGATATATATAAAAAAAAAAACAAAAATTTCAAGGTCACCAGTTTTCAGTAAAGATCGGAAAAAAACTTAAATGTATTTTGTGATCATTTTATACCACCGTAACAAAAACCATTATTTTAAAAGCACTCAACGTACTGAACAGTAATTGCGCAAGTCTAACTTGCACTTGACCGGTTATTAAATTTTACTAACAGTTGAAAAAATATAATAAATGAAGAATAATTTCAACGCGTTTTTTAAAAATTAAATATTGACTATGGAATGTTTGCAAAAGAGTTGTACTAAATAATAAATCTTGAGTCGTAGATATGACTGTGTTCCGATGTTATTTTTATATTCATTGGAATTTATTCTTGGGATATTCTAGACCACTAATTAAGAAATATATTAACGTGTTTGTTAATTACTGAATTTATGCCTTATTTGGAACTAATTAGCTGTAAAAAAATGTTTAGACATGCTATACTTCGTTTAAAAAAGAATTTATAATTCGTCTTTTTTAATTAATTTCATGGAATGTCTCGATTTTTTAAAGCTCCGTTATCACTTGATCCTTTTGCCCATTTAAGGTGGCGTATTAATTATTTCTCTCAATGCATTTAATTTACAGTTGATATGTTAGAAATGTTTTACGCCGAAAGCTATACTATTTGATAGATCTATAGGTAGCTTTCATTGTTAAATAAATTTAGTAAAGTACGATTTGTATAATTAAAGATTCGTAGACAATCAGAAAAATAATTTATGATGAATACGCTTTTACCCTGAATTGCTTTCTAAATAAAAATGAGTTTGATAGGTCACTCAATTTGTTGGGCGTTAATTTGGGAGCAAATATGTCCTGCCATGAACATGTTGCAGGCATAGCAAGGAGAGCCACTCAAAAGTTGGGAATATTATTTCGAACCAGAAGGCTCTACACTCCACAACAACTGTTAATTCTTTACAAAGCTCAAATTCGACTAACTATGGAATGCCGCTCCCATATTTGGGGCTCCTCTCCCATACATACACTGCATTTGTTGGACTCTGTTCAGAGAAGGGCTGTTCGTCTGATTGGAGACCCAGAACTGACCGGCGGCCTTGATTTTCTGGATCATCGAAGAACGATTGGCGACTTGAGTCTATTCTACAAGTATTTTCATGGAGAGTGTACGAAGGATGTAGCCCGCTTAATTCCTCCCAGAGCGGTGCATGTTAGAAATACACGTAGCGCTGATACTTCACATCCGTATGAGGTTCAGCTTGTTACTCCTCGTACATTGCTTTTCAAACAGTCTTTTATATGGAGAACATCATCCCTTTGGAATGGCTTACCCAGGACTGTGTTTCCCACCGAGTACAATTTACAGCGACTCAAGAACAACGTCAATCGCTTTTTCTGTACACGTATCGCTCCTGTAGCGCTTTAGGGACTTCCCTGCAGCATGTGTGCTAGACTCATAAAAAAAAATAGCAAATATTATCTTATTATTTAATGTCTTGAATATTAAAGTAGCCAGATTTATGCAGGGTTATCGAGTTATTATTGGTTTGATTTAAATACCTATTTAACGTTTTTTGAGACATTTCGGTCCTCTCTCTCTCTTAGTCTCTTCACTCCAATAGGATATCAGAAATACTATGTAGTTGCTGCCTCAATAGTCAATCTCCAGGCATCTCGATCCTGCGCGACTTGACTTGACCAGTGCATATCCATCCCAAGGAGAGATCTTACTTAGTCGGACCATCTTGTCGGAGACCGTCCCCTTAATCTTCTACATTCTACCTTCCCCATTACAACAAGCTTTTCCACGGCATCCATTTTCCTCATAATGTGCCTAAAATATTTCAGGTAGTGTCTATTAATTCTATTTGAAAGTCGGTCATTTATATCAAGCTCTTCAAGACTAGATACATTAATACGGTGTTCGGTATATGATACTGTGAGAATTTTTTGATATGACCACATCTCAAACGCATCGATTCGTCTTTTGTTAGCTTGTTTAATTGTCCATGTTTCCGATGCGTAAGTTGCTATGGAGAATATAAGGCTTGACAGCAATCTTAACTTTGTACTTTTTGTGTCAGCTGGATTCTTCCAGACCTTAGTGAGTTTGATGGTCGAGTGTCTAACCATTGCCAAACGTATTCTCACTTCCGCTTCATAACCCCCACTATTAGTTATGAGGGATCCCAAATAGTTGAAATGGTCTACAACAGTGAAACCAGCAATTTTATTTATGTGTGACGGATCTTCATTACGACTAACAATCATTACTTTGGTCTTTGCTCTATTAATTGTCAATCCATAGTTTTTATTAGTGATTTCCAGGCGCTCCATAATTGATTCTAGATCTTGTATTGAAGTTGCAAGTATAACAGTATCATCCGCATATCTAAGGTTACTTAGTTTTTTTTCCACCGATCCAGCCATCCAAAACAGAACTCATTATATGCTCACTATATATGTTAAAAAATAAAGGTGACCGAATACATCCCTGTCTGATGCCGGCTTGTACGATAAAGGGATCGGAAAAAGAATTATTCAGTCTAATTCTGCCATTTATGTTCTCATACAAGGATCGGATAAGGTTTACAAGATGTATAGGTGATCCGATGCTCATTAGAATCGACCAGAGTTTCTTTCATTGTATGCAGTCGAAAGCCTTAGAGTAGTCTATAAAACAAATATAGGTTGTTATTTGTAATTCAACGACTTCTTCTAGGGTCTGGCGTATGATAAGAATTTGTTCTCTAGTCCCTCTTCCTGGAATGAAGTTTGTTTGTTCGCTAGATATTTACGGCAGCAGAAAAGTTTTGAGTTTCATTTAGGATCCAGAGAAACACCTTAGCAGTATGTGACACTAGAGCGATTCTTCTATAGTGGCTGCAATCGAAAGGGGATCCTTTTTTATGTAAGGGTATAAATGCAACTTCACACTAGTCTTCCATACCTCATTACACAGTTGTAGCATAGTTACGGCGGTTTCTTCCATCATTTTTATTATTTCTGCAGTGATCTCGTCCGTACCTGCTGCTTTTCTATTCTTTAACCTTTGAATAGCCTTCTTGACTTCAGACTTAAGAATACATGGCTCTTGTTCTTCTGCGGCTTCTTTTTCGACACTGCAGTCATCCACTAATTGAGCCACAAAAAGTTCTTTACATTAATCCTTCCAAACGTCAATAACTTCAGGCATGTCGGTGACTGTTCTACCTACCTTATCTCTCACATATGTTCTTCAAGTATGCGTTTCTGTCCTTTTTATAAGCTACCTTGATTTCTTTATTGACTGATCTGATTCTGTCTTGACGATCCGATGTATTGTTTATTGAAATCATATTTTTTCTTGTTTCTATAAGCTTTAGGGTATCGTCCGTCATCCATTGTTTTTGACGGTGTTTTGTTTCCGTCCAGAAAAAGAAAAAAAACAATCAATTTGAAAGTGTAAGTACAGTGCATTAACCCTAACATGGTTCCAGCATGGATATAGATACCCTATGGATTTGAGGTTTAAATTTAGGATTTATATCAATTTCAAATAAATATTCCAGTTAAATTTAAAGAATGGGTCGTTACTGTCATTTGACTAGAATTCAGAGAAGGTCCGTATTAAATTTAAAAAGTATTAGAAATTAGGGCATAATATTTAATGAAGTTTTCAAAAATTAAAAGAAGAAAGTTTTGAGGTGTATCCTGAAAAAATTCGAATAAATATTCCTAGAATATTCCAAGAATATGTATTAACTGCCTCATTAGAAATAAATCAAAATAGCAGATAATTAAAGGAGATATAAGTAATTTTAGACTTAATTTTATAATCTCAGATATCAGAAAGTAGTGCGGCAAATCTTATTCGGTATTCAAAAATGTATTACCTATCTGAGCTTTGTAATGAATAATGATATATGAGTTATATCACGTATATAGTAAATAGTTTACTTTAAAAATTAAATAATCCTATAATTTTATGAACTAAATAAAATTATGTTTTAATATTACACTTGTGTTCAAAGGACTTTACTCTCAGGATAGCTACATTTTTCTCAGCGACTATATATAAGAAAAAAATAAAACAGTGATCCCAGGCCAAAAATCGCCTGTTTTGGCACCCTCGAATTCTATATGCTAAATGATTTCTAATGATGAGGACTTACTCATGACAAACTTTGAGTTGAGTATACTGTTGGTTTTTGAGGTAAGAAGGATTGAAATTATAAGACGCGGCTGATACAAGCATATCAAAAAGTATCGGACCCTCCCCCCCCCTATCATCGTAATTACAGTTTTTAGAAAAAAATGTCTTTTACGAAAATTGTATAGTTTTCAACGAGCATTTTAACGACGACCTTGACCTTAACCTTTCAGAGTGATTTGAGGGGCAACTTTATAATTTCAAATAAGAACTCCTGCTTTCGACCCCCGAAATTGGTAGAACGAAAAATTCTACAATCGGATATGGCCTTGTCCTCAAGGTCCAGGTTAGAGGTCAAGGTCAAATATTTGTTTTACGGAGGACCTATATATTTTACCCTGATAATGGTTAAAGTAGGAAACTTTACAATCTAATACTACATAGACATCGCAGTCAAGGTCAATGGCTGAGATTAAAGGCAAATGTATGAACGTCAATTCTTCGGGGAACCCGTATTTTCGGTTCCGTGAATCGAAACTGCGGTAGATTTTAGTATCGGATATAACCTGGTGCTTGATCGATGGCACTTAGGGGTCAATACTGATTAATGCACTAGGCGTGATAAATTAGAGATCGGACCGGTTAAGACAAGATCAATCAGAGATCTGGCCGGTTAAGGCAAAATCAACCAAAGATCCGGCCAGTCAGTCAAGGCAAGATTTGGCGATCCAGCCGATTAAAGCAATATCTTTTGTATATATTTCGTTATACCAGCCATACCCAAGGTACCATATAATTGTAGATATATGGCTCCAACATCCAAAAGTATGTGAACCACTTTCGCATGTACAGTAATATTCTGCTATAGCATCTCTCTTCAATTTAGCTCTCTCTACAAGAACAAAAATATGACGGCTTTTTTCACTACGATATCGCGATTTCATATATGTTTTCACGAGCAATGGATCTACAATATCAATACCACACTATAATCCAAATTCGATGTCTTGAATTGGGATTGAATTTATGTACTAAAAAAATTCTTTTAGATATTCTGCATAACATGAAATTGAATTTTTTAATTGGTAAGGCCCATGGCAACATCATATAAGTCTTCCAGTGTAAGTTGCGGAAATCGGATAGGATTGTTATTTTCTTGGTTATCCACTACCACGTAGGTAGCATCGTCAAAGAAGACCCTCTGCTGAGAAAGACTGTATTATTGAACAGTATTTTTTAATCTACTCACTATTTTGATGCTCTTTATCGCTCAGAATTAAGTTAAGTAGGTATTCGTTATCATTACATAAAGTGGCATTATGAGCTGGTAAAGTGAACGATTTGAATTTTTTCAATAATCTATCGGATTTTGGACGAATCTTGCTTTATTTTCTTTCAAGGTATCGCGCTCCCCAGTGTCAGGAATATAGGCCTATAGCTTCTTTTGATAACCGAGAAAATTAAGAATATCTCGAAACACATTGTCAACTAAAATAACATCGTTTTCTTGAACAACCAATACATCCCTATACCTATCGAAATATTCTTTTAGGGTTTTTAGTGTATCGTTATGATCTGCATTAAAAGGTCTTAAAACAAAAAGAATATATCCATCTGCTGCACACCCCACCACAGGTTTTATAACCGTTAATTTTTTGCTCACTCCATAACTGTACTTGACCAGCAAAATCCTTTGACTTTTACGCCAGTCGGTTTCAAAAACACAACAACTTTATGATACGGGATGTCAAATAATTCTATGGCAATTGGAGTGTTATGATTAATTAAAATCGACCGATCAGTATTATTAATAAAATGAGGAACAAAATTTTTATTTAAATCTTTTCTGGCAATATACATATAATTAGCGATAGTTTGTTCACAGCATTCGAAAAGATAAGCAAGTTATTCATTAGGAAGCGACCGAAGTACGCATTTCAAAAAGGCGAACAGCAACGTGCTTAGTTTTACGTTTCTTAGTGAACTCACATATTTTGATAAATTGACTTTTTTCAAAACCGGACCATGCCTTGAAAAAATCGTTCTTCTTTCTTATATGGTGTGTCATATAAGTACGCATACTGCCTGTTTTATTCCCATGTGGACGTCCAGCATTTCTTCAACCTTTTCGGAAGTCTGCCCCTAGTTCTTCTATCGCAAAGTTTATTGAGTTTGGCCCTTTTTACCAGTCTGTTGTCGTCCGTTCGATCTACGTGCTTATTACATTGTTTTCTTCTAGTTTTGGTCAATAAAATCAAGATTGTTAATGTCAAAGACATGCTTGACATTTTTTTGAGAGTTGTAGTAATAATCGAACATCAAATCACTCACAAGCTTTTGCTCTGCAGTTGTCACTTCTGTAAATATTTGCTTTACCAATGGCCAATAATTGCTGGTATTCAAATGTTCAGAGCACATACAAGAATCAAAAACGATTAGAAATTTGTAATTGATGAAAAGGAATTCACGTTTCATATTAGGAACTGATATCCAGTTTTCTACACCTCCGCAACCGAACATATACTGAATGAGCGTAAACCTATAAATGAACAGATCCGGTATGCTTGAATATATTGAAGTGACAAGGTTTTTATAAGCCAAATCATAGCAAATTTTACAAATTTTACTCCGTGCAGGTATCAAATCAATGCTATCAAGTTTTCGCTTTTTTGCATTTTATTTTAGTCTTAAATTATTGGTAGTAAGTGACTTTTTGATCTTTTTTGATCTTGATAGCCAAGATAAGTTGTGAAAGACATTTTCCCCGAAAAGAGTCGACAGACTTTTTGGCAAAAATAGATGATCTAAAAACTTAAGACATGGGATAATGAAATGGTGAGAAGAGATATCTTATATAAATATATTGCAAAGTAATTTAAACACGAAAATAGCTATGGCAACAAACTTAAATCTATAAAACTATTTATAAAAGTGGATAGCTCTGAAATAATTGTTCGAAGAGAAAGTCTGAGAGAAAAAAAAGCCAAGAACCGAGAAAACCGATTTTCAAATCGCTTGCCCGAAGATATAAGTAGATATTAGTAGTGATTTTTAATTACTCGTTTGATGCCCTCTACGTAGACCATCTAGCGCTTGTAAACATGAACATATGTTTGCAAATTATTCTATTTAGTAACACCGAGATCGCAATCAGGTGATTTCCAAGAAAGAATGATGAAACAGGAGTTTTAAAAACTTCTCTCCATGAATACCGTGACCTTGTGATCCGTTTTCAACCCTCAAGTGTATTTTCAGAGGTGTTGGAAGCTCAAACATGCGTGATTAAATAGAGCTCTGTAGCTAGATTTTTACTAGATATCAGCACTTCCAAAAACCTCCCAATACGAACTTGCAGAACAAACAAGACCATTCCAATTTTGCACCCATTTCATCCCCACTTTCACTAAATATTCAGCCTTAGAAAATACGGCTCGCTTTTGGCATCGCTATGTGTGTATGTGTGAAAATATAAATAGGCTGTTTTGTTATACACATAAGATATGCCTACATCGCTTATTATAACACCATTTGTGTACTATACAACTAAATAGGTTTGAAGGCAAAAATTGTAATCTCAATCACTTTTACCTCAACAAAAAAATGTATACTCAACTTGAAACTTTGTCATGAGAAAGTCATCATCGTTAACAATCATTTAGCATACAATTTGTATCATAATTCAAGGATGCCAAATCGATTTTTGGGGTTACTTTTGTTTTGAGAATTGAGTTTTTTATAACATTTTTAACTTTTGGTTACAATAATAGTGCAGCTTGACTAGCAAAAAATTATAGTAACCCTTTATATAACGAACAATTTCACAGTAATCTCTTTAGCTTTTATTAAAATCTACACTGCCTTTTGGTAAAAACTAAATCAGCCAGCCCATTTAACTTGGCGCATTTATCATTTTTTTAATTGCTTTTTTTGCATTTGATATGTTTGAAATGTTTTATACTGAAAGCTGTACTTTGAACTATTTGATAAAATGATATGTAGAGCTTGTTTTAAAGTAAATTTAGTGAAAAATAAATAATACAACACTAAATTCACAGACTGTCCGAAAAATTTTATACATTGAATAAACCTCAGTTGATAATTGTTTTTCAAATAAAATATAAATTTGTTAATCCGTTATTTTTTTTTAGTTAATGTAAAACAACTGAAAATAGACGTTCTCTTATTCGTCAAATGCATCCTGAGATGCGTTTCGCCGTATCACGGCTCGTCAATCAGGCTAGAATTAACAAACAAGAGAACAGAATCTATTGGTACTTATCCCAGAAGTAACGAAATACGACTGTAGGATTCAACGAATTGTACTAAGTACGTATACGTATTACTACATCGAAAACTGACTCAGGAGCTTTCGCACCGAGCCGTGATGTGGCGAAACCCGTCTCAAGATGGATCTGATGAATAAAAGAACAGTAGGTAAACTGCTGAAATATGGAGCTCGTCCGTTTCCAGTTGTTTCACAATAATTACATATGCCTGAGGAGGATCCCTAAAAAAGCGCTATCTGCTTTTAAGCGTTGACTGTGTCAACCACTCTCTCGGTTCGAAAGCTGCTAGGTAGCTTTCGGTAGAGTAATAGGTATGCGTACTTAGTACAATTCGTTGTATCAAACCATCGTATTCTGTAACGTCTGCGATAAGTACTAATAAATTCTGTTCTCTTGTTTGTTAATCCTAGCCTGACTAACGAGCCGTGATAAGGCCAAACGCGTCTTAGGATGGATTCGACGAATAAGAGATAAACTGCTGAAATATGGACTTCATCCGTTTTCAGTTGTTTTACAATAACTATATACGAGGCTGGTTTGAAAAGTCCGTGCAAAAATAAAAACTACTTATGTGTTTGGGGTAAACCTTTTTTATTTTTCGACATAGTCTCCTTTTAGGCTTATACACTTCGTCCAATGATGTTCTAGTTTGTTGATCCCTTCCGAATAATAGGATTTGTCCAAGTCTGCAAATTAGTGTCTGCAATCACCTCCTCGTTTGAATAAAATCTTTGTACCGCCAGCCATTTCTTCAAATTGGGGAACAAATAGTAGTCCGAGGGAGCCAAGTCTGGAGAATAGGGGGGATGTGAAACGAGTTGGAATCCTATTTCCATTAATTTTGCGACCACAACTGTTGAGGTGTGTACTGGTGCGTTGTCGTGATGGAAAAGGACTTTCTTGTGGGCCAATCGCGGGCGTTTTTCTTGCAGCTCAGTTTTCAAACGGTCCAATAACGATGAATAATATTCACATGTAATAGTTTTACCCTTTTCCAGATAGTCGATGAGGATTATCCCTTGCGAATCCCAAAAGACAGTCGCCATAACTTTTCCGGCCGAAGGAACGGTCTTCGCCTTTTTTGGTGCAGATTCCCCCTTGGTAACCCATTGTTTAGATTGTTGTTTGGTCTCAGGAGTATAGTAATGTATCCATGTTTCATCCACAGTGACGAAACGACGCTTAGAGTCCTCCGGATTCTTTTGGAACAGCTGCAAACCATCCTTGCAACACTTCACACGATTCCATTTTTGGTCAAGCGTGAGCAATCGCGGCACCCATCTTGCGGATAGCTTTCTCACATCCAAATGTTTATGCAAAATATTATGTACCCGTTCAGTCGAGATGCCCACAGTACTAGCAATCTCACGCACCTTAACTCTTCTGTCATCCATCACCATATCATGGATTTGATCAATGATTTCTGGAGTCGTAACCTCCACAGGCCGTCCAGAACGTTCAGCATCACTTGTGCCCATATGGCCAGTCCGAAAATTTTGAAACCACTTATAAACTGTTCTAATCGAAGGTGCAGAGTCACCATAATGTTTATCAAGCTTCTCTTTAGTCTCCTGAGGCGTTTTGCCTTTCATAAAGTAATGTTTAATCACCACACGAAATTCTTTTTCGTCCATTTCTTGAAAATCACTCGACTTCCTTGATTCACACGAATGCCAAACACAAAGAAATAGACCAATATGGCTGAAACTTGGTGTGCGTTCATTCAAGAGATGCTACTAACTAAACATGACCTCGATACGCGCCGGTGGTGCCATCTCTACCTGCTTTAAGCGTTGACCGTGTCGACCACTCTGTCGGCTCGAAAGCTGCTGTGTCAGCTTTCGATGGAGTAATAAGTATGCGTACTTAGTACAATTCGTTGTATGCTACCATCGTATTCAATATTTTTTTGCTGCTTTTAAAATTTGAAAGAAATGCCGAAACATGAATGAAGCCAATATTGTCTACTTTATACACCTATTTAAAGGACATTTAAAGTTCATTTTGGAGATATTTCCAGATGCATGTACAAAACAATCTTATTAGGAGTCCAATCCTATTATTGTGTATAAGCAGCCTTCAGTAGAGAATTTATAGTCTAATAATAATGAAATTTGTAATAAATCATGAATAACTAATAGTTTTATAAAAGGAAGCATTGTATTAGCAGTACCTTCCTTAGTATTTGCAGTTTTTTTTTCGTTTCAGGGTCCTCAGACTACTAGAAACATAGTTTTCCATTCCCATCGGGCCATCAGTCTGCCTATCGACAGGATAATTTTCAGTCTAAATAAGATATGAATTTTAAATTTCGTACATGGATAATATTTAAAGTAAGAACGAAACCTCCGCAGGGGGAATGAAAAAGTAGCGTTTCATAAATCGCGTATAGTTTCAAGAGTACGATTAGATTTTTTCCTGGTTTTTTTGATTGCGATATCAAACACCTGTAAATATTTTTTTTTATTAAGGCGTTAAATGCAACAGGACGTTAGAGGGGTGGGTTCTAATATATCGTTAGATTACATATGCCTTTTAGGGTTCTTGCAGTCGAGGAAAAACCTAGCATAATAGTATGCTAAGAGGTGGAATTACAGAGTGACCTGACAATGGTTTTAAAACTGTATTTGCGAGGAAAGTACTAGGTACATAATTTTACAATTTTTAAATATCGCACTGTTACTGCAAAAGTGATACAACTCAGACAACATAATTTTTGAATTATCACCAGGAATGGGTACGTTAAATATTATTCCATTAGTCCTCAAAAACGTATAAACTTTAGTTCACCAGTTGGCCCAGAGGCGGAATTTGTGTCGTTTCAGTCATATTATGTTTTTAATACAGCGGTGACATATTTTCAGATGCACAATAAATGTGATGGTGTTTGTATGCTTTTAAACAATATGCAGTGTATTATTTCGAGTTGTGTCACTTTTGGTGATACGAAGGCAGTTTTTCATTGAAAATATTTCGTGTTGTGTCACTTCAGTTGATCAAGGTAAACTAAACTGAAACAAAGAAGACAAATCTACAATCTTTATGCGAGAACATAATTCCTAAAAAATATTATGATCAATTTTATAAAAATATTATATTTTACTTATTTTTTTAGTTTGTACTCTTTACTTATTTCTTTTTACTTTTCCATTGCTACTTTTATTAAAAATAATTGTTAATTTTTTATTACTGATTTTCTTTGTCTTCCTGAAATCAGGTTAGGATACAAAAATTAATGTTTTTGTACGTAAGAAAAAATCACAAGACTAGAAATAATATAAATTTTGTTACTTACTTACTTGTTAATTAATTCATCAAAAATGTTACAACTTAAAATACTTCAGTTCGTAATGAGTCCGAATAAATTCAAAAACATCACAAGTTAAAAGAACGGTTTTTTTTAAGGGTTGTTACCTCGAAACAAAAAAAAAAGATTTTATGGTTATTTACAGAACCATTTTAGAGATAATATTCTCTCTAATGCTTCTGTTCTTATTTCTTTTAAAAATTTTCTAATACTAGAAACAACTGTTTTTTTTTTCCTGAAGATTTAAGTTTTTTGAGTGGTGTCACTTTTGAAGCAACAGTGCGATATGTCAGTGTTGATTTAGATCAACCTTTTTAATCAGTGACAAAGAGGTATAATTTTAAAAGAAGTCTAATTTGACAATTAGAGGTATAAATTGACAAAAGAATTAGTAAGCCTGCTAACCACGAAACCAACAAATTATTTTTTATTTATGAATAAACCAAAATATTGTGTTGAATTTCTAAAAGCAACTATTTCTCTTGCCCGTTCAAAGGTCTTATTTGATATCAAATTTTCTTATAAGAACGTTTATTTAGCGATGTACATATACAATATAAAATATTAGGTTGTAACAAGAGTCAATTGGAGAAGTACGGTTTTTAGATGTTATGATAACTGGACCGGAACTAACTTTTAGCCACTTTTGGTAAATCTGGCTGTTAGCTTATCAATTAATCACAAAGTGTCATTTATAGTATTAAATACTTATTAATATACTTTTGCTGGAGAAAAGGCTGAGAGAAAGACTGGAGGAAACACTAGAAGACACACAATTTGGTTTCAGACCAAACAGAGGGGTGACAGATGCCAACTTCAGGCAAGTGAGCGAAAAAGTTCTAAGAGAAGCAGGAGAACTACACCTATGTTTTATAGACCTATAAAAGGCTTTTGATAGAATAGACAGAGAAGACATCTGGAGGACCTTGAAGGATGGAGGAATTGATGAGAAATAATAAATGGAATAAAATGTCTATATAGACAAACAACAAATTACGTTAGAATAAGACACGAAAAGTCAGAGAGTTTCGAAACATCTAAAGGCGTCAGACAGGGGTATATACTGAGTCCACTGCTGTTCTCGGTAGTGCTGGACAAGGCTATAAAAACTGCAAAAAGGCAAACAAAGAAATACTGGGTAGGGTTCCGGAACGTGGAGAGAGTTGGCATAACGGAGATAACATACGCTGACGATATAGTACTGAGCGCAAAAAACGAGAAAAACTTGAAATAAAGCCTAAAGTGTACAACGAAAGCTTGGAACGCATGAATATGAGCATAAATGTGAAAAAAACGAAGACAATGATCATAAGCAAGGAGAACAAAACGCATGAAATATATCTAAGAGAAGAAAAGATACAGCGGGTGGAGAGTTTCAAATATTTGGGTGCAATGGTGACGAGGGATGGAGGGCTGGATGGGAAGATTAGGGCGAGGACAGAGGCAGCGGAAATGAGATTCCTCAGAAAGATTGAAGGAAAAAACTCTTTAATAGTATCAAGAACACATTCCTGTCAATTGAGGTGGGTTGGACATATACAAAGAATGGGACAGGAAAGACTGGTAAGAAGAGTGTATGAAGCAAGAGAGAATAGAAAACGAAGTCGAAGAAGACCACGAAGAACATGGAGGGAGGAAGTAAGGCGAGCAATGGAGAAGAGGGGGGTGAGGTGGGAGGAGGCAACAAGGCTAGCCTGAAATAGGGAAAGATGGAGAGAAATATGGAAGACTCCAACCTAACCCAACCCACTCACACCAGTCTACACCGAGAGGTATCATGGCTAAGGATTAAGAAAGTAATGTACTTTTGCAGTGAAAAAATAATGCTAGGTAAGCTTCGTTGTAAGTACCAAAAAATAAGTAGCTGGCTACTCCCATCTAACTAAAACCTCCGAAAAAGATATTTACCATCTCTGTATTATTTACTCCTAGTCAAAATTTTTTATTGAATCATGGTAGATTGAAATATTTGATCATGCCAAAAACATACGAAAAATTAAAATTTATATTGAAAATGACATATTTATTGAAACTGTTGACATATATTTATATTTTTTTACTTCAAATAGGTGAAATTTTTAATTTATAATAATTTGATTCATAACTATAACAACGGTCAGTTTTTGCTGTTGTAAAATTTACAGGTTTTAGATCAATTTGATGTAGAATGTAATATGAAACCATTTGAGCGCTTGATTCGAGACTGAATTTAGTACTACACCACTACAACAAACACTTTATTGACGAATCTAAGAATAAAAACTAGACTATTATTGATTTTAGAATAGCTTATTTGCAACATAAATACTAGATAAATCACTCTACCTTTCTTCTTACGATAATATGAATAATGAATGATATAAAACTACTTTATATTTTTTAAAATCGATCGTACAAAAAACGAAGCATTGCTATTCATATACGTAGTTTCCCAGCTGTGTTGATTATATTAGGACGTGGATGTATCACTTCTTTGAAGAAATAGCAGTGACTCTTCTTGTGCTCGGTATAACATTAATATAATTTAGTTTTGATATTTATTTTATTAATTTTTACAATAGGATTTTCCAAGTTAGGCAGTGCGGATATTCCGTAGTTTTAGTTATCATATTACACAATTCTCTTATCAGCATATATTATTTCGAATACTTTCTAACCGATTTGAAATTTTTAACTAATGTAGCACTAAGATCGGTTAAACTACAAAACCAAACTAAATGGCTTAAAAAATCGCTACCCAGAGTATTTTACGTCTTGCTTATTACGAATATATACTCAGAATTTTAAACATTTTGAGATATGAATGTCATGTGTCCCCAGTTATCAACAATATTTGTTTCATTATTTTTTTCTACAAGCCAGTGCACAAGTTTAACGTGCATGAAATATTATTATTTCATGCACGCATGCAAATCGTATGCTTATGCATACGATTTGCATGCTAGACTATTTATACTAAACTTGGAATTACTCTAGTGAAACTGTTTATACCCAGAGCATCAGTTCCGGTCGAGTAACTCGTACTGAGAACTGTGTGGAATAGTTCCTCGGTACTTATTTACACTAATTTTACGTTTTATTATTTCGATATTTTCGAATGCGTCTAATAATTTCCTATCACATACATTCCTTATTAACCTTAAATTATCTAATGTGACAATATGATTCTGTTTATGGGCATGTTTGGTATTCCTTGATTTAGCAGATTTATCGTACGCTAAACTTTCTTTAAATCTTATTTTAATTGACTTTCTTGTGTATCTAACATACTCCTTGTTACAATCATTACAAATTATTTCGTAAATTCCATTTCTATCACGTTCGTGAGTTTTATCTTTCGGATTTCCTAAGATAGTTTTTAATACATTATTTAATATCTTATTAAGTCCTCTCGTATAATTTGGATTATATATAATATGTATATTATGTGATAGGAAATTATTCGATGCATACGAAAGTACTGAAATAATAAAACATACATAAAACTAGTCTCAATAAGGACCGAGGACCTATTTAGACCTCACGCTTCTCCGTAGGGGTAACTCGCCCGGAACTAATGCTCCAGGTGTAATTAGTTCCAGTCAAGTAATTCCAAGTTAAGTATAAATAATCCAGTTTATATTTTACTAGCTGTGCCCGCGGCTTCGCTGGCGTGGACTGGATTCACTATTATCGTCACTGCTTATTTCTTATATTTCCTAACGTAATAAAATATATCCTATAACCTGGTCAGAGAACATATGTATTTTATAAAAAAACACGTAAATCGGATAAGTGGTTCTTGAGTACTAAGGGCTCTAATGGATAGATAGACAGACAGACAGAGAGACGTTGCGTTTTAAAGATATTATATAGATTATTATAACCTAGTCAGAGGACATACGTATGAATTAAAGAAAAAACACGTAAATCGGATAATTGGTTCTCGAGTAATAAGCGCACTAACGGACAGACAGAGAGATGTTGAATTTTATATATATTGTATTCTTTGATAAATGATATTGGTCCATATTTAACGGTTTAGGCAGCGTATTGCAAGAGAGTGCGCTAGCGGCAAACTTTTCTTCCGACTTGATTCACTATTTTGTCACTGCTTATTTCTTACCTAACGTAATAAAATATATCCTATAACCTGGCCAGAAAACATGTGTATAAATCTAAAAAAAAAACACCTGTGATTGTGTTAGCAGATACTTATTATTATATAAAAAAACAACACTATGTTTTAATTTCCAATATATTTAAAGTCACTTGACAATTGTTTCACCATACAATGGCTTCTTCAGAAGTAAATAAGAAAGTTACTTCTGAAGAAGCCATTGTATGGTGAAACAATTGTCAAGTGACTTTAAATATATGGGCAATTAAAACATAGTGTTGTTTTTTATATAATTTAAAAAAAAACACGTAAATCTGATAAATAGTTCTCGAGTGATAAGCGCACTAGCGGACAGAAAGACAGAGAGACTTTATATATTATAGATTATTATTATATAACCTGGAAAGAGAACATATGTATGAATATAAAAAAAAGCACGTAAATCGGACATGTGATTTTCGAGTTATAAGCCACTAACGTAGAGGCAGACAGACAGAGAGACGTTGCATTTTAAATATTCTTTGGGTCATGATATTATTTCATATTTATTGGTTTAAGCAGGCTATTGCAAGAGAACGCGATAGCGGCAAACCTTTTTCCGATTTGATTCATGTCCCTATGTTACCCAATGTAATAAAATTTATCCTATAACCTGGCCAGGGAACATATGTAAGTTTAAAAAAAAAGCACGTGAATCGGAAAAGTGGTTATCGAGTGATAAGCGCACTAAGGACAGACAGACTGACAAACAGACAAACAAAATATATATTATATTATTTGCTACATGTTATTGTTCCATATTTAATGGATTAGGCAGAGTATTGCAATAGAACGCGCTAGCGGCAACCTTCTTTCCGACTTGATTCAATATTATCGTCACTGCCTATTCCTTATGTTACCTAACGTAAAAAAATATATCCTATAACCTAACCAGAGAACATGTATGTTTAAAAAAAAACACGTAAATCGGATAAGCGATTCTCTAGTGATAAGGCACTAACGGACAGACAGACAGAGAGTCGTTGTATTTTATATATATTATAGAAGATATGGTCCATCATCGCTACTGATGATGCTAACATGGTTATCAAAGTGCGCACCGAGTGGAAAAATAAAATTTTTGGTGTGGTGATGATATGGTATGTAGTGTCATTATACGAAAAATTCCAAAGTTCCAAAGTAGGTAGTTTAATTTAGTATCACCGTCGTTAGGCGTATAGTGCATTAGACGAGTGAATTGTAAAAAGTGATTTTAATATTTTGCTACATTAAAATATTCTTAATATTGGTACTGGTACACCATGTCCTTTCATTAAGTATGTTAAAATTTTAATGACCATCCAGTTTTTTTTAATGTTACAAATTGGACAAACTATATATTAATTGATGTTATTAGTTGCAGTTAATATAATTAGAAAAAAATCAGAAATACAATTTATGCAGTACTCTCCTCGCATATGTAGTTCTAAACCACATATTATTATTAAATAAAATATTCTTGCACATTTATATATCAAAATAATAAGAGTAGATTTACTCAGAGAATCAGTATTTATTATAATCTAATTTTTTTGCTGTTTTAGGTTTTAAAGCAAAATGTAACAAAGATAAGTTCTAACAAGGTCAAGGAAGTGCAATAATTTTTCCTATGAAGAAAATTTTCCCTAGATGATTTAAATAAATGTATTAAGTCTAGATGTGGCTGTTTCCGTTGGCCTATGTGCCTGCCTGTCTGTTGGCACAATAACTCTCAAACTAAATTGGGTAGGACTTTCAAATTTCGGACGCACATAATTACTACTTGCAGTAGGAATGGAACCTATAGTTTTTAAGCTATATAGTGTAAGAGAATTTAAAAAATATATATTTTAATTGCATAAATTAAATGCAAAACCGTTAACATTAAATGAAACTAATGTTATTATGTTTGTAAATTTCGATTGATTCCCTAAACTTTTGTTTATAAAAATTGGAAACTTTCATTATGTTGATGGAATGTTCCTTAATTCTAGTTGCTGCTGATCTTCCAGTTTCTCTTACATACACTGTAGCATGCGAGGGAATTTGAGAATGCCAATTTCTTCGTAAATGTATGTCATTTGATCATATCATATTTTCTTAAAAATGTTGAAAATTTAGCGAACGTTGAATCTTTTAAGTAGTTTGGCTATTTTGTTTGTAGTACCTTGTATCTAATCGTATGCCTGCATAAAATTTACAAACAGTTGGTGTAGATCTCGGTTGAACTCCTCATTCCTATTTTTCTATGACTTGTTTTATAGCATCAGATCAATAGTTGATCTGTCTTGCCCAAACCCACACTGGTAGTCTTCCACCATTTCCTCTACATACGGCGGTGTTTAAAAGTGAAATACCCCGATACTGCAACACTTCATCTTTTCCTCCTTTTTATGTAGTGGAACAATGACTTCCTGCTTCTATTCCTTCGGTACGACTTCTTTACGTCATATGATTACTATTAAGTTTGTGTAATACCTCTCCTCCATATTTTAAGCACTCCGTAAGAATTGCGTCGCTTCTTGGTACTTCATTGTTCTTAAGTTTCTTTATTGTTAAACATACTTCTTGGTATGATGGGCTTACATCTAAATCTTCCGCTGTCTGTCTGCTTGTAACTGCGGTGGAGATATGATTTTTGTTGCTCTCTAAATTTAATAAGTAATGAAGGTAGTCACGCCATGTATTTAAAATTTCTATAAGATTAGTTAATAATTATCCATCGTCTCGTTTTGAGAAGGTAAGTAGTTCTAGGTTAAAAACCTTTCTTGAAGTCCCTAATTCCTTGGAAAGAGCTTTTGTGTTATTACGATGTTTATGTTTCTCAATTTGGTAAATTTTATCATCCCAGGATTTCCTCTTCTTTTTTCTTAGTATTTTTTTAGCTTTGCCCCTTGCTTCTTCGTATTCTGCTGTGCTTCTTTCTATTGTATTCTGTAGCATTTTATTATTGGCATCATTCTAGTTGCTTATCATCTATCCACATTCCTCATCAAATCATGGTTTTTTGTTCGATTTTGTCAACCACCAAATATTTCTTCATTAGCACTGTTTATTACATCTTTCAGGTTGTTCCAGTTAGTTCAACATCCTGTATATTTTGTAGTTCGTTGATTTGGTTCCATATTTCCTCCTAATACCGCGTTCTTGTCTCTTCCTCTCCTAGTTATTCGATGTTCCAGGTTCGGAAAGGTTAGGATTTGACGATTTTTTTTTTCTGACTATATATTCTGGATCTTATTTTAGCTTTTCCAGAAAATGATCTGCGTCGGCTTCCCTTGGACTTCTGACATCTAAACAATTGTCACTACGCCTTAAATCTATAACTACGTGATCTATTTGATTTCTCGTTTTGCCGTTGATGAATATCCTAGTTTGTTTATTTATATTTTTATGTCCAAATATTGTCGCCTTAATTGACGTGTTACAAGTTGTGGGAAAGTTTATTAGTAGCTGGTCGTTACTATTGCTTATATCGTGGATACATTGACTTCCTACAGGGGATTTATAGGCTTCATCATTACCAATTTTTGTATTGAAGTATCCCAAAATGATGCGCATATCATGTTTAGGCAGAAAGTCATAAATCCTTTTTAGTTTTCCGTAAAAAATATCCTTTACTTCATCTTCTTTATCTTCAATCGGAACATGTACAGATATTAAAGCGATATTGTACCAATACTCTTTCATCCTTAAGTAGTATAGTGTATCATTTATTGCTCGAATCTCTATAACTGACCAGACTACAAACCTCTGCCAAATTTGAGTCATTAACACTGTAGAAAACTGCAGATTTGTTGATTTTAACGCTGCCGTTTCCTATCCATTGAATTTTCTAAATGTCCGTTATGTCTAGACTCTATTTCTTTAACGCCTTCAGTGCATGCACTTGGACGATACCAACTTAAAATATTCCATGTTTCAATACTCATGTCCTGTTTTGTTTGTCATTTCCCTTGGTCAGTCCATTTTCGAGGCTTATAGTTGATTTTCGTAGCAATAGATCTTTTTGCATTGTGGGGTTGCTAACACCGCACCCAACCCTCCTCTTTTACCTTGGTGGGACTAGCTGGTTTTAACGAACCAGATTAAATACTAATTATTTATTTTATCCAAGGTAGGTTTAGTTTTTGATAGACAGATTTACAAAAATGTTCTAAAAGTTATACCCAGATTAGTTGCCACAGAATCTAAAACTTTTAGCCGCCTTATTTACTTTTGTATTTTGTAATCTAATACTTAATTTATAAATTTCAACATTTAAATGTTTTTATAAGAATATATAAATGAATACTCGTATATATATTCATTTATATCAGTTTATTCATAATAAACACGAACTTCCGTGGTATCTATAGCACAGCTTCATAACTTTAGTTGACTTACTGGTTAATTAGATTAGTTTGATCTATTTAGTAAATTAGATAGGAAACCTGGTTTATTTTTAACAATTTCGAAAAGCTTCCTAAATATTTTGTTCAAAATTTCAAAGTTTATAAAAAACAAGCGTTATAAAAACTTCTTTTTATTTTTTTTACCCAGAAATATTTTTGGATCAAAATTTTCGTGTTTGTATTTTTTGAGGACACGACACCCTATGAATTCAAAATTTGAATTCACGTGAATGGCCGTTTCAATCACATGCACTCTCAGGAGTATACTGAGTTGCCTATCTTAATGGTCACTGACTCGAATGGTTTATTTAGCTAATCGTTTGTTGTTTCCACGTGTCGTCCAATATTTTTTACCATTTTCTAATAAATTAAACATCATAAAGTGATTATATAGTGGTTTATCTATTATTTATAGATTGGTATCATTAAAAAAGAAATTATCTCAAATCAACTACGGGGAAATTCGCCAAACCAAAAATAAACCAGTAAACGTCATGTAGCATGAAATTTCATTTTTAGTACATTACATTCTTCTGTGACTTGTTTTAAGTAGATTATATTGTTATAGTAGTACAGTTATTCCTAGAATAATAAACTATTCCGGGATAAATGGTTTCAAATCTTTAGTAAGTAATGCTATTAAAAAAAATTTATATATCTATATATATATATATATATATATATATATATATATATATATATATATATATATATATATATATATATATATATATATATATATATATATATATATATATATATATATATATATATATATGTATATATATATATATATATATATATATATATATATATATATATATATATATATACATATATATATATATATATATATATATACATATATATATTTATATATATATATATATATATATATATATATATATATATATATATATGAAAATGCCAAATGAGATTTTGGTAAAATGTCTCGCAAATTTATTGTTAGGCGAACAGATTGAAACCCGAAATTTTAATGTATTATAATGTACAATAACCGACTGAAAAATACTATTTAACAAGGTGCTCGTATGTAGAGAGTACCATTTAAAAAATTCCTAGTTGACTTTATAATCTGTCAAATTTAAATGGTGACAAATATTTTTGTTATTATATTTGGCTTCTTAATAAAAAACCAAGGTTAGTACTGGTATGTAGAATAAGAAAAGTGAATTAGGTGAGACACTTACAAAAATGTTCCTATACAATCGAGACATTTTGTTTAAAAAAAAACAATATAGTAGAATGGTAATATCGATATTTCTCTTAGTTGTCAAACAAACTACTATAGATTTCCCATCAAAATTGGCTTGATCAATCTCGCTTGGCAGGCAGTTTTACATGCCGAAAATAGATGTTTTCAAATACCCATAATTAGTTCCCATAAAAACCTAAGATATGCTCATCCAAAATAAAAATACCACGAAGACCTGTTTAACCAAAAAAATATTTCGAAAGTCTCCTAAGATAGCGTGATAAAGAAAACTAATTGTTAACCAAATAATAGAAGACATAATGCCATTTGGCCTTTAGCGATGTATTGGCGTGACAAAGAACGCGTGTCCTGTGCCATTGTGTTTTACTTTTCTAACTTGGAAAATAATTATAGGGTCAAAAAAAGTTTTATCACACGCAGGGTCATTGTGCTCTGATTAAAAAAAAAAATGGCCTCCAGACACAAGTTTTATATACAGTGTATTGCTGTGACTCTTACGTGTCGATATAAAAAATATTAATTTAAGTTGGGATATAGGTCACCAAAAATAACATCATTGGGTAAGTAAAGGCAAATATGTAATCTGTAAAATGAAGGCGCTTGACTATTCATTTTTATAAATGTCACCTAATTTTGGAAGCAACTCTAATAAAAATTACATATACGATCGTGATAACAAATTAGTTATATTTTTTTATTAATAACAGAGGCCAACAAAAAAAATATTTGTAAAGATTTTTTAAACCAATACATCTAAGTGTTATATATTTTTGGGTGCTGAAACCGTATCTGGTATCAGTTTTTTTGTATCACCCACAGTTCTCTCACATTATGACATCGATTAAATTACAAAATAGGGAAAATTTGATTCATAAAAAATAAAAACTTAAATCGTACTTTTATTTGATTAGGCTACAATTTTTACTCACGATAACATATTTCACTTCAATACGAATATTTTAGTTGCTTATTTTTTTTTATTTTTCCTTTCCCTTTTCTCTGTGAAGTTTCTTGTATAGCTTTTTCTCCGATGTGATGCATTTTGCTGTTCTCTATGCAGTGACCAACAGTAATCACCCATCATGTTGATATTCCACCGTCCGTAGTACCATTTCTCCATCTCCTTTATGTCCTGATGGAACCGTTTCCCCTGCTCTTCACTCACATCGCCTAATTTTTTAGGAAAAAAGTCAAGATGGTTGTGCAAGAAGTGGACTTTAAGGCTCATCAGACAACCCAGATTTTTGAACTTGTCTATCATATTAGCTACGATAAGTTCATAGTTAGGGTCTTTTACATTGCCAAAAAAACTTAGTCACAACTTCTTTAAATGTTATCCAAGCCTCCTTTTAATTTGTAATAATCCTTGCTTCAAAGTTGGAATCGAACATCATTTTACGAATATCAGGTCCAACGAAAACCCCTTTTTTCAGTTTGGACTTCTGATAAATGAGGAAATCTTTTACACAAATATTTAGAAGATTCACCATTTTTAGGTAAGGTTTTCACAAATTGTTTCATTAAGCCTAACTTGATGTGTAGTGGTGGTGGAAGAAACTTTTTTGTGTCTACTAAAGTTTTATGCAAAATGTTCTTCTCGCCAGGTGTTAAAGTTATTCTTACGGGCCATTGTTTTTTGGACCAATGTTGATCCCTTGGCTCTGTTTTCCCACTCATATATAATACATGGAAACTTTGTAAATTCCTTTTGTTGACCAAGGATCATGGAGACAACTTTTAAATTTCCACATAGCATCCTCTTAGTCCAATTTAGTCCAATTAGCAATTTATGAGGACACAGTTTGGTCCAGATTTAAGCTTATGTTATGTAGTTTAGAATTTTGAATAGCATTTTAAGAAATTGTGCTGATTTGGGCGCAATACCAAAATAAATCTGAAAATGGATTTCAAAAAGTTTCAGAAAAACTAGAGTAAAAATGTAATTTCCTAATATAACTCTGATAATCTTATTTTACCCCAAAAAATCTAAAACTTCTGTAGGAGAAGTTCTTTTTTATGGCCTCAATTTTTTAGATATTTATCACAGCGTATTTGCCATATGTAATTTCCTAATAAGTATATCCAAAAGTTTTCTCTAATAGTCTTATTATATTCTAAAAAACCGAGAACTTTTGTAGGAAAAGTTTTTTTTTGTAGCCTCAATTTTCGGAGATTTTTATCACAGCGTATTTGCAATATTTTGGATATTCAGTAATTTTTTACTTGAAAATTAAAACTATGAAAATTTCAGAGAAAAAAACACTTTTTTTTTCTTCGCAGAATAACCAAAAAATTTTTCAGAGTTTTTGACGAACTATTTAATAATTCGTTATTTTGATCTATATGCACGGGCAAATTGTTTTAGAACAAATTGTTAAAAAGTACTTCAAAAATTCTGAAAAAAATTACAAAATTCTACGAATAAAAACAAGTATTTTTTGTTTCTTACATAATTTGCCTAAAAGTTTTAATTTTTGAGTAAAAAATTGTTGAATATCCGAAATATGGCAAATATGCTGTCTTAAATATCTAAAAAATTGAGGTCATAAAAACGAAATTTTCCTACAAAAGTTGTAGTTTTTTTGGGGTAAAATAAGATTATCAGCGAAATCTTTTGGTTATATTAGGAAATGACATTTTTACTTTAGTTTTTCCGAAATTTTTTGAAATCCATTTTCAGATTTGGGTCGGTATTGAGCCCAAATCATCACAATTCCTTAATATATCATTAAAAATGCAGAACTACATATCATAAGCTTTAATCTGGACCAGACTGTTTTCTCATAAATTGCGTCAATTTATGGACTAACGGGGGGTCTGTATATATATATATATATATATATATATATATATATATATATATATATATATATATATATATATATATATATATATATATATATATATATATATATATATATATATATATATATATATATATATATATATATATATATATATATATATATATATACATATATATATATATATATATATATATATATATATATATATATATATATATATATATATATATACATATCACTTATGTTTCACACTGGATCTTTTTTAACTTCATAGAACTTTAACCCGAATAGAAGGTTTTTTTTTTTATCAGATGAGAATAATATAAATTGCTCTTTCAACCTTAGCAAAAACTTATTATTCAATTCAAAATTTTTAAAATGGTAATTATAACTTCTCGTTACCGCAAAGAAAAATAATTACACATTATCATGGAGCCGTAAATTGGAACGGTAAAATTGGATTTACTATATGCAGTAGTATTTATTCTTACTACATTTATCTAGCACGATAATTACTTGAATATTTCTTAGGTCAACAATTCAACACAGTTAAATGCATCTGTCAGAAACATCGTTTACCATTTCTTTGCAGCCAAATCAAAAAACAACGTTTTATTCTGGCAAAAAGTTAATAGCGTATCTTTACGTCTTAAATATTTTATCAGATAGTAAAAAATCCATTTAGAGAAGATAACTAATACAAAGAGTTAAATGGACTAACGGATTTAGGATTTATCAAAATCTTCGCTCTCTCTAACTATCTATCTTAAGGATATCAGAGATTAATTATCAGATAGTAAAAAAAATCCATTTGTGTGAGTACACACAAACTCACAAATTTGAGAAGATAACTTAAAATACAATACAAAGCGATGTCATTCAACAAGTAGCATTTAAATGGACAAACGTGTAAACGATTTCGAAAGGGGATTTAGTCACAACGGCTGGATTTTTTTTTCTGTAAATTTTACTCACATTAGTCTCTGGACCAAAAATTTACTATTTCATGCTACTCATGCTTCATTTTATTGAAGACGTGAAAAAAGCATAAGCGAATTGTTCGACCCGAAATCGTCATTTTTTTTAAAGATGGAATTTGCAAGTGCCTATAAAGTGGCAAAATATATTAAGGTCAAATGTTTTGCTTGTATTCGGTACATAATTAATAAAAATATTGGTAATTAATTCGTATATTTACTAAGTATCTTGGGATACATAGTAAGTATACATACTATATTTGATTAAAATTGGTTCAGATACAATGAAATGATCGCAAAAATAATATGGAAGAATTTTCTTTTTAAACCTATAAAAATTATAGTGGTGGAACATTATTTATTTTAAAGCTTTATAGTCATTCTGAATCAATATTTGGGAAATAGGGAATTTTAGTCGCAACTAGTATTGCTATTCATAGAAATGATTAACCTGTTATTATCAATAAGATATATAGTGGTGCAATCTACCCAGAAACTTTGGATGTCAAAACGCTAAGTATACACTTACTGATATTAATACCAAAGTCAGCTAAAACGTTGCTGAAGTGGTAATTTTTTTTATCGTAAAACTTACTAATAGGCATCCTAAAACGGGAACTAATCACATCTAAATCGCAAGTATTATTAAAACAGTAATTTCCAAGCGGTTATACTCAAAATCAAATGTCATCTTACAAACAAACGTACAAAGATTTTAAAATTCTCATTAAGAAGCCTTCGTCCAGCGAGCTATTAAATCCAGTCGTTCGGCCACGGTTACTTTTCAAGGCCATTTGTGAATAGCTATTCGATGCGTTTTCAGAATAGTGTTACATATATACGACAAATAACTAGTTCTCAGTTATTACAGTAATGCCGGCTACGGTAGCACAACGGATTTAGAGCCTGCTAAGTGCAATGTTGGTCGCTGGTTCGAATCCGGTGCTAGCGGCTGGGTTTTGAGACGTACCAGATTATAAAATTTACAAGCTCGTGGCTAAAATATTGAGTTCGTAATGCCAATAAAACACAAAAAAAATTAGAATTATATTAAAAAAAGCTTATTTCTGAATATGCTTTAATGAATTACTAACGTCACATCTCTGTCACAGAATTAACCGAGAAATTAATTATAAGCAAAATTCATATTTATATAGATGTTTGGAAATCATCATCTAAAATCTAATGTACAATTTTCACAAATCACCCTAGAAGGTGTTCAAAACAGGTTCTCACAATGTCGCAGCGTTATTTTAAATTCATCTTTGGATACAGGTAGGTCACTTCCTAAGATACTCAAACGTTATAAAATTAATATTTAAAAATACATTTTTATATTACCGTTTAATTAGTATTAGTTGATTTTTTATTTTTCGAAATGCTTAAATATGATAACTCTGTCATAAAATAGGCGTGTCTCTACTCCTCTCCTCCTTATTTCTAAATTTCTATTGTCGGATTGGGACTGAAAAGTAATAATTTTTTAGTTTAGTTTCTTTATATATAGTACTAAGAATCTATTAAAAACTTATTCCTAATTTTCATTGACTTTGTAAAAAGTGCTAACTTTCGAGAGAATTGTCTTATACAAAACCCAAAGAGAATTAAATAAAATGTAATAAAGTGATCTATTCAATACCCCCTCAGTTTTTACTTTTAACGTATTTTGTATATTTTTTTCACTTCGGGAAAGCAAAATCTAGTACGTTTAATAGCTACCTTAAAAAAATATATAAAATAAAATAAAACAGTCCAACAAGACAAGCGGTAAAAGTATGATCTTACTGTTTGCGAAGGAAGAAGTGGCAGTTTACTGATAATTTTTGATTTACTCCACAAAATATCACAACATTTAACGAAAGTAGTTTTTATTGATTTATTTTTTTCAAATTGAGAACTGAACCTATCGGCACCGTGCCTGGCACTGTTATCCAAAATTCGGAGAATAAAAAATAAGCAAAAATACCAAAAAAATATTTCACACAAATTTATAGAATATATGAAATGATTTCGCCAGAAGCCTTGTTGTAACCTAAAAAAATAACACAAATATTTATCTAATTTTGTACCGAAAAACCTAAAAATATGACTTTAGAGCTCGGATAAATGCATGTGAGTTTACCCCAGTTACTTAAACTTGAATAGGTTTCCCCGTCGAGAGTTACCTAGTTGGGTAGCTTAAGAGTGAGAATACGTGAGCTGGGCGATGTGACATGGACTGGTGAGCAGAGTCTGGACACTG
The DNA here is from genome assembly GCA_019049505.1 of Pachyrhynchus sulphureomaculatus. Lineage (NCBI taxonomy): Eukaryota > Metazoa > Arthropoda > Insecta > Coleoptera > Curculionidae > Pachyrhynchus > Pachyrhynchus sulphureomaculatus. Next base: position 140,580,846 of record CM032456.1, read on the forward strand.
TAAATCCAATACAGTAGTGTAAGTGAGCTCCAAGTTGCTGGCGAGATTTTGACGGCGCATACTTTAACGGGTCCTACTTTTAAAATGGCAGTGTTTACATCTGATCTCCGAATGTGTCTTTTGAAATGTATTGTCGATCATTTCTTGATGTGGCTGCAGTTTATATGAATTTAAAGATAGAAGGAAAAGAGAGCTTGTATAAAAAGAGAATTAAAAAAGTGAAGAGAATCAAAAAGGTTGACAAACAATTTATATAATCAGGGGAAAGAAGGTTATTGTTGTACCGTTGACAATTGTAAAAATAATTCCAAAAGTACATTGGTAGTGAGTTTTTTTTGTCTTCAAAGATGTTGAAAGGTAAGTGATTTAATTAAAGAATATCAATTGCCTATGAAATCGTACTCGGATAAATTGAATAATTCTGAGAAGCAATTTCTCTTATAACATTTTTTTGGTTATGGAGCAAAGACTTACGCCTTACATTTTTCTCAGAAAATGTTTTTAAATGGTTTGAAAAATCCTTTATTCACCATGCGTATCCAGCCTTTAACATAGGATCAGATAAAGAATATTCCGTGTGTCAAAGGCTAAAAACACAGGTAAAGACCCTTATAAGAGTCGGATTTTTTTGTACTTACAATGAGGCCCAATCAGGCCCAGAAACATTACAATTCGTATTCGGACTTGCTGAATTCAAACATGTATTTAAAAATTTGGGTTCCAGATTCAATTTTTAATTTTGGGCCTTATAGAATCCCAACAAAGCATTGTGCCTAAAATCTGATATGCCTATTCAATTCCCTGGAACAAATGCTAAAACTTTTTTCTACAAATTTTTTTCTGAAAATACCTTCCTGCCAATTATTCATCTCTTTTCTAACAAAGCGCTCCATTATTTTTTTTTATATAACTCATGCATTAACTTGACTTTTTATTAAATCAAAAATTTTCAAAGATTTATATAATATCTATGATGTTGAATGATAAAACTTTTCACAGTAACATTATTTCTATGTAAAATCTCCCGCTGGTCCCCTTTTTAACATGGCCGACTGGCACGTGACCTCTTGAAAACTGAGACCTGATTTTCCTATACGGTTACCCTTGAGTTTTGTTACTGTATTGGGTTTACTATGGCCTGGATTTGAAACAATGTTGTGATGATATATCTATATATATCATTTTCCACGCAATTACGCCGATACTGCTGTTTAATTTCTTGATTGTCATGATTTTTTTTTCTTTGTTTCTTCTGATGGAAAGTCGAAAGTTTCGCAGAGTTATTCTGTAACTTAAAATATTGATAAATTTTATAAAAACTAGAATTATGAGCCGAACCTTAAATAACTTTGCTAACTCTTTACAAGAATAACACAGGTATACAAAAAATTTTCTGTCTTTTAAGTGAGATATGCGTATTTTCTCAAGTATTTTTTTATGCTGAATCCAAAAAAATCATAAAATAAGACATCCACGGTGAGGTTTTTTCAGAAAACACACTTACAGTTGCCAGAAAACTATTAAATTGAAAAAAATACATTTTAATAAATAATATAAAACTGTATTTAATAAATTATGTAAAACTGTATAGTTATTAAAATTATGTAATAAAACTATTATTTCGGACATCTATAAATGTTCTGAATCTACATTTAATATAAAAACTTAAAAATATTAGGTTTTAGTGTCATGTTCAACAAAAAACATGCATACACCATATTTAACTAAGCTACGTAGCAAAATATTTAAAATAAATATGTGTAACCGCTAAATTAAAAAATTGTTTTTCATTTTTATTAATATTGAACAAAACTATTATTTCCAGTATTTTTTGAAGTTCTTAATCCCGACTTGACATCAAAAAATAAAGTTTTATATTCAGTTTCAACAAAAAACTCGCTTTTAACAACTTACAAGGGCGCTCTGTGGTTGGTAAAATGCATTTTAAGTAAACAAATGCAATAAAATAATAGCTTTGTTCAGTATTAATAAAAATTAAAAACACTTTTTTTTAATTTAGCGGTTGCACATATTTATTTTGAACAGCATTTGGCTACGTAGCTTAGTTGAAGGTGTATGGGTGTTTCTTGTTAAACATTAACACTAATATTTTTAAGTTTTATGATAAATGTAGATTCAGAACATTTAAGAATGTCCGAAATAATAGTTTTATTCCATAATTTTAATGATTATACATTTTTACATTATTTATTAAAATGTATTTTTTTCAATTAAATTGTTTTCTGGCAACTTTAAATGTGTTTTCTGAAAAAACCTCAAGCTGAATTCCTTTTCTTATGATTTTTTTGGATTCAGCATAAAAAATACTTAAGAAAACGCGTGTCTCACTTAAAAGACAGAGAATTTTTTTTGTATACCTGTGTAGTTGCCGGAATAACATAGTTGTTTCCCAAATCTTTAATGAACATTCTCATGCTGACAGCGTTTATGTCCTTTAGTGATCCTAATTGATGGATCAACTCCATAATTTTTATATTTATTCATTTATGGGTAAAATTTAAGTTTGCTGTAGGGACTATACACATTATGACATTATTTTCGACTATGCCGTAACCTAACATCCAAGTCAACAATAGGTAGGTATTGGGAAAAAACTCATTTACATTTCAAAGTGACATTGCTTTAGAAAAATATCTTCCAGGTAGTTTCGCCTGCAAGAAAAGAAAGAAGGATTTTATGTAAAATGAACAGTTACTGTGTGATCTAGTGCTCTCCATGCCGTATGGTAATACGTCAATTTACCTGCGGTAAACAGTTTTGAAAAGAACTTAGCAGTTAGATACCTCCAAAAAAGTACGTGTCTATTTAGAAGGTTTTTTTAAATTTATCTACGTAGCCATGAAATTGACGCAACTACTTTCATACGAGTTAATTGTATTTTGTAATTTTCAGTTTTTTTTTCTACCAAAAATTTAAAAATAGCGTAGTTATAAAGGTTTTAGTGAAATGAATTAAAAGTTATTCATAAAAGGATATCCCAAGCATGCAACAATGAGCGCACATTTTATTTTCATGTTCAATTTTTGCCTACAGTTTTGATTGGGCGAAACTAAATTCAGAATGACCCAAGAATAAAAAGACCAGTTGAGGCAACAAATGAGAAAATTATCAGATTTGCTAATGCTAATACCATCAGATCAACGAATGAAGGTCCCAAACTACAGTTTTTAAAATTCTGCAGAAGATTTAGCGATAAAAGTTGATGACTACCGTTTTTAGGAACTGCGAAGGGATTTTGCTTATTGGATATACGAAAAAAGCGTCCATGATCAATGAAGAGCTTTACGGAAGAATGATCTAAAAGCTGAGGCTGACCATTAGAGAAAGAGTCTGAATTCATGTGGCACCAAAACATTGCACTTGTAAGACAATTACAGGATCCACAAGGTTTGCACAGTTCAAACCATTATCGAAAACAATAAATACACCGAGTTATAACACCAACCCTGTAGCCCCGATTTAGTGCCGTGCAACTTCTTTTTATTCAAAGTTCTTAAGAAAGACCTTCAGAAATTTTCTTCAGGTCATGAATTGAAAGCAGCTTTAACGCCGTTTTTTGAGGTTTAGAGAAAATTTGTATTTTTGAATGCAATTAAGCAACCCCAGAAACGCTGGTATGTCACTATAAGCCTAATTCTATCCAATGCTGGATGTAGGGCTCCCCCTGAATTTTCATCACAGTCTATTTGCAGCTGTTGTTATCTTCTGTATATCATCCCACCATCTTGTTTTTGGACGTCCTACGCTCCTTTTCTGTTCTCGTGGTCTCCATTCTAATGTTCGCTTGGTCCATCCGATCATCGGTCGTGGATGCTACATATCCAGCCCATTGCCACTTTCTCTCTGCTACGTCCTCTATAATATCCTTTAATTTCGTTTGTTCACATATCTATCCACTTGTTTCTTTTTCTATCTTTAAGTTTTATCCCGATCATCTGTCTTTCGTGTGCTCTCTGGGTCGGAGCTAATGTTTGTATATCGGCTTTATTCAGTGATCAAGTTTCAGATGCCTTATGTAATTACGGGTAGGATGCAATGATCGTAAATTTTGGCCTTTAACTTATTTGGGATGGCTTTATCTTTGTGTATATGAACTTAATTTTCCGAATGCGCACCATCCAAGCCTGATTCTTCTTGAAATTTTGTCCGAGACACTGTCTCTCGTCGTAGTTTAACTATGTTGTTATTAGTGTTGGTTAATATTTTTGTCTTACATTTATTTATCTTAAGACCAATTGTCTTTAAGTGGTAATTAAACTCATTTATCATTTCTTGTATCTCGTGTGGATTACTACTGATGACTACAACATCGTCGGCGAACCTTAAATGACTCAAATACACACCATCTATCTTTAGGCTTTTCTCTGTCCAATCTAGTTGCCGGAATACGTCTTCTAGAGCTGTAATAAATAGCTTAGAAGAGATACGTATTTGTTCTGTACTAGGTTTTATGTAAATCTTTGCATTTTCATATATATCTTTGAGTAGGGTAGTGTGTCTAGAATCAATCCTACAATTGTTCAAGCCCTTGATGATAGCCCACATTTCGATAGCATCAAAAGCCTCTCATAGTCTATGAAGGCTATGTAAAGTTCGAAATTGTATTCATTGCTCTTCTCTAGGATATTTCTCATTATCTGTAAGTGGTCGCATGTGCTATTGCCAGATCTAAAACCAGCTTGTTCGCATGGCTGATAGGAATCTAACTTATTTTTTAATCTATTGGAGATGATTTTAGGTAAAAGTTTATAAATTATGAGATAGTAAGTTAATCGGGTTGTAATTGTCCAACTTTCTGATATCTCCTTTTGTGTAGAAGTATTCCAAATGTATGCCACAATGTTGGTATTTTGTCAGTTTCTAGATACACACATGTTGAGTAGTATGACCAGTTCTTGTTTTAAGTCCTCTCCGGCCTCCAATAGCATTTTTGCTAAAATACCATCAGGGCCTGTTGCTTTGTTACGCTTCACTTCCTACAGTGCATTATTGACTTCCTCTACAGTAACCTCTGGCAGTTCTTCCGAACCTTTATTTTGTATTTTTTTTTTTTCAGTCCGTTTTCTTTGTTCTTCATTTGGTGTTGTTTTGGACCTGTAGAGTTCCTTATAGTAGGTGTTTATTTCTAAGTTTACTTTGTCCCCCTTCGTTATTACTTGTCCATCACTATTTTGCAATTTACTATTTTTTTTCCTTTCGTTATTCAGTTTCTTGCTTATTAATTTCGGGCCTTTATTTCCTACAATGGTTTTCAAAATCACTTTATGCTTGTGCGTTCTCATATCTCTCACTCTATTTTGTGCTCATCTCTGTTTATATTTCTTCTTCTTTCCATTAGTTGTTTCATGTTGTCACTTATTTTGTCCTCTTGTTTTCCAGTTTTTGTGGCTACTGCAGCGGAGGCTGCTTTAATTATAGATGTTAGTTCTTCATCTTTCGTATCTATTGTTTCGATGATTTTATTATCTTTAATTCCTTGTAATAGCTCTGTTGTTTTAGCGGGTACTCTGTCCTCTTTCTTGATAATTTAATGAAAGTATAAAATGTAGGCAGTAGCTATGTAGAAAAATAATTTTTTAAAACTTTGCTAGTTTTTATTCGTGATTAAATTCCCCTGTATTATTGATTTTAAATAGATCTCAACTGAATTATTCTGAAAAAAAAGGCATTGTTTTAAGTGAAAAATATTATTTTGCCTCATAAAGTCTCACAATAACTAGAACTATTTAAAAACTTGTAAACAGAAACTTATCGAATATCCTGTTTTTAACATTCACTAACCTGTTATCAAATCGGGAGTTGAGCATTCAGTACCAAACTCCATCGTGTCCATTTTATTGCATCCTATCACTAAACTTGTAAACGCTTTACTATCACAGTTATTATTCTGGTCAACTCTCTTCACTCTTCGTCTGAAATTATCTTCAAAAAGAGATTTGGTAAACTTTTGCAAGTAATATCTTCTATCGAAGTAAGTATCGTCGGATTCTTGACGAATCTCTTTTGAATAGGAACCTTCCTCTATTTGAAGTAGATTGCTCACATCAAATTTGCCCATATAAGGACAGGGTTGAGTTGGTCGTTCTGGTGAACTCGCTGTAAAATTAAAAAAAAGTAAAGAAATGAATAAAATCTTTTAGGTTGCAATTAATTAACAGAAAGCGATTTAAAATTAGGAGATATCGAAATGAATGTCATCATGGAATATTAACAAGAAACTGTTGATTTCCTTAACATGGTATTTTAATTGATTTTATAGTGATCAATACAACTTTTTTCACTTTACTACGAGAAACAGCCACCAGAAGAGGCTGTTGTGGACCCGGGTCAGATTCTTATTGTCAGACGCTCTTGAAATAGTCCTCCAATATTTGTTAAAGAACATTTAAATTTGCAGTTTTTTAATATGTGGGAAAATGAAAATTTTCAATTGCGGGCAAAATTAAAGGAGTTTTTTATTACTCTTTAAACAAAAGTTCACACTTTTTAAATACAATTCTGGGGGGTTTAAAGAATATCGTAATCTACTATTAGCGTTATTTTTGTGAGCGCAGCACAGAAATTCCTAGATCGATTCGAGCTGTTATTTTTAATCACATGTCAAAGTTTTGGGTGCTCAAAGCCTCATCTCCTTGACTACAAAGATTGCGTCTAACCAAAAGACGGATTAAAACGTTGCTCCTAAACCAGAAATATAATTTGTACCCAGGATAGAGAAAATTGATTATACTGGTCGGTTGATGAATTGTCCCTGGTTTTGCGAAGAACCAGTATATGAGGTACCTTTGGTTACAAGTGTTGGTGCACTGAATTTATGTTCGAGCTTAACTCTTCTGTATTTTAAAAATCTACTTTAGAATTTCAATCTCTGCAATGTTATGCACCCTCTGAAATGTCTTGATTTTGAGAGCTTTGTCATGCTATTTTTTTCCACAGCGAAGTCCAGGGACATCGGCACAGCCACGAAAATTAGCTAGTAAGAGCAACTATACGCAACCTAAGCCTATGTCTAGTGGAGTTTGGGCATATATCTCCTAATAGACGGAGCATACCAGGATGGTATTCTGTCTCGCACTTCCACGGGTATGTAATATTCGCAATAAAATAGATATTCAATGAAAGAATTGTTTTGGCATTCGACAGAATAACTTTAAATTTATTTTAATTTATATAAGATTAAAAGTCATTGTTTCTTATAAAATTTTATTTTATGATATTACGTCAATGCTATTTTAATTTGCTTAATTAACAACTACATAAACTTATATTCTTTTTTCAGTATTACATTTGTTTTTTAATTTTTTCGGCTGTTACTCACATTTCTCCAAACGATAAACAGCTTGTAAGAGTCAACAAAGGCTCACCAACCAGCACCAGGTGGTCATTATTTTCTGAAATATTCAACTAAATCTAAACCTGAAAAATTACGATTGAAGCCATTACACATGAAATGTGAAATTTACTTACGATTTCTTTTAATAATTTTAGCCCTTACAAAATCATTTATCATCTGTGGTAAAATAAATATCTTACACTGCGACACTTTTTATTAAAAACTCAGTTACATAAAGTTGATATCTAATTACAAGTATTATGCTGTGGTTAGTCGGTTTCGGACGAAATGAAACATTAGGCTTTATAAAAACTTTAATGTCTTTATCTAAACCGACAATGGTGTAGAATTTAGCAGCATGGTTTCACATGGAGATCAAAGATTATTCCGAAGAGCGTAACTAAATCATTTGAAGGGACGAACTACAAAATAATACGAGAATGATAAGAGTCCGCAACAATACCACATATTTAATCAGGCAAATCAAAAATAAAAAAGGAGAGACATTCACCAAAATATGAGCACTAATTACTAAAAACATAAATACGGATGAACTATTTGACAGAACTTTTTAAAAAGGCATGAAAACATCACGACAAAGTTTCGATAAATCTAGCAGATATTGAAGTAGCGCATCAATATCCTAAATTAGAAAAAGCTTAAACCAAGGTAATGAGCTACTCAAATATGGTGGAGGAGCAACAAATAACAGCTCTAACTGACGCAACAAATAACAGAGATGAAAAAGTACCACGAGGATGCTTCCCGATCTGATTGAAAAACAAAATTACTGACAGAGGAGCGACTTCAGACAGCGTATCAATAAAGCGTTTCATTCTGAGCCTTTGCTCAAGTAAAACTAGGACGTAGTATAGCTAAGACACCTATTTATTTAAAAAAAAAGGCTAAAATTAATTTGAGGCGCTGATTCATTATTAAGAGAATACCTGCCATAGTTCTTAAAAATCTGTAAGCAACCTGTTAACTTAGGGAGCTCAAACACCATCATCGGCCCAATTTTTGTCAGTAGATAGTTTTGACTGTTGACGAGTGTTACTGGCTTAAAAATATTTATAATTAAAAAATGAATTTAATAAAATACTAGTATTAAATTATTACATATATACATATACACACACATCATAAAGCGTATTCTGATGAAGCTAGACACCAAAAAGGCTTTTGGCGCTGACGGAATACCTGCCATTTCTTAAAACCTATCCTACAGTTTTTTGTAGACTTTTCAACCTAACAGAAAGAGAATATTTTCTTCCTGCTGGAAATGTGCTACAGTGCAGCCGATACCTAAAAAAGGTAAGAAGACCTTGCCAAATAACTATCGACCAATCGCACTGTTTTCAATAATATCGAAAGTCATGAAAAAGGCTATCAATCAGCATCTTCTAAAATATCTTGAAGGATTCAACATTATTAGCGACCACCAATATGGCTTTCGTAAAAATAGATCAACAGGAGATCTTCTGACTTATGTAAACACATGTTTGGAACAATGTAACTGAACACTTTGGAGAATCTCGAGCGGTTGCTCTTGACATATCCAAGGCATTCGACCGTGTTTGGCACGATGGGCTGTTGGCTAAGCTACGTTCTTATGGTATGTCGGAAAAATTCTGTTTGTGGCTCTCATGTTTCCTCAGAGAGCGTTCTTTACGAGTGACAGTCGACGGATTTCTTTCTAACACCTTCACTATCAACGTCGGTGTACCCCAAGGCTCCATACTGCCTCCTACTATCTTTCTCATTTACATTACTGATCTGCTGGAAAAGACCGAGAATCCAATCTACAGCTTTGTAGATGACAGTACACTTATCTCTTCATTCACTTTGAACGCTCGGACATCGGCTACTCAGACGAATATCCGCAGACAGCAGGAAGTCATTGAACTTAACAAAGACCTGGAAGAAATTCTATCTTGGGGTGACAGTAACCAAGTGGCATTTAACGCTACAAAAACCCAGACGGCAGTTTTTTCTAAAAAAGTTCACGTTACTGAACCCGACATAGTTATGTCGGGGCACTCCATTCCTCTAACATTGTCACTCAATTTGTTGGGTGTTAATTTGGGAGCAAATATGTCCTGGCATGGACATGTTGCAGGCATAGCAAAGAGAGCTTCTCAAAAGTTGGGAATATTATTTCGAACCAGAAAGCTTTACACTCCACAACAACTGTTAATTCTTTACAAAGCTCAAATTCGACCAACTATGGAATACTGCTCCCATGTTTGGAGCTCTGCTCCCAAACATGCACTGCATTTATTGGATTGTATTCAGAGAAGAGCTGTTCGTCTGATTGGAGACCCAGAACTGACCGTCGGCCTTGATTCGCTAGAACATCGAAGAACGGTTGGCGACTTAAGCCTATTCTACAAGTACTTTCATGGAAACTGTTCGAAGGACGTGGCCCGCTTAATTCCTCCCAGCGCGGTGTATGTTAGAAGTACACGTCGCGCTAATTCTTCACATCCGTATGAGGTTCAGCTTGTTGCTCCTCGTACAACGCTTTTCAAGCAGTCTTTTATGTGGAGAACATCATCCCTTTGGAATAATTTGCCCAGGACTGTGTTTCCCACCGAGTACAATCTACAGCGATTCAAGAACAACGTGAATCGTTTTCTCCGCACACGTGTCGCTCCTGTAGCGCTTTGGGGACTTCCCTGTAGCACGCGTGCTAGACCCATAAAAAAAAAAATATAATATATATAATTTCATATTTCAAATAATAGTTATTTTATGCAAAGCACAAAAAATGTCGAGTTAATATAAAACATATTGGGAATTAAAGCCTGATATTTCCCTCTACATACTGTTTCTGTTAAAATTGAAGATTATAAAAAAAAACGTAATCTTCAGATCTATTGACTCAAGAACACGAAGCAATCCCATTTTATAAATAATTATGTCCTAAATTTGTTCATTCTCCAAACGAAAACTCATTGAAATCCGTTTTTCTTTTAGAGTTATTGTACCAATAGACAGACAAATAAATAGATAGAGAGATCGAGGGGGGAAACTCTATTTATCTTGATCTCAAGATTCCTAGATGTGAAGAAATGTAAAAATCTGAGCTGGTGAATTTTTCACGAATATCGCAAAAAAAATTAAAAAAGAGTAGCGGCACTTTTTTTTCAACTTATTCCAACAAATTTGTTTGGAACCTACATTGTTTCTTCATATATTTCTTCAGGCTACTGGACAATAATGCTCAGCTCGATTAGCATCGGTATTGGATATACCTTCCTTTATACAATTTTCTCATAGCAATGAGTAATATCTTCAATGTTTTGAAAATAATACGATACTAAATAAGACTAAACGAGTGCAACATATTGTGCTTATAGGAAACCTCCGTGTCAAGTGAATATGTACATATATATATATATATATATATATATATATATATATATATATATATATATATATATATATATATATATATATATGTACATATATATATATATATATATATATATATATATATATATATATATATATATATATATATATATATATATATATATATATATATATATATATATATATATATATATATATATATATATATATATATATATATATATATATATATATATATATATATGTGTGTATATATATATATATATATATATATATATATATATATATATATATATATATATATATATATATATATATATATATATATATATATATATATATATATATATATATATATATATATATATATATATATATATATATATATATATATATATATATATATATATATATATATATATATATATATATATATATATATATATATTATCGTACTTACCTTAAGTTATTCTTTAGTGTGCACAAATTGAATTGTATTTATGATTTTGAATCTGGGTTCTGCGAAAATGGTACGAGGTATTTCACTTTTGTTTTTTAAATAGCCGCATATTCTACTCGCTAATAATTTATTTTGTATAAATTAAATTATTTATTAACTTTGAAGACGAAAGATATTTGCTCATCAGATCTAATGTAAAGAGCAGTTTCTATTGTTGTAGTAAAATTAAAGCAGCAAAAATTTTCATTTGTCGTTTTATAAATCTACGTCTTTTGTAATAAAAAAGCGCCTTCGAAGTTCCTTGACGACTTGAGTCGCTCGTCTTTTTATGTTAATCGTGCACTTAGGATAATTAAAGAGAAGGAATACGCGAAAGGGAAGCATCGAAAATTGACAACTATTTTAACCGGTTTCCGTTGTGTTAACACAGGGAATGAAAGAAAAGGCAATATTGCAGGATGTCAGAGAAAAGAACAGTCCTTATAACGACGACATGGCATGGTAGAGACAACTCGCAGGAGAATTGTAAAGAGAATTCTCGAAGTTTCAAATAATAGCAATGGCAATAATGTAAGTAATATTACTGCTTTTGTAGTTTTTAAACGTTTAATTATTTGTTTTGATGTCTTATTTTGCTTAAAATTTCTGATCGAGTCGACATTTTAAATATAGGGGGTTATTTTAAATATTTTGTTATTTTTTGTATAGGGGTTTAGGAAAATTTAATAATAAAATTAATCGTAATAAACAAGGATTTTATTTGTGTGAATAACAATAATAAATAAGCAAAAGTTTATACATATATACATATACATATATATATATATATATATATATATATATATATATATATATATATATATATATATATATATATAGGAAAAGGACCTGTATAATTTATTTAGAAGTTTAAGCATTTGAACTTTATTAATGTTGCTGCTTAAAATAAATATACAAAATTTTAATTAACTTACACGTAATCTGTAAGATACCTTAACGAAAATGTAGAGATTATGAAATAAAAAACAAAAATTAAATAAGCAGTATTTAACATTGAATTTTTATGCGGCCTTATATATTGGATGTTTTATTTAAGTATTGTAGGTTCGAAATCGAGCTTTTATTTACTTCGAGTGCTGTTTTCTTTACGGAGATTTGCAATCCTTATATCTCTGCGTATTCTGTAAAGTATTATTCCAAATAAAATATTTTTGAATTAAGCCAATCTCTGTCCTTGAATTGTCCTTGCAAAATTAACTGAATGGTAGTATTTCTTTCCCCTTCATAACATATTACTACAGTTTTAGTTTCAGTGTAATTATAATTTATTTCTTCTTCTTCATTATTTCTGCAGTATTTTTTGTGCCGATTTAATTTCCCCTTTAAACAGAAGGGGTTCAAGGATTACAAATTACGCTATAAATTTGAAAAAAAGAACATATTAAGCTGTGCTTCCTGAAACATTAAAATACTGAATAACACAGGATCAAAAAACAGTAAATAATATAAAGATCACAATATGGATGTATGTACCTTACTGGAACAGAGGAGAGAACAAAATTCTACGAAAAACTACAAGAGACAATTGACGCAGTGCCAAAAAGAGAAGTAATTATCATAATGGAGGACTTTAATGCACGAGTAGGGAACATGATAGTACCGAGAGTGAAACAGAGATTCAATGAAAATGTGACGAATGAGAATGGCGAATTTTTGATAAACTTCTCCGCACAAAATGAGTTCCGAATAAATAACACCTTCTTTAAACAAAATAAAACCGGTCAAGTGCAAGTTGAACTTGCGCAATTAATGTTCCGTACGTTGATTGCTTTTAAAATAAAAAATGTTGTAACAGAAGTATAAAATGATCAGTGACTTCACAAAACACATCCCAAATGAGTTTTCAAAAAAGTTTGTTTCCAATCTTTACTCAAAATTGATGACCTTGAAATTTCTGTTTTTTTTTTTATATACCAGATAAATTATTAAAGTTAATGCACTCGTGATATTTTTCGTTCAATCTACACCCCGTGGAGAATATTCCAGAATTTTTTTAAGGAGGGTGGACAGCGATTTTTCGCGATTTTTTAAAAATAATACACATAAAAGTGCGCGCAAGTATTACATTATATATATTTTTTACTCGTGTTTTCACAAGCTTTCATTTGACATCACACTCGATTACCTAGTAAAAATTTTTTTTTCATTTCAGATTTCACCCCCCAAAACTAACCCCTTAAGTCAAAATTTAACTTTCAAAACTACATGGCTCTGATGAGGCCATCAGTTCCTATATTACTACCAAATTTCAACTTTCTATGACAAATAATTTCGGAGAAAATCGGGTGTGACCGACAGACGGACAGAGAGACAGACAGACGGACAGACAGACACCGAAGTCATCTTATAAGTGTTCCGTATGGAACACTAAAAACAACATAAATATACATTTCAAAATAGGAGAGGGGATAGATCAATCATAGATTACATTCTAACAAATAGAGAAATACATTATACACAAATATTGGACATAAGATGTCTATATTCTGCAGATGTGGGAAGTGATCACAGTTTTGTATTGGGAAAAATCAGAGAGACCTCAAAAAATAAGCCTAACAGTTTACGAATCAAAGACAAAGGTAGAAAACCTACAACACGAATCAATAAAAAATCTCTACCGAACAAGATTGGAGAACGAAATATACGTAAATAAAAACCCAGTGATAGAGGAAGCAGACATATAAGACAGTTGGAGAAAGATCAAGGATAACATTATAAAAGCAGCAAAGGAAGCACTCGGGGAACGTAAAATAAACAGAACATCAAGAAGACCTAATGATACACCTTAGTTCTGCGAAGAAGTGAAATTAAAATGCCAAGAAAAACAAAAGCCTATCTTAAATATAGATCAAGAAAAACCATTTGTAATGCACTATAGTATACCATAGTATGTTTTTTAAATTTAAGAACATTGCGCTAAACCAAGAAATCTCAAGGCACATTAAAAAATCGGTTATCTAGTACGATTACTTGGTCATATATCGAGTCGACAGAGCCAGATGAGTAAAGGAAGGAGTGGCAATAAATACAACATACTAATGACAAATAGACGAATGCAAATATATCTCGAAATGCATCTTTATTATTAAACTGGGCACATAATCTAATAAACTAAGTTAATGTCTATATGTACATCCAAATACAAAGAGCCCAGACAAGACCGAGGATACTTTTATAATCAAGAGCTGTATATTATTAAGTGAATCTTAGAAAATGAACAACGATAGTTCTGGGTGATTGTCCGAAGAGATAAATAAATAATTGATATACTTTTGAAATAAATTACCGTATATCTCTTTCACTGTATTTATTCGACATTGTTACACTCGCACGAGGTTTACAATAAGACTAAACTTAAGTTCTAAAATATATTACATTTGGATGATTAATTGGTACTAAATTTAAATTAAGAAATAATACAATTGGGTTAATTACAGGTAGTCTACCTTAACACGACCTCTAATATGGGGATATTTCCAAATCCTGTTTGGATGTTCGTTATTTTGATATTATTTTTAATGGCTTTTTTATGCTAAGATTTTCTGAATAATCCATATGTTTTCCTTTTTGAGTACTGTATAGCAACTTCACCCTTTCGTTATTTAAAAGGTGATTATTATCTGTGAAGTGTTCAGCAAAGCCTGTTAATTTTTGTTTATTTAAAATAGAGTCCCTGTGTTCTTTTAGTCTTTGTTGTAGGCTCTGCCCCGTTTGTTCCACATAGACGGCGTGACAGTCATCACAATTAAGTTCGTATATACCCGATTTTCCATATTTGTTATATCTTTCTTTGTTATTAACTAGATATCGGGCTATATTGTTTTATTGAGACTTATACAGTTTATTTCTAACTTATTAAGGCTATTGTTGATTTTGTTACTAATACAATCGACATATTTAATAGGAAACCATTTTCTGCTTTCGTATTTTATGTTTGGTGCGTAGAATTGTTATATATATATATATATATATATATATATATATATATATATATATATATATATATATATATATATATATATATATATATATATATATATATATATATATATATATATATATATATATATATATATATATATATATATATATATATATATATATATATATATATATATATATATATATATATATATATATATATATATATATATATATATATATATATATATATATATATATATATATATATATATATATATATATATATATATATATATATATATATATATATATATATATATATATATATATATATATATATAAAACACAGAAACAGAAACGTAAATGTGATCAAATGGACGTATAAACCCCACAAATGCGGAGACCAAGAAAAAAAGAAAGATATCACCCCCTCCTCTTCCCTTATACCGACTCTTTCCACTTTGAATAACGTAAACATGGTATTTAAGGAAATGTACCCAAAAAGCTAATAGCGTCTCTAGAGTTTACTGGTTGATGAAGTATTTCAGGATACTGTACCATATATAATGTTATAATTGACCCTCCCCTTACTTTATACTCCCACTCTCTGCCTTAAAATAATGTATACCAAGGCGATAACAGAACTGTACCATAGTAAAAGTTAGGAATCCTACTCTTGTCATCACTCAGAAACAACGGCGTGGATGTGGTAGTTATCTGCTCCCTTCGGGGTATTTATTATCGTGAGTCCCCTTGCCTTTCATGTAGCGGGATGCTTTATTATCGTGAGTCCCCTTACCTTTCACGTAGCGGGGTATCTTATTATCGTAAGGTTTTATACGGGAAGAGGGGGAGGTGATTCCATCAATATATATGAAGCAGTATCTTGGAATACTTCATCAACCTGAAAACCCTAGACACGATCTTAATTATTTGGTACAGTTCTGTTAACGCCTTCGTACACATTATTTTAAGGCAGAGTTTACTAGTTGATGAATTCCAGGATACTGTATCATATATAATTACCCTTCCCCCCTTCTTTATACTCCCACCCTCTGCCTTAAAATAATGTGTACGAAGGCGTTAACAGAACTGTACCAAATAATTAAGATCGTGTCTAGGGTTTTCAGGTTGATGAAGTATTCCAAGATACTGCTTCATATATATTGATGGAATCACCTCCCCCTCTTCCCGTATAAAACCTTACGATAATAAGATATATAAGGTAAGGGGGATCACGATAATAAAGCATTCCCGCTACATGAAAGGCAAGGGGATCACGATAATAAATACCCCGAAGGGAGCAGATAACTACCACGTCCACGCCGTTGTTCCTGAGTGATGACAAGAGTAGGATTCCTAACTTTTACTATGGTACAGTTCTGTTATCGCCTTGGTATACATTATTTTAAGGCAGAGAGTGGGAGTATAAGTAAGGGGAGGGTCAATTATAACATTATATATGGTACAGTATCCTGAAATACTTCATCAACCAGTAAACTCTAGAGACGCTATATTAGCTTTTTGGGTACATTTCCTTAAATACCATGTTTACGTTATTCAAAGTGGAAAGAGTCGGTATAAGGGAAGAGGAGGGGGTGATTTCTTTCTTTTTTTCTTGGTCTCCGCATTTGTGGGGTTTATACGTCCA
The DNA here is from genome assembly GCA_019049505.1 of Pachyrhynchus sulphureomaculatus. NCBI lineage: Eukaryota > Metazoa > Arthropoda > Insecta > Coleoptera > Curculionidae > Pachyrhynchus > Pachyrhynchus sulphureomaculatus. Next base: position 140,597,673 of record CM032456.1, read on the forward strand.
TTTGATCACATTTACGTTTCTGTTTCTGTGTTTTATATATATATATATATATATATATATATATATATATATATATATATATATATATATGTATATAAATATATATATATATATATATATATATATATATATATATATAATATATAAATATATATATGTATTATATATATATATATATATATATATATATATATATATATATATATATATATATATATATATATATATATATATATATATATATTATATATATATACATATATATATATATATATATATATATATATATATATATAATATATATATATATATATATATATATATATATATATAAATTCTACGCACCAAACATAAAATACGAAAGCAGAAAATGGTTTCCTATTAAATATGTCGATTGTATTAGTAACAAAATCAACAATAGCCTTAATAAGTTAGAAATAAACTGTATAAGTCTCAATAAAACAATATAGCCCGATATCTAGTTAATAACAAAGAAAGATATAACAAATATGGAAAATCGGGTATATACGAACTTAATTGTGATGACTGTCATGCCGTCTATGTGGAACAAACGGGGCAGAGCCTACAACAAAGACTAAAAGAACACAGGGACTCTATTTTAAATAAACAAAAATTAACAGGCTTTGCTGAACACTTCACAGATAATAATCACCTTTAAATAACGAAAGGGTGAAGTTGCTATACAGTACTCAAAAAGGAAAACATATGGATTATTGAGAAAATCTTAGCATAAAAAAGCCATTAAAAATAATATCAAAATAACGAACATCCAAACAGGATTTGGAAATATCCCCATATTAGAGGTCGTGTTAAGGTAGACTACCTGTAATTAACCCAATTGTATTATTTCTTAATTTAAATTTAGTACCAATTAATCATCCAAATGTAATATCTTTTAGAACTTAAGTTTAGTCTTATTGTAAACCTCGTGCGAGTGTAACAGTGTCGAATAAATTCAGTGAAAGAGATATACGGTAATTTATTTCAAAAGTATATAAATTATTTATTTATCTCTTCGGGTGTTACAATCACCCAGAACTGTCGTTGTTCATTTTCTAAGATTCACTTAATAATATACAGCTCTTGATTATAAAAGAATCCTCGGTCTTGTCTGGGCTCTTTGTATTTGGATGTACATATAGACATTATACTTAGTTTATTAGATTATGTGCCCAGTTTAATAATAAAGATGCATTTCGAGATATATTTGCATTCATCTATTTGTCATTAGTATGTTGTATTTATTGCCACTCCTTCCTTTACTCATCTGGCTCTGTCGACTCGATATATGACCAAGTAATCGTTGTACTAGATAACCGATTTTTTAATGTGCCTTGAGATTTCTTGGTTTAGCGCAATGTTCTTAAATTTAAAAAACATACTATGGTATAATATCGTGCATTACAAATTAAAAACTCCATTTTCTTTTTTCTCACTAGTGCGTTTGTTTCATTGCGAACTCTCTTATATTCTTCATATGTTTCTCTGGTTTTTCTTGATCTATATTTAAGATAGGCTTTTGTTTTTCTTGGCATTTTAATTTCACTTCTTCGCAGGACTAAGGTGTATCATTCGGTCTTCTTGATGTTCTGTTTATTTTACGTTCCCCGAGTGTCCTTTACTGCGTTTATAATGTTATCCTTGATCTTTCTCCAACTGTCTTCTATGTCTGCTTCCTCTATCATTGGGTTTTTTATTTACGTATATTTCGTTCTCCAATCTTGTTTAGTAGAGATTTTTTATTGATTCGTCTTGTAGGTTTTCTACCTTTGTCTTTGATTCGTAAACTGTTAGGCTTATTTTTTGAGGTCTCTCTGATTTTTCCCAATACAAAACTGTGATCACTTCCCACATCTGCAGAATATAGACATCTTATGTCCAATATTTGTGTATAATGTATTTCTCTATTTGTAAGAATGTAATCTATGATTGATCTATCCCCTCTCCTATTTTGAAATGTATATTTATGTTGTTTTAGTGTTCCGTACGGAACACTTATAAGATGACTTCGGTGTCTGTCTGTCCGTCTGTCTGTCTCTCTGTCCGTCTGTCGGTCACACCCGATTTTCTCCGAAATTATTTGTCATAGAAAGTTGAAATTTGGTAGTAATATAGGAATTGATGGCCTCATCAGAGCCATGTAGTTTTGAAAGTTAAATTTTGACTTAAGGGGTTCGTTTTGGGGGGTGAAATCGGAAGTGAAAAAAAAATTTTTACTAGGTAATCGAGTGTGATGTCAAATGAAACTTGTGAAAATACGAGTAAAAAATATATATAATGTAATTCTTGCGCGCACTTTTATGTGTATTATTTTTAAAAAATTGCGAAAAATCGCTGTCCACCCTCCTTAAAAAAATTCTGGAATATTCTCCACGGGGTGTAGATTGAACGAAAAATATCACGAGTGCATTAACTTTAATAATTTATCTGGTATAAAAAAAAAAAACAGAAATTTCAAGGTCATCAATTTTCAGTAAAGATTGGAAACAAACTTTTGTTGAAAACTCATTTGGGATGTGTTTTGTGAAGTCACTGATCATTTTATACTTCTGTTACAACATTTTTTATTTTAAAAGCAATCAACGTACGGAACATTAATTGCGCAAGTTCAACTTGAACTTGACCGGTTTTATTTTTGTTTAAAGAAGGTGTTATTTATTCGGAACTCATTTTGTGCGGAGAAGTTTATCAAAAATTCGCCATTCTCATTCGTCACATTTTCATTGAATCTCTGTTTCACTCTCGGTACTATCATGTTCCCTACTCGTGCATTAAAGTCCTCCATTATGATAATTACTTCTCTTTTTGGCACTGCGTCAATTGTTTCTTGTAGTTTTTCGTAGAATTTTGTTCTCTCCTCTGTTCCAGTAAGGTACATACATCCATATTGTGATCTTTATATTATTTACTGTTTTTTGATCTTGTATTATTCGGTATTTTAATGTTTCAGGAAGCACAGCTTAATATGTTTTTTTTCAAATTCATAGCGTAATTTGTAATCCTTGAACCCCTTCTGTTTAAAGGGGAAATTAAATCGGCACAAAAAATACTGCAGAAATAATGAAGAAGAAGAAATAAATTATAATTACACTGAAACTAAAACTGTAGTAATATGTTATGAAGGGGAAAGAAATATTACCTTCAGTTAATTTTGCAAGGACAATTCAAGGACAGAGATTGGCTTAATTTCAAAATATTTTATTTGGAATAATACTTTACAGAATACGTAGAGATATAAGGATTGCAAATCTCCGTAAAGAAAACAGCACTCGAAGTAAAAGCTCGATTTCGAACCTACAATACTTAAATAAAACATCCAATATATAAGGCCGCATAAAAATTCAATGTTAAATACTGCTTATTTAATTTTTGTTTTATTTCATAATCTCTACATTTTCGTTAAGGTATCTTACAGATTACGTGTAAGTTAATTAAAATTTTGTATATTTATTTTAAGCAGCAACATTAATAAAGTTCAAATGCTTAAACTTCTAAATAAACTATACAGGTCCTTTTCGTTTTAAGTTCAGGTATATCTTTGTTTGTTCAATCGTTCTCGTTCTGCTTATATAAACTAGCACTCTAATTAATTAGTACATCAAAGGATCTAATTTGTAAGTAAGAAAATAGCTGGTATACTTGTAACTACGAAATAAAGTGTCAACGATCTGCGATAATATGTTGTACTTTAAATTCATGTATATTTTTCTCTACATTTTTTTACATAAGAGAATATATATTTTCTTAATTAAACGTAGAAAAATATTCTGCTGCAATCTAGGAGATTAAACTTTTATTATTTAGACTTCTCGTTAAATAACACACTAGAGAAAAAATAATAATACAAGACTTGTACACAAGTCTAGAAAAACTTTGAAAATACCCTGTTTGTTTGGTACTTTAACTTTAAAAAATAATAAATTATTATTTAGCTGTCGTTCGAAAAATTTCCGCTATCTAATCAATTGTGAAACTGTGAAAATTCTCTGCGGTAAATAATTTCATACTGAAATATGTCAAATCTAAATATTTTCATTTCCCCATAATTACAGTACTGTTGTTTACTAGTGAGCAGTACTGCAAAAAGTCAAAAAAAAGTTTTAATCTTTGTACGATTGACCACACTTGTGAGAGTTTTCAGTAGTGTGGCTGGTGGTGGAAAAAGTGATGTCAAATTCATATTATCTTGCCTCTTTAACAAAATCTACAACTTAAAGCAACCTTGCTATTTTTTGAGGGGCTAAAAAATATACTGTGAAATGTACTGCTAGAAGCCGAATGTGATATATACCTGATCAAAACATAACTATCAATTAACAACATACCAAAGCCAATAAATATGACGGGCCACCTTATATAGGGTGGTAATTTGTCCCCAATATTATTTAATTTATATGGAAAATGTTTTTAAGATGTGAAAAGCGTAGCTATGGTGAAATGGGTATTCCAATCTAAAATCATCATTAATTTACCCTTAGCTTTGGTAATCATGTAGTTCTGGCCCAGGAGGCTTTTTGCTCAGAATTTAATTTAATAAGGTTGTATAAAAAATACCAGCAAACATAGAAACCAGATTTGAACATCTATTGCATGAAGATTGTTTAATTTCAAATTTTTGCAAATGCAGCAGTGCAACCATTTCTTCCTCGAAGCTAGTCATTATTGTAGTATCATCAGCGTATCTTAAGTTTGAGAACTTTTTCCCTCCTACTGATACCCCTCCATTCCACTCTTCCGTTGCTATACGGATAATCCATTCACCATACATACACAGAGTAGTGGAGAGAGGATACAACCCTGCATCACCCCCTTTCCGACCTGGAATGGTTTAGACAGACTTTTCTAAATTTTAACATAAATGATGCTATTGCTGTATAATTTGTGGACTAAGAAGACTAGGTAGTCTGGTGCCCTAATTTCTTGAAGAATTCTCCATAAATGATCCTACTGTACTGTGTCGAATGCTTTTGTATAATCAAGGAAACAGAAGAGGGCAGGAACATTATATTGGTAGAACTTTCCTCTCATTTATCTCACACTGATTTTTTGTTCTCTTATGCCTCTACCGGGTAAAAACCTGTCTGTTCTTGGAGAATCTGAAGCAAGAGAATTGGTTTCAATTGTTCTTGGATGATGTGGAGCATAATTCTGCTTGCATGACATATAAGAGGGATAGTTCGGTAGTTTTTACAGACGTCTCGTATTTCTTGTATATATATATATATATATATATATATATATATATATATATATATATATATATATATATATATATACATATATTCGGCCACAATGTCATTCGCCCTGCGGACTTATTTTTGAGTTTTCCAATTCCATCTCACTACTGAGAATTGTTGGCTCTAGATTTCCCACATTGTGTTGTGTGCTATAGTTACTTGTATTTCCCATGAGAATTTGACAGTTCTCGCGCCATCTTTGGATTATTTCTGGCTTTACTGTCAAAATTTGCCCAGTGTCATGTTTTTGTGATTGCGGTTTTATTTATTCACAAGTTTTGGCTATATGTTTGTTTTTGTCTTGTTTAATAGCTTTATTTATTATATTTTATTTGTACTTCCTCGTTGAAGCACCTTCGACTTTAGTTGTTTGCTCTCTTGTATTAGTTGCCAAGATGATGGAGATATTCGCGGTTTTTTGGTTCCGATTTCATGTCGTTGCAAGTTGACGCCGCTGTTACGGGTGTTCAATTCAGGATGGGCAAAGATATTAAAATGGACTCCTCACGAATATATGGCATGGAAGATGCCCATTTAATTTCTGAATTCAGAGTATCCAAATAGTAATGACAAGAAGAGTCCTGAAGGAAGAAATTGCTTAGGAGAAACAAGCTGGACGCAGGGGTTGGGTAGTTATTGTATTGTATATTTAATATACATTCATTACATAATGTACCCAAATATCAATATATATTCTTCATATTATACTGAATCATTTTATCATCTACCACACGCTTATTTGCCATTATTATTTCCGATGTACAATTTGTTTTTGCTATAGATATTGTAATTCCAATTTTTTTTTTGGTGTTTTGTTAAATTATTAAAGTAACCTGTCAAGATCGTCCTTGCTATTAGGTCGGCGTTATCAGCATGGAGTAGTATTTTATTCCTTAATCTTTCCTTAACCCTATAACTCCTAAGGCCCTATGACTTACCGTTTCTTTTAGCTACCACCTTGTTTTTTGGGTAAATACTTTTATATTGTTTAGATAAGGCTTAGGTGGTACCCATCCTTCGTAAGAGAGATGTACTACGACCTTTACCTCTGCTCACCGAAAATCTTTCTCTCAGCCCATGAAGCAATAGGAACGCTAATCTATTGTATTTTATCATTTTTTCTGTAGTTTGCCTTATCATGACGACAGAATATGGGTAGGATATTTCTGATCTAACCAGTATTAATTTCCTGTTAGTGTAATGTACTCTTTAATTTTATTTGCTTAATGTTAGTTTTAAAGTTGTAAATACGAAATTTATTTCTCTGTAGTTTATTGATACCTTTTTATCTTTTTTTTTTGACAGCAACACTATAGGTAATAATTCACTTATAGAATCCTAAAAAGAATACCTAAAAGATCTTAAAACTGAACTAATTTTGAAAAAGTTGTGTAATTTGACGAGAAGACCAAAAAATTCTTTTTTTTGTTTGTGATTAAACATACAAAACTGAAATATTGTGTTTACATTCTAAAAACTCTTATATTTTATGCCTCTTCCAAGATTTTTGGCTGAAATTTTATTATAAATATGGTTATTTGGTGGTATTTATAATATAAAATATTACATTGACCAAAACAAAAGTTAACTAAACTGCTAGAAGTTTTACATTCCATGACAAGTACACTGGATGTTAGTGAATCTTGCATTACTGAATATATATAAAAATATTTTTAAAAGTGAAAATTTATCTCGACAATTACACTAGATATAAAATATTGATAATAATATTTTATAATCTACGTAAATAAAGTCATAATATTTTAAAAAAAACTTCGAGTTGGACGGGAAGAAGATTAAAATCAATAGATCTTACATTTTAAATTTTCGACTTGAACGTGGTTAAAAGGACGTTGTATTTACGAGAGGTCGCAAGTAAACTCGAAATTAAGCTAAATTGAAACATTTTAAATTCAAGTGTTAAGCTGGTGTAAATTAAAACATAGTTAAGCTTAAGTTAAAATAAGCGGATTTGGTAAACTACCAAGAGACTTAAATTAGTGCATTTTGGTTGTTTATTTTTGGCTTAATTAAAGGACGAAGCAAACACATAATACCGGTACGTCCAGGAAACTATGGAGTTTAAAAATTTTGTACAGGGCTACTGAATGTAAACAAACCATCTGCTTAACCTGCTTATTTGAACAGTTAGGCTAAAATGTTAAATATAGAAGTTCTAGCATTATTACGAACTTAAAAGTAGGTATTTGACTTTAAATCTAATGCTATTTCTATGTTAAATGCTCAATATGGCCCTCATTGTGTTTAGTGCCTTTCTTATAAATTCGTATTTGTCTTTCTGTGCCTGCCGCCATGATTCTCTATCCCCCGACAATATTTCCATGATATCAGAAAACGTTATATCATATTAACACGGGATGGTAAACGATAAAAAACATTCACCTTCTTAAGTTTTAAGTAGAGAGCAATATAAGTCTTGATATAGTTCCGTTACATAGATAGCAAAAAAGACTTTTTATAAGCATGGAATAATAATATTTTGTACTAAAAGATTATATACTATACAGTAACTTTTAATACCATACATTAATTAATTTGGACTATCAAAGGGGTACTACTACCACGCGTAAGACTCTGCTCCTAAACATATTCTGCATTTATTAGAAATGCAGAATATGTTTTGCCTAACTTGGATCCCTGAACTTATCAAAACCATGATTCTTGAGAATATCGAAAGCAAATTGGTAACTTAAATCCATTCTATAAATACTTTTATGGGAAATGTTTGATGGATGTAGCAAAAAGCAACACATGCTAAGAAAATACTCTGAGATTCAGCATGTCGTTGTTTGTTGCTTCAAGGACCTTGTTTTATAGAGAACCTCATTCCCTTGAAACAATCCAGGTATTTGATACCGAGTACAACTTACAGCGATTCAAGGTCAATGTCAATTGCTATTTCTGCGCACACATGGTGGCTTTTGTAGTAATTTCATTTCTTCCTTGAAACTTATGTACTATACGTGTATTCAGAAAAAATAACCTTCATTTTTGACAGAAAATTATAAAAATTTTATTTCAGTAAGGTTTTTATCGGTCAATAAAAAGAAACTAAATGCTGTCAAAGTGGACACCGAAAAGTAAATCCTCTTTATATTTTCTCGTTTTTGTAACGGGTGTGTAAATCCTTTTTACCATTCATGATTCAAAATGTAAGCTACTAACAGAATAGGATAATATTCAGTCCAGAAATTTGATCATTTGAATAGAGTGACTCATAAACGATAAAACCAAAAAGGTGGATTATCCCAACTCTATTATCTTACAAAATACCATAAATTCGTTCCTCCAGATTAGCAGCCATGACAATCTCTCCCAACAACAAGGAAGAGATTAGAATCATGGTCACTATCTAACGTAGCGTATAGTAAATAGAAATGTCCCGGTTTAAACAGAATTTGATTTTGGCTCCTCATACATAAAACATTAACAAAAGCTTACGAGACTCGTTTATTCTAAATGTTTAGAAATGTAAAAAGGATTAAAAGTGTAATTATAACAATAGTGGTCCGGAAAGTGGTATTTTGTGAAAAAAAGTAAGTTTAAGAATCATACCGTAGGAAAAAAAGTTTTTGAGTAGTCTTATACACAATATTTCATAATAAAGTTTAATTTTATAACGTTTATAGTAAAAAAAATTAACACATGAGAGTATTCTTTATGTACAGGGTGAGTCAAAAATAGAGTTCATTAACTCATTTGTTTCGGGAATGGCGAAAAAATATAAATACGATAGTTTTAAGGAATATTAAGGTGCACAGTTTAAAATTATTTTTGAGTATACAGAGTACCTCAAAAAAGTGTAGCCGCAATAGCATGTTTTTTTAAATGGAACATCCTATTTTCGAATTTATTTTTAAATTTTGCGTAAAATTTTAAAACCTTTTTATTAATAATGTTATATACCTAAACCTACTAGTTTTTCAAAAATCTCAATTTTTTTTTTAAAAAATACTAGTTTTCAGTTTTGTAAAAAATTGCCAATACCGCCATTGTTTCTGAAGGTGGAACACTTATAATTGGTACGAATGTTCTATCGAGACGAAAAAAAGATATATGTAAAGAAATTTGAGTTAGATGCTACAGGGTGTTCAAAATAAATTTATGCATTGCATGCATGCTATTTTAAATTGAAAAATCTCAAATTTTTTAAATGGCACACCCCGTATATTATTATTTTTTCTGATAAATTTTATAAGACCCTCCAACTTGTATTAAGTATGTTATGTACCTATTTCTAATAGGTTTCGATTTATCTTGAATTTTTCAAATTTTACCCTTGTTTTTAACACACTTACGCTATTGTGAAAACATAAACAAATAGTTAATAATAATTTTAATATAATTTAACTTATCTAATGATTAATTATTATGACGTAATAAATGTTTAAAAATATGCCCGTCTACTTGAATACACATGTTTAGTCGTTTTTTTACTATATTGTCCTTAACTTTCCTTAGCATAAAGGACGTTATTGTCCTGCACGGATCCCGTATCCTATTTTCCATATCTAGTGTGTGTGGTAGGGGGATTCACATAAACACGATCTTTAATGTAGCCCCACAAAAAGAAGTCTAAAGGTGTTAAGTCACATGATCGAGGGGGCCACTCAATGAATTCATCCCTACCGATCCATTTTTGTGGATAACGATCATTTAAAAATTCCCGAACATTCCGATGGTAATGAGCAGGAGCTCCATCTTGTTGAATCCACATTTGTTCCCTTTCAAAGTTACCAACTTGTTCAAGAAGCTGGAGCAATTCGTTTGGCAAAAATTTAGATATCTAGGCCCGTTAAGCGGTTCGTGGAAAAAATATGGACCAACAATTCGAAAATTTAATATTCCACACCATACATTAAGCGACCATGGCTTTGGTTTTGAGCTTCCTGGCCCCAAAATGGACTAACTGTTGAATAATAATGCATGTTATGGCTGTTAACTGCTCTATTACTGCGAAAAGTAGCTTCATCAGAAAACATTATTTTGAATAAAAAATTTGGATCGGCCTCTATTACTCCATTCATGGTGGTACAAAAGTTTACTCGTCGTTCAAAATCACGGTTTTGAAGTTCTTGGTGTACTTCCATGTGAAAGGGATGATACTTGAATTTTCTCCTGGTGCGATTAGCCGTAGATTGGAATGTGTCAGATAAGTCAGCTAATTGACGGCTGCTGTCCTGGGGATTATCTGCAACATGAAGTAACATCTCCATTTCTTTTTCCTCATTGGTAGCATTCTGGTTTACTACGCTCCGTAAAGTCTTACTGCCAAAAGACAATTTTTTCCCGCCTCACCCAGTATATAAACCATACCAATTAATTCATTTTTAGGAAAATCCATAACTATTACCTTTATACGTCACTTACTACAACAAATTAAACTATTTTTACTTGCTTAATAGACATGTCAAAATTTGACAATGCCTACATTTTTGTTTTGTCTTGGCATGATGTTATAGCGTAAGTGTATTAAAAACATGGGTAAAAATTGAAAAATTCAAAATAAATCGAAAACTATTAGAAACAGTTATATGACATACTTAATAAAAGTCGGAGGGTTTTGTAAAATCTATCAGAAAAAAAAATAATAATATACAGGGTGTGCCGTTTAAAAAATTTGAGATTTTTCAATTTAAAATAGTCGAAATGCATAAATCCATTTTGAACACCCTATAGCATCTAACTCAAATTTCTTTACATATATCTTTTTTTTCATCTCAATAGAACGCTCGTACCAGTTATGAGTATATCACCTTCAGAAACAATGGCGCTATTGGCAATTTTTTACAAAACTGAAAAGTAATATTTTTTTTAAAAAAATTGAAATATTAGTAAAACTACTAGGTTTAGGTATATAATATTTGATAAAAAAGTTATAAAATTTTACGTAGAATTTAAAAATAAATTAGAAAATAGGAAGTTCCATTTAAAAAAACATATGTTATATCCGCCACACTTTTTTGAAGTACCCTGTATACTCAAAAGTAATTTTAAACTGTGCACCTTAATATTCCCTAAAACTAATGTATTTTTTCGTTTAACAAATAATGGACTTTACTCTATGGTTGACTCACCCTGTACACGAGGGCGGTCTTTTTTTAAATTGTCTACATATCTATGAAGGAAAACCCGTAAAATTTAAAAATGTATATAATTATTGTCTACACTAGTACACGAATGCAATGTTCCCCGACCTGTTTCAGTTCTTTTGCTTGTACCTCAAAAAGCGACGTTACAGTGCCTTTCGGTTTATTATCTATTGAAGATATCAGGCACGTGAAGTCTTTTTTAGGTGTTTGAATTTTATTTATTTTGGGAACCGCACACGTGATACAGGGAAATTCCAAAAGCGCTACAGGAGAGGCGCATGTGCAGAATAAGCGATTTACGTTGGTCTTGAATCGCAACAAGGTGTATTTGGTGGAAAACATAATCTGCGGCAAATTTTTCCCAAGGAATATGGTCCTCCATATAAAAGAATTGTTGAAATGGATGGTCCGAGAAGTAATAAGTTGAACCTCATCAGGAAGTGTTGTATTAGCGCGATGTATATTCCTAGCATGCACCACTATGGGAAAAATTAGGCAGGGTACATTCATAAAACACAGTTTCGTAGAAGAGGCTCAGCGTACGTTGGAGAGTAGACCCGCAATGGGAGCGGTATTCCATCTGTGGTCTAATTTAATCTTTGTAGAGCATTAGAAGTTGTTGCGGAGTGTAAAGATTTCTAGTATCAAATATTATTTACAGCATTTGAAAAGCTTTCTTTGCTGTGCATGCAAGATATTTATGCTAAGACATATTTTCTCTCAAGTTAACGCCCAGCAAATTAAGTGACGATGCTGGGTCTGTCTGCAACGTTAATTTTTTTGAAAAAACTGCCGCCTGAATTTTTGTAGCGTTAAATTCTACAGTAATCACAAGATAGGATTTCTTCCAGGTCTTTGTTAAGTTGAATGACTTGCTGCTCTCTGCTGGTATTTGCATGGGGGGCCGATGGTCAAGCTTTCAAAGTAAATGAAGAAAAAGCATACTGTCATAGCAAAGCTGCAGATTATATTCCATGAAGCAGATCTTTAACATGAAGGAGAAAGAGAGTCAGAGTCAATATTGAACCTCGGCATACACCAGTGTTTATAGTGAATATACCTGTATAAGAAAGAAACTCGTTAAACGTTACCTAAGAATATACGAGAGCCATAAATAATTAAATAACAAGATGTAAGAGGAAATGAAATCAGAGATGGGTAACTCGGTAAGTTTACAGTTTTTGGTGATGTTTTGAACTGTGCGAGCTTGCAGTTTCCGTGCAACAGAAAAGCATTGGTTCTTCTAGAAACCTATTTCTAGTTTCAGAGAGCGATTCCGTTAACCTCGCTATTACTTGTGGAACCTCTTTTCATTTATTAAATAAGCATGATTTTATTGCAGTTACAAAAAAAAAGCGATCTCTGGAGGTGGGACGCCCTCATAGACCCATTGCATCGAGTCCCTCTTCGTGGAGGATCTTAGTAGAACATTCCAGTCTCGTTGTTTGTGATAATTCGTAAAAAATCACTTTCATCGTTCTATAGGGCAGCTAGTTTCATGGGAAATTTATTTCTTCACTAGTTTCTGCTTTGATGTAAGAATTTATAGTGCAAAAAGTCGTTTTATTATGAAATCTCGTACACAATCTTAAAAACTGTAGTATCGGATTCTCTGCCTTCTGCAGCAAGCACTAGGATCTCCATGCGTCGATTTGACAGCAGCAAATACTCGACAAGACTGATAGTTTTCTCAGTTCTTGCTTCAACATATCTTTCTGATCTGAGGTCATTCTGAATTGACTCCCATTTTCAAGAAGAAAAAAAAATCATAGAAACGCAACGAACGTGTGCAAAATTTTATCCAAGCATTTAAAACACCAACAGAAATTTGGTAACCAAGTAATTTTGTATGAAGTTATTTTTATGGCTAAAGAAATATCTTAAAACGCCCTCCAGGGACTAGGAGGATTATTTCTTAAAAAGAATTTCATCTAAATATTAACCGTTACCTTCACAGTTTCTTTCTAAGCTGATTACTGATTGCTGCTTGCCACATTCGGAAGAATTTCTTGAATGGCTGGTAAAAATGTATTTGAAGTAGGTGTTGGCATTCCTTTCCAGTAAAATATGGCTTTCTGGTAAAAGTTTTGTAAAACAAGAAGAATGTCTCAATCATCTATACACACGCTTTGAATGAACTTGTGTAGTTTCTCTTGTTCTCTAAGAAATATGAACCGATTATTTCACGTGCCAAGATTGCAGCTCAAACCATCCCGTTTGGGAATTATAAGGCTTTTGATACTTCAGTTTTAAATTTATCAGGCTCCAATAACAATAGTTCTGTTTATTTAAATAGCTTGGTGGACATGTACCTAATGCGAGAATAAAATGTAAATATTGAAGTGTTTTCCAACATTTGATTAGCGAAGCTAAGTTTCTGAGCACTATGACATTAATTACACAGGGGAACAGCTGTTTTGGTGTCGAGGTTTTTTGAGCTGATTCTATATCAATTTGATGTCCTGAATTCAAATAACGTATTCATTTGTACCTAGGAGCTCAAATTTTTAAGATATACAATTTTAGAGAATTATAAGTTACATTATTGTAACTCAAATCCGTAAGTGTAGTAAACAAAAGTAGATACGAAATTTTTATTATGTCGTACTTACAAACAAAAAAAAAACATTGAAGAAATGAAATAGTCACTCAACACTTGGAAAGCTTCTTTTCCGCGACATTCTTGAATGTTTTTTTAAACAGTCCCTTTTTAAACTCCAGCAGTAATCTGCCATCATGTGCATGTCTCATCTTCCTTGGTAGCGGTCCTCCATAACTTTAATATCTTGGTGAAATCTTTCACCTTGTTCCTCACTCATGTCTCCTAAATTTTCTGGAAAACGGTCTAAGTGGCTGTGTAAATAGTGTATTTTAATACTCATATTGCACCCTAAGAATTTGAAACTATTAAGCATCTTGTTAACCATTTCAACATAGTTTTGAGCTTTATGTTTGCCTAGAAAATTTTCTACAACTGCAACAAATGATGTCCAAGCTTCTCGTTCAACTTGATTCATTGAATTTATAAAGGCAGGATCCTTAATTAATTGTCTTATTTGTGGGCCGTCAAATATCCCTGCTTTGAGTTTTTCTGTGCTCAACTGATGCATTTTTACCCCTATATATGCAAAACAAGACCCATTCTTATCAAGAGCCTTTACAAATTGCTTCATTAAGCCCAACTTTATATGTAACGGAGGAAGTATGATTTTTTCTCTTTCAACCAAAGCGTCGTTAATGACATTCTTTTCCCCAACGTCCATGTTTTCTTTCTGAGGCCAATCTTTTCTAACCCAGTGGTGTGTTTTGTCCCTACTATCCCAGAGGCACAAGAAACACGGATATTTCGTGTAACCACTTTGCTGCCCAAGAAGAAAGTTTACCATTTTTAAGTCTACACAAATCATCCATTGATGTTCGTAATACTTTATCTTCTGCAAGACCAAAGCTATGGTATTATATTCTTCTTTCAGTTTCGTTGAGTGAGCTAGTGGTATTGAACCATATTTATTCCCATTATGTAGAAGGACACATTTTAAACTTCGCTTTGAACTGTCAATAAATAGGCGCCAATCATCTGGAATATATTCAGAAAGTCCCATTTCTTTCATGAGTCCCCTAATTTCGTGACAAAATACAAGATTGTCTTCTTGAGAAAAGAATGGTAGCAGATCTTTTTCTCTTGTACGGTAAAAGGTAATTTTGGTTCCTTGTTCCAGTAAATTTTTGTCGTTCAACCTAGAAGCCAGTACTTCAGAAGCTTTTTTCGATAAATTGAGATCCCTGGTGAGATCATTTAATTCATTTTGATTGAAGCGTTGAGGAACTGATGACGTCCCCTCATAGTCACTGTTAGTTTCATTAGCATCAGAACTTTTATTAGCATCAGAAGAGCGATCAGAGGGAAAATATTCGTCATCAGAGATATGTGGTAGCTGATGAAATGTTGGAATCGGTATTTCATCTGAGTGCGGGATAGGGCGTATTGCCGAGTCTAAATTGGGATAAGTCCACTTACTGCGGTTATTTCGATTGATTCCATTAGTATTTACTAAACAGAAATAACAATCATTGAAGTGGTTTTTTGGTTCTCTCCAAACCATTGGTACGCCGAATTTTAGACATTTTCGTTTCCCGGTAGTCCACTGCCGTAAATGCTCTGTACAAGTTTTACATACGAGATGCGGAGCCCACGTTTTGTCCTGATCACCAAGCTTAACTCCAAAGTATCCAAGATACGCTCGCTTTACAAAGTCAGTAATATTTTGTCTGTTTTGTTGAAACATGTATTCTCCGCATATATAGCAAAACACATCAGGTTGATTTACACAACTTCTTCTTGAACTGGAACCTGAACTCATTTTAATTCTGTTCAATAACACAAAAACACTCTTTTCTTAACATAAAATAACACGCCGAATTCGATCTACTCTCATTAGTAAGAACGCACAAACTGACGAGACTTACCCGAGTTAGGTGATTAAAAGGGTCAGTTCAGGTACCTGATAGGCAATGGTTCCACTATTTATAGATTTACCTGGAATTTACTCAATTCTGACTGACAATAAAACCATTGTACCTACATTAATGAATATATAATCATTTTAGAACTCTCATAAATGAATATACTGAATAAAAACCACATTGGTAGATAAGTTGATGTATCTAAAAAAGTAGAGCTGATAGAGAAAAACGGATTGCATGTATAGATTTAGCGTCCCAAATATAGTTAAAATCAGCTCTAAAATCCCAGGAACCAAAACAAAAATATTTTTTTGTTGCTCTGTGTTATTGTACCAAGTGTAGACATAGTAATCCAGTCAATATGTATCAATCAAATCGGTTTCCTCGCAAAAGGTCGTGTATCTATAATTTTTGGATATGTTGTAGGAACTAAGGCCACTAGTTAAAAACCCAGATTACGGCAACGAAACTCCTGTACAAGTAAAGTTATTATTATTTTTCATAGGTCTAGCACACGTGCTACAGGGAAGTCCCTAGAGCGCTACAGGAGCGACGCGTGTGCGGAGAAAGCGATTCACGTTTTTCTTGAATCGCTGTAAATTGTACTCGGTGAGAACCAGTCATGTGCAAATTACTCCAAAGGGATGATGTTCTCCATATAAATGACTGCTTGAAAAGCGTTTTATGAGAAGTAACAAGCTGAACCTGATACGGATGTGACGTATTAGCGCGACGTGTACTTCTAACATGCACCGCTCTGGGCCGAATTAAGCGGGCCACATTCTTCGACCACTTTCCATGAAAATACTTGAAGAATAGGCTCAAGTCGCCAACCGTTCTTCGATGTTCCAGCGAATCAAGGCCGCCTGTCAGTTCCAGGTCTCCAATCAGACGAACAGCTCTTCTCTAAATAAAATCCAACAAAAGCAGTGTATGTTTGGGAGCGGAGTCCCAAACATGGGAGCAGTATTCCATAGTTGGTCGAAGTTGAGCTTTGTAAAGAATTAACAGTTGTGGAGTGTAAAGCTTTCTGGTTCGAAATAATATTATCAACTTTTGAAAAGCTCTCCTTGTTATGCCTGCAACATGTTTATACCAGGACATATTTCCTCCCAAATTAACGCCCAACAAAGTAAGTGACGATCGATGTTAGAGGAATGGAGTGCCCCGACATAACCATGTCGGGTTCAGCAACGTTAACTTTTTTAGAAAAAAACTGCCGCCTGGGTTTTTGTAGCGTTAAATTCCACTTGGTTACTGTCACCCCAAGATAAAATTTCTACCGGGTCTTTGTTAAGTTGAATGACTTCCTGCTGTCTGTGGATATTCGTCTGAGTAGCCGTTGTCCGAGCGTTCAAACTGAATGAAAGTGTACTGTCGTCTGCAAAGCTCGGTCTTTTCCAGCAAATCGTTAATATAAATGAGGAAGAGAGTAGGAGACAGTATGGAGCCGTGGGATACACAGGCATTGATAGTGAAGGTGTTAGAAAGAAATTCGTCGACTGCCACTCGTAAAGAACGCTCTCTGAGGAAACATGAGAGCCACAAACAGAACTTTTCAGACATACCATAAGAACGTAGCTTAGCCAAAGTGTTCAATTGCGTTGTTCCAAACATGTGTGACATAAGTCAGAGGACCTCCTGTTGATCTATTTTTACGAAAGCCATATTGGTGATCGCTAATAATGTTGAATGCTTCAAGATATTTTAGAAGAAGCTGACTGATAGCCTTTTCCATGGCTTTCGATATTATTGAAAGCAATGCGGTTGGTCGGTAGTTATTTGGCAAGGTCTTCTTGCCTTTTTTAGGTATCCACTGAACTGTGGCACATTTCCAGCAGGAAGGAAATATTCCCTTTCTGTAGGATAGGTTGAAAAGTCTACAGAAAACTGGTGTTAATTCCCTTGCACAGTTTTTGAGAACTATGACAGATATTCCATCAGCGCCATAAGCCTTTTTGGTGTCTAGCTTCATCAAAATACGTTTTATGATACGCTGTCTGAAGGCAATATCGGGCATCCTTGACTGCACTATGGGAATAGTAGGTGGTGTTTTTCCTTGGAAATCGACAGTAGAATGTGAAGCAAAGAGTTCAGCCAACAAGTTCGCTTTCTCAACAGGTGTCGTTGCAACAAAATTATGTAGCCGTATGGTGGATTTGGTGAAATTTTGACCAGTAATATTGAAATAACTTCGAAATTTTCCAATTTTTTTCGGTTTTTGCTGAATTTCTCTATTCCTAGATATCGTAGAGCAAAAAAAATGTTTTTTATCAACAATGTAGAGCTAAAATTGTGCTATAACTTTTGTATTCATGATTCTTTTTTACATGCAATAGTTATCGAACTACAGAGCAGTGAAAGTGTCAGAATTTTTGGAAAATTACAAAACCCGCACTTCTTACGTAGGGAAATACAAATAAAAGAAATATTAATACTTATTGCATAATATATTATCTTTTATACATTATTTATTATTATATTTATGCAATTATTAATTTATGATACATACATTATTGATGCAATTTTTAAAATCTAACTCGCTTTGAAGGTTCTGGTTTTGAATAATTCCCTTCGTCACGCATTATGTTGACTGTAATGGTAGTGTGAGTAGGATTGATGGCAAGCTCCTCAGTTTGATCTCTTCTGCATCTATGTCGCCATCTTTCAAAACAGAAGTAGGAGCGTGTGGCCTTGGTCCTTACGACATATCAAAAATTATAGATACTCTACCTTCCGGAAGGAACCATGTTTAACTTGACTGGGATATACATATTTACGAAGAATTCGTTTAGACTAAGCATTTATAAAACTCCTTTGACTGTGAATTGAGACGTCGAAATTCTCGCGAGCTAGCACTTGAATACACTCCAGATTTACATCCTTTCTTGATGTTCTTGCTCATCAGCCCGATTTATTTAGAATCGAACCGGTTTCTCTAAACTTCTATACCCATTATAGGGCCGGTTTCAGTGGCACTGGATAAACAATATACAAGGAAAAATTGTCACCGCACGATAGTCTATGAATTATTATTCCTCTAAAAGTCTTGCTCACAAATGACACACTATGCTTCGGTGAATCGCCTCATAGTAACGGTTATGTTCTGTGCTTTGACCTTGGCCAACCCGCCCATTACTTTTACGCAATCAACTAAACAACTTTAAAGCTATTTATGTGACACCTATAACAGTCAAAGAAAGAGTATAGTCTTATTATCGACTCGGATACTTTACAATATTTAAAGTGGCAGTTTTTTAGAGATGATTTAAAACCTAATTGCTTTTTGTATTAAATAACAACAATTACGAAAATAACTAAATAAATAAATAAATAAATAAATATATATATATATATATATATATATATATATATATATATATATATATATATATATATATATATATATATATATATATATATATATTTGCGCTTTAAATCTGTAGCATAGCAACTATGAAATTCTAAACAAAAACTATATTTAAGCTATATATTATCTGAAAATTCTGGCTTAAAATGATAGTGTGCGAGGAAAAGCACTACTGGAAGGTACTTCTGCGCGTGTGCTCCACACTAACTTGTAGATTTTTTAGTAAAACAAAAATATTTCAGCGTGCGCTTCGAAGGATCGATACAAAATGCAAATTAAAAAAAATATTTTTGATTTTTCTTAATCTTATTAAATAAACTAGAGAACAATAATACTCTCACTTATGAGAAATATGTTAAAAAAAATTATAAACAAATTTCTCTTTTACTATTTATATAAAGACATACTCAATAAATATTTATATTGTAAAACGTAAAATAGACAAATGCCTATAGTTCAATAGATGTATAAATGTGAGTATGTTATCTAAAATTATTAGATGACGTAATAAGGCATAATAAAAACTATTTGTGGTGAAAACACCTTCGTATAAAAAAAATAATAATAATGACAACTTCTTTTATTATTAGTGCAAAACTAATCAGACAAAATAAAAATGTCCTACGAACCCTTATGATAGGACATTATAATACTTTTTAATAAGTAATCAGTAACATCGTTTAATTTTTGCCAAATAATTAAGTCTGGCCAACAGAACCCTTCTCTTAATTTTCTTTTTCTGTGACTGAAAAGTAATTTTGTTTCTAATTTAATTACGTTGAGCCAGACTAAAAGTCACGACCTGTAAATCTAATTTGTTTTAGTATTTATTTCTAAGCTTTTCGAATACAGCTGTGATTTCAATAGTAAAATTTTTAGCTTTAGTTGTTTAAAAAATATATATAATTCTTTTCTATTTGCTTTATTTCATATATGTTTCTAATTTATATTAATGGTCTGACTGAACTGAATAAAGCACTGTATTGGAGTTATTACACTAATTGTACCTAATATAAGCAATTCGAAAATTACTTGAAAATACTAAAATGTCTTATTAGTGTGCGTCTCGTATTTGGCTTAAAAATCACGATCTGGATAGCTGTACGAAAATACTCACACTTCATACATTGCTAGAAAATTCTTGGCTAGGTTGATTGTTGAGCCATTCGTCGCGTTCACCTGTTTAAGCAGCTTATTAAAATTAAGTTAAACTGGTGCCCTTTGGAGCACATCGAAACTTCCTAAAAAATGAGCTAGAAAATTCATTTGAATCACCCTTAAGTAGCTTTAAAAAAATGCCTTAAATTAGGACAAAAAATTTTTTATATAAAATACACACACACACACACAGTATATGAACGTAAACAACGACGCATAAAAAAGAAAATTGAGTCAGGGAAGGAAGTAAGCCCGAAAAGAAAGAAAAGATGCGGTAGAAAACAAATTTTCACTCCACGGTCAGAGAGATGTTTGAAGAAAATTTGTGTAGAAAACAGATTTGCTACTACAAAGGTAATAAAATCACAACTCCAGGATGCTAGCGTAAATGCTTCTGAGCGCACTGTTCGAAGAAAATTGAAAGAATTAGATTTTAAGGCCTGTCGCCCCGCCAGGAAGCCCAAGTTAACAGCTGCAATGAAAGCAAAGCGCCTGAAGTGGGCCAAACAATGGCAAGACAAAGATGTGGACTTCTGGAGATCGGTAAGATACAGCAATTTAATCAATAATTGATACATTATTATCATTTTTCAGTTAAATAAAGCAAATAAACATGGAAGTTTATATATTTTTCCTATTTTTGACAGGTCTGCTTCAGTGACGAAAGCACATTCGAAATTTTGCAGAATAAAGCTCAGTATGTGCGTCGTATATATATATATATATATATATATATATATATATATATATATATATATATATATATATATATATATATATATATATATATATATATATATATATATATATATATATATATATATATATATATATATATATATATATATATATATATAAATGCGACAATTTATGGACTAATGGGAGGTCCGGTTGACGAAGAATCACCCATATATATATTTGTTGTACAAATATATATATATATATATATATATATATATATATATATATATATATATATATATATATATGTATATATATTATATATATCTTCTTCTTTTTCTTCTTCTTATTCTTCTTCTTCTATTTCTTTTGCCCATGAAGGCGTCGGACTTTCCTTGTTCATTCTTCCACCCATCTCTTCCAATTTTTTCCGGTCACCGGTCAGCATCTTCATTTCATTCAGTGTCTTTCCCTTTCGCCTTCCTATCTCCTCCACCTGTTGTATCCATGTCTTTCTCGGTCTCCCTCTCCTCTTCCTCCCTCCCGACCTTGCTTCAATTGCTTTTTTCGCCAAACTGTTGTTGTCCATTACTACATTACTTCTTGATTTATTTGCTGCCTGATGTCCTCATTTCTTATTCTATCCCCCATTGTCTTTCCTGCTATTTTTCTCATTTGTTTTATCTCTGCTGCTGTCACCGCACTCTCGTGTTTGTTTACACTCGCCCAGGACTTACTTCCGTATAACAGCGTTGGTACTACTAGTTTATTGTATATCTGGAGCTTTATTTTTGTTTCGAACTCTTTTTTCCCAAATATTGTATTATTCAGAGCATAGTATATTTTTGTGGTTTTCCTTACTCTGTTTGCTATCTCTAGATTTATTTTTCCATCATCTGGTATCAACACTACCAGGTATTCATATGCTGCTACTCGTTCTATTTGTTTGCATTTTAACCCTCTGCATCAATTGGTGTTTTCCGACTTATTAACATATATTTAGTTCCGTCCAAATGTTGATCAGTGTCTTCAGTTTTCCCTTTGTTTCCTCGATCAGTACTATATCATCTGCGTATAGCATTCCAAGGAGTTGGATCGGCAGCAGCTGCCTGTATCTTATGGTTGTCTGGAGTCTTGTTGTTCTTTTCCTTGCATTTTTCAATATTTTGTCCATTACTAATATAAACAATAGTGGGCTAAGACTGTCTCCTTGTTTTATTCTTAACTCAAATTTTATTATTACTATGCCGTAAGCTGTATTGTAAATACTTTTAACTATTCTAATCATTTTCCTTGGGGATCCCATCTCATCCATTATTCCCCATATCACTGACTGCTCCACTGTGTCAAATGCTGCTTTCAAGTCTATGAACGTAATAAACAATTCTTCGTTAGCCTCATTCTTTCTTTCTATCAGATTTCTTATTACTAGGATGTTATCCGCTGTTCGTCTCCCTCCTCTAAATGCTGCCTGTTCTTTGCCTATTTTATACTTCACGAATTTTCTAATCCTTCCTTCTACTTTTTTTTGTTTACTTTAAATGCTAAGGAAGCCAGACAAATCGCTCTGAAATTTTAAGTATTTTTTTTCCTCTTCAAATAAAAAATAAAAATAAGGCTAGTTTACAATTAAGCAGATAGAGCAGAAAAAAATAAGATTTAAGTATTATCATTGTCTTGTGTCTTTCAGTTGCTGCAGTCATATTGTGAAGCACATCGTATTATTTTTCTGCTTGCGAATGATTATATAAGGTAAACTAATCCTGTTCAGAAGTAGAACTTATTGAAAGCAATGGTCTCAAGCTAAAACTAAAGTAAAAATAACATCGTAACTCAAAAACCGAATTAATTTAATTAGATATCGTAATCACAAATATTCAATACATTTTTCTGGCACTATACAAATAATTAAAGGGAAAAATAATTTCATAGAAATATGTGGTAAATTACATGATTTACATGCATTTAAATTGTTGAACAAATATTTCAAACGTCATGATGACTTGCCAACCATTCCGCTATATAACAAACAGGCAAACATATAATTGTAAAGATGTATGCAATTTATTTACTGAATATTTTCAATGTATTTTTAGCCTAATACTTATATTAGATGGTTAGAATTGGTCATTTGGTTATAACCAGTTCCACAACACTTAAACACACACACACACAGATCTTGAGCACATGATGGCGCAAATCAGTCTAAACTTACTTGCAGCTCTTTGAAAATAAAATATATTTTTAAAAATTAGCTGGAGCTATTAATTAATCAGGCCTCAATTTTGACCGCTTTTTCGAATTAGAAAATATATCCAAAATCGTCCCAGTTTTTAAATCTGATGATTGGACCTGTTTCAAAGTGTTATATGTTAGCTAGGGTCTTTCAAGAGGCTATTTACTAGCACTTTTTTTTTCTTAGAAAAGCATCAAACTGCTGTAGATCAACATGTGCTTTTATCCAAATAGGGCGATACCTTGCCTTGTATTCAGCCTGGACCCAGGTTAAGTAAAGCTTTTGATAAAATTAATCATTACTTGTTGTTAATAAACATGGGTAAAGGTGGCTGTGGATGATATGTTTTATACTGGTTCAAGTAAAGGGTGTCCCAAAATTCACGCAAGAAGTAATTTTGATAGAAAACAAAGGTTTTTAATTAGAAATTGTAATTTTTTTATTGATTCATAAAGTATACAGTATAGGTTTATGTATACCTTTGCTGGCACATACGCACTCTTTTGTCGAAATTTTCCGTGACCGTTTTGCATAAATGTGGCTGAATTTCATTGATGCAGCGCTTAATTTCCTTCTTCAAGTCATGGGTGGTCGTGGGCTTGTTGGCATAAACCTTAGACTTTAAAAAACCCCCAAAAAAAAATCTAACGGCTTTAAATCGCATGATCTGGGCGGCCAATTCTGATCACCAAAACGGGATATTACACGACCAGGAAATGACTCATGCAGTAATTGAATTGTTCTCGGGCTGTATGGCATGTGGCATCCTCTTGTTGAAACCACATGTCGTCCACGTCCATATCTTGCAATTTAGGCACAAAAAACTGGATTATCATATCGCGACAACGATCACCATTAACTGTTATTGCCTGGCCAACCGCATTTTCGAAGAAGAATGGTCCGATGATGCCTCCAGCCCAAAATCCGCAGCAAACAATGACACGCTGTGGATGCATTTGTTTCGCAACAGTTACGTGTGGATTGTCTGAATCCCAAATGCGACAATTTTGTCGACTAACGAAGCTGAAGATGATTTTCTTCGAAAAATCAGTATCCACTTGTTATTCCATAATCCATTCAACGAACTCTCTTCGTTGTGCGTGGTCAATAGGCTTCAGTTCTTGAGTCAATTGAACTTTGTAAGCATGAAGATGCAAATCTCTCGTGAGAATACGATGTAGAGAGCTTCTCAAAATGTCCGATTCTTGACCACGGTGCCAAATTGATGTTCTGGAGTCTCTGCAACACTCTCACGAACTGCTTCAATGTTTTGTGTCGAACGATTTGTTGAAGGACGGCCAGGGCGTTTAAGATCACTAATTGATCCAGTCTCACTGAATTTTTCATTTAATCTCTTCACAATTTGATGAGGTTAAATCACTGTTCCGACCATATTTTGTACGAAAATTCCGAACTGTAGCCAAACTTTCATTATTTTTAAAATATTGCCCAACAATTAAAACACGTTGTTCTTTCATGTAGCGCTCCATTTTTAATAACCCTAAACTGTCAGCTATCACGCTGTGTTTTTTGTTTTGTTGGCAACACTTTACCATACAAATGGAGTCAAATTCAAATATTGCGTGAATTATGGGACATCCTTTATTACTTAGTAAACTAGAAGCAGTCCACTGAAGTTGTCGTAATTTGACAGAATGTATTTACTTCAAAATTGGGAGTCTCTTAACGTAGTAATCGAAGACCACTCTTATTTATTATTTGCCAAAGAAATATTAACACCTATTTTTGACAGTCAAATTAAACAAAAGAATATCTGGTACCAGTGCTATTGATGTTTTGTAACCTCACCTCATCAAATTTCATATCTACTATTTCAAAATAGTTTACTGACCGCAATCTCATTTACTCATAATTATAATAAAATATTAAATAATTATAATTATGATAAATATATTTTCAGGAGAAAAATTCTGGAGCGAGACATGTCCGTTGTCAACCTAGATAACATTGTAAGGAGAGTCTATAGAACTGAGATTTGTTATTCAACAATGTAAAATCTTCAGACGCTTAGATATCTTTATGACATTTTATTATGCCTACGAATATTCACCATGTAGACACTACAATATGTAGAAATCGCTCCAAGGATCAATTCAAAATGCGTTATTAAAATATCTGGGGTTTAAAGAGAACATTCGATATAGTGATTACCCTGTGCTGCAGTTTGATTATAAAATTATGTCACTGTACCATCGACGATCACATTCTAATATAATCAATTCTCGTGAAATGACTAATTCAACTTGATTGTCCTGATCTCTTTTCCTTGGTTTTCCAAATTATTTAGGTTATGATTTCAATTTCCAGAATGTTTGAGTGTACGAACTTCTTGACAGATAAAGATTTACACTTTTTCTTTACTTTCCTTGAATTGTTTAGATATAGATTCAACGGAGTAATTATTAGTATGTGATCTGGGACCATTACTACTATTTAGTTTAAATTTGAGATTAAATAAAAATATGCAAGAGACTTACTTATTAACAATTTCTATTCTGTTTTGTAAAAAGTGGTTACTTTACTGGAAATTATACTGTATAGCACTTAACCTAAAGAGTAATAAACAAATCTTTAGAATGTCTTAACCCGGTTTCTCAAAACACTTAGCGAAGTAATAAATTTAAATTATAATTTAAGTAGATTTCATCCCTACTTTCTACAATTCTTCTATTGATTATTACTTAAAATTTTTTGAAAAATCCAGCCATATACCACTTATACTAAAAATAAAAATTTTATTTATCAACAAGTCTTTTCAATCGCATGTTGCCTCACTTTTTTTTAAAACTGTTCATTCATTTATACCAAATCAAAAATGCTTCACTAGGAATAAAAAAGAGAGGATAAAAGAGTTGAGATGTAAAGTTGATTATTTTGCAAACTACCATAAATCCGTTCTTTGGGATTAGCACCGGCGGCAATCGCCCCGAACAAAGCAGAGATAATAATCATACTCACTGACTAACGTGACGTACGGCAAATTGGTCCTGTTGAAAAACGCCGGGCTGCAGGCGTCCTCGAGGCGTTTCGCTTGAGATCCAATTTGTATTTCTGCTACGTGGCTGTCCCGCCGATAGAAGGACATGCAAGTGAAGCCACTTTGACTAAAATAAAAAAAAAAAATCGACTTTAGAATTTTTCAATTTTAATAGGTGGCAAAAAAATATTATGCAGAATTTAAATTTTTATGTATACAGGTATGTTTAAAGTAAGTTTGAGCTACGATGATGCTCAGTTACCTAATATAGGCGGTAGTAAATTTTCTAAATTTGTAAAGTTGAATAGATATAACTTTTATGATTTTTTTCTTAATTTCGCCTGGCCAGCCATTTGAACCTGGTCTTTTGCTAAATAATATTATTTTTCCTACATGTACATTTTACAACTAAAGGACTTTTACAACCTAGACACAAGATACAAAACTGAGATACTCAAAATTAAAAAAAGTGAACAAACGAATTTGTATATATATATATTTTTGGATATATATATATATATATATATATATATATATATATATATATATATATATATATATATATATATATATATATATATATATATATATATATATATATATATATATATATATATATATATATATATATATATATATATATATATATATATATATATATATATATATATATATATATATATATATATATAAACTTCTGGACAAAATTAACGCAACAATCTGAAAATTAATTTATCTTTTTCTTATGTCAGTTTTAAAGTTTATCGACTATTTGAATAGTAGGCTATGCATATTTTGTTTCGTTGTTCATGATAGAAATCAAAAACAATTCGTTTAGATTTACAGTTTTAAAGAATTTTTTTAGAAGATAAAGAATTTTCTGTAATAATGCGATAGATTTTCTTTAAAAGTAAGCTTATAAATGGTTCCCTTTTTCAAAGTAATACGTTTTTGTGGTAGACTGTTTTATTTTTGAGCCCGAAGAATTAGAAAAATGAATCGAACAAAGAATTTAACTGAACACGAGGTAGTGCGAGCCTCAGTTTTATTGGACGAGGGATATATATTTAAGAAACAGGACTGTCACTAGTTCTATAATAAGAAACGAACTCGAAGCTGTTCGCAATGTCACAATTTCTTCTAAAACAGTTAGAAACGGTTAAATGAAGCTGGATTAAACAGTAGGAGACCAGCCACTGCACCCTTGCTTACTAGAGAGAACAGAGTTGCCAGGTTACGTTTTGCTCGAAATCACGAGAACTAGTCTGTGGATGATTGCAAACAAGTTTTCTTCACAAATGAAACTATGGTTAGTCTAAAACATCCAGATGGTCGTGAGCGAGTATGGCGAAGATGAGGAGAGAGGTTTGCTCCTTGCAATATCTCTGCAAGGATTCCATTCGGCGGTGGCTTTGTTATGTTCTGGGGTGGCATCTGCTTTGATGCTCGCATAGAGTTAGTTCCTGTCCGCACGAGATCCATGAATGCTGACTACTATCTTGAGAATATTGTAATAGAACATGTGATTCCTTTCGGTAATTTTGTGGGTCCCAATTTCCTGTTTATGCAAGACAACGCTCGACCTCACGTAGCTAGGGAGGTACTCGATTATCTTAATCACGTTGATATACCGATTATGCAATGGCCACCAAAAAGCCCGGATATGAATCCGATAGAACATCTATGGGATCACCTTAAGAAAAATATGTGAAACGTCATATAACTGCACCTAGAAACCTGAGGGAACTTGAAAATGCAGTTATCACAGAATCAAGATTTTATCCAAAATTTAAATAGAAGCATGCCTAGGCGCATAAACGCTGTCATCCGAAGTAGAGGAGGCAACACACGCTACTAGTGTCCCAGTTACACCATTAATTTTGCTACTAATGTCTCAGTTTATTTTTTTTCATTATTACATAATTTCAACGATTTTGTTATTAGGTCTTAAGAATAATTTTAATTCGAATCTTATAGAAAAATTTGGTAGCTAATTCACTTTTAAAGTATTCGAATAAATTTTTTCTAACTTTTAGTGTAATCAATGTTCATAAAAAATTATTAAAATTAATTCATTATAGAGATTTGTATGATTTAATATATTGTTGCGTTTATTTTGTCCAGGAGTATATATGTATGTATATATATATATATATATATATATATATATATATATATATATATATATATATATATATATATATACAGGGCACTCCAAATATATGGAATAATAATTCCACAGAATTTATTAATCAGTGTATCAAAAAAATATTTAAATAAAAGTTATAGGCGCATATGCTGACGTTAACGAACATCACTGGTCCGGTATGGTCTTTATGTTATAATGTATTTTTATTACCCTAGTTGTACAATGCGCTATGTTCGCTACATGACCAGCACGTGAGACTCAGTGTAAATATCTAAGCGAATACGAAATGGAATATTTTCTATTTAAAAATACGCAACTTTACTATAACCTACATATTTTGTATTGTAAACATTTTTTTAATAAAACCAAAAATCAAACGCTCATTATTAGCTGGAGCACCCTGTACTCCAATAATTAAAAATATCTAATGCTAAAAAAAAAAGTAATCTTCCATTTTGCCACCTACGGCAATGTTAAACCTAATCCATGGAGACTTATATATTTTAAAGAGATCTAAAATAAACAGTGGGAAAATATCAAATCTGAGGTTCATTTTACAAATCCAAAAAAAATTAAATATTAACGTTAGTGTCTAGTGTTTTCAAGATTCAGAAATAAAAGAGACATCACCAAATTTAAACAAATCGTTTTAAAAGCATTTCGTCCAGCATTTCATTTTATTTGGGATACTTACTAATTGCATAATTGTGTTTTTAGACCTTGGCAATAAGTATTCAAAATAATATGATATATTAATCATTGATTATGATCCGGCAAGGAGCTGGGTGCTGTGTGTCTGCTGTTGGGCACATACGTTGGTTTCATTGTACAAGTTTAGCGATTGCCTGAAATGGCAACTTCCTGAAGGCACAAACAAGGAGATCTATTAACAAAATTTGACTAGAACTAATGATGCGTAGAACACTCAGTTTTAAAATATGTTATATCACAGAAAATATAGCTATCACTACAGAAACACAAACACGTGGCACGACAGCAAATAAAAATGTGAATTGTACCGTTTCTCAGAGATGCCGGGTGATAATAATAGGGAAAAATATACACGGGATCTCTGAAATACTTGACGACAGACATTTTAGCGATCCAACTCTAGCCAGCCGGCTTCATTTGGCGGCGACGTTTTATTCCATGTATTTGTCTTTCTGTAGCAATAGCTATATTTTCTTTCATAGTCTTGTAATTTAAAGTAGAGCCAAACTGCCATATTGGAGCAAAAGTAATACGTCATTTGCAAGGTCTTTCTGTTTTTAAATTACCCTAAGAGTTTGATCTTCTCAGAGTTGCAGTCGTCTGCAAACAGTAATTTTGAACACAAAAAAAAATTAACTGCAGTTGTCCATATTTTGCATACAATTTGTGGGGTTTATGGTAACAGTTTCAAAGTGTTTAAAAATTTCTTCCTTTTCAATTATTCAACTTTGTTTACCAGTTTGTTACAGTCAGAAAATATTATGATTATAAAATTTTCAAAGATCTTTCTAAAATATTCCAGATAGATTGTGGTAATGGAGCGCAATTTAAAAAAACTAGTTTGAGTCTTCAAAATTATAGCTAATATTATGCAAATTTTTTACTACTAATCTTAATCATAAACAATTTGTAGCGTATTTTTGTTCAAGGGGCGGAAGTGGTTATTTTAACAGTTTGTTTGATAATGAAAACTATACAGTTATTATAAAGAGCATTTTGTAAAATTTCAGTAATGATTCTTGCTTGCAGGAATTTTTTATATTCTAGGAACCAAATGTCCAAAACTTCGGCAATAAATCAGCTAATATTCAAGAAAATAATTTTTTCTCACATTATCTACGTACGTTTTTACCTACACAAAATCTTAATAATACAATCTGTTTAATTTTCTTGTTAAAGGAATATATGGCATCACTCCCGCGGATTTTTCCTCATCCGCACATTTTGGGGTCCGTAGATTATAAAAAACATACTCACTAATTTCTGTTGGTTTCTTTATGAGTCTGTTGGCAAGGTAACTCTCGAACGAAATGATATATCAAACTTGGTACATATATAGTATCTGATAAGGGATAAAGCAAATATGTTAGTTTTTGACTGATGTCTCCTCAGGCCAAGGGCTGAAAGGGGTGTAAGTCAATAAATTTTGTTATGGTTTTAATTGTAATATAGACATTTTACCTGGATTCTGTTAAAATACTAAACAATTTTTATCCAATAAATACTTATTGTATAACATACAAGTGGTTAAAGGGGTGGAGGCGGGGATTAAAGCGGTTGCTTGGTATAAATCGTATACAGAAATTTTGCAAGAAGTAAAACACTACTTAGATTTCCACTAAATTTTTTATTTTTAACACCGTACGTACGACAGCTTCTTAAATGGTTTGTTACAAAAATTTTTGTAACAAACCATTTGAAGACGCTGTCGAACAGCGAAACGTCATGGTGTTAAAAATAAAAAAATTTAGTGGAAATTTGAGAAGTGTTTTATCTCTTGCAAAACTTCTAGTTATGGGTTTCCACCAATTATCGGCTGAATCAATCCAAGTATATCGTATATGTTCTTTTTAAGGTTTTTGATGTTGAATCCAAAAAGTTGGATATTTTTTTGTTATTTTCAATTTTAATCCGGAAATGGGCGGGGGTATTTTATTATTATATAATTTCAATAGTATTTTAAGACATTTACAGGTTTTTTGATTGATGTACTGGATAAATTTTAAGCATATTATTTATAGTAAAATATGTAAGGGCTCAAAATGGTAGGAGTTTAAAAGGATTGTTTGGTTTTATAGGTCATTTTCAGGGTTTTTGAAGTCGAGGAATTAGAAAATTGAGTTATTTTTACATTAATTTGAATTTTAATAGAGCAAAGGTGTAAAACAGGTGGAGCGGTCAAATATTGTATAGTTTTATTATTATTATGGGAATTTATCTAAATTTTTGGTTACGATAATGAACAAATTTATTTACTATAAATATTTCTGTAATATATTAAGGATTGGTAAGGGAGGAGTTAGACGCCATTGTGTTATAGGTTTTGTTCAGGATTTTTTGAGTCAATTAATCAAGACATTATTAGACTTAATTTTTTTCGTTATTTTCAATATTCACTGTAAAAAAGGGTTTAAGTGGTGAAGATCATTGAATATTGTATAGTTTCAATATTATATGAGAATTGTTCCTAGTTTTTGGTGTATGTTTTATAAAATTTTAGCTAATAATTATATGAGGTAAAATGAATAGGAACTAAGAAGAGGGGTAGGGTATTCATCATATTATATTTCTGTTAAGTAATCTTGCTTTTTCTATAATTTTCAATTTCAAAGAATTAGGTTCGGGTTACAGAATAATTAAGAAGATATTAAACTGAATATAGAAATAGTTGTAGAAACACAGTTAAACTGGTCGAAACTTTCTTACCTCTGGCACAATACATAAATTGTTATTTTATTTCCCTTGCTAAAGATAAGTATTGTATTCATGAAAAAAATACCTCTCGCGAGTTTTGGTGCTCTTTACGTTTTAAAGTTCACAAAAAAAAAACCTATTTTCCTATTTCCGTCGATCTGTCTATCTGACTGCCCATCGGTCTCTTTTCACCATAGTTCTAGAACGAAATGCTATTATAGTGCTGGAAGTGGGTGCTGATATGTTGTATGATTTTCATTGTATAGAAATTTCCTTTATCTTATTTTAGAACTACATGTTTGCAAGAAAAATACTAAATCAGTTTACTGATTTTTTTAATAATTCTAGTCAAGGTCGAATTTTTGGTGGTTTGGATTTCTAGTGCGTTAATGTCCCTAAAAAAATTGTAACTAGTGTACATCAAATTTTGATTTTGACAGTAGATATCATAAGAACTATTATCATATCAAAAACAGTTTTAAAATGAATTAAATTTCCGTTCAATCTTACGCTTTTCATTTAAAAACACATAACTGTCGCACAGTGGGCCAGGAATCGGATTTTTAGTTTAAAATTGTCTAGAGCCCCCAAATCAGACATTTTTTTTTTCAAATACTCGTAAGCGAATTCCAGACAAACGTAAGGAAGCCAATTTGCAAAATATAACCTCAAATCTTTTTAAAATTGCAAAAAGCAGCACGGAACCGGTAGGGGAAATTTCGAAGTTCACGTGATTTCAAGTTTTAGAGTTCAAAACTGTTTCATAGGGGATCTTTGGGGTCACTGAATCTATTTTCGAGGTCATTTTGATCATATGCATCCTTTTAAGAGGTGAAAATGGGGGTTGAAGGGGAAGAAATTACGACATTCACCTGAATTAAAGTTTCGCGTTCAAAACTGGTTCCTCGGGGGTTTCTGGAGTCACTGAATCTATTTTCAGGGTCACTTTGATCATATGCTCTCTTTTGAGTGGTAAAAATGGGGGTTTGGAGCGGTAGAATTTACGATATTCTTCTGTATTAGAGTTTAGCGTTCTATTCTATTTTCCAAGGCTCATTTGCACCCCTCAAAAGAGTTCATATGATCGAAATGATCCCGAAAATAGATTCCGCGACCCCTGAAACCCCCGAGGAAGCAGTTTTGAACGCGAAACTCTAATTCAGGAAAATATCGTAATTTCTCCTCCTCCAACCCCAATTTTCACACCTCAAAAGGGTGCATATGATAAAAACGATGAACCAGTTTTGAACGCGTAAACTTGAAATCACGTGAACTTCGAAATTTCACCTTCCGGTTCCGTGCTGCTTTTTGTAATTTTTAAAAATTTTGAGGTTATATTTTGCAAATCAGCTTCCTTACGTTTGTCCGGAATTCGCTTATGAGTATTTAAAAAAAAATGTCTGGATTTCATTAATAATTGAGGGCTCTAGATAAGTTTGAACGAAAAATCAGATTCCTGGCCAACAGTACGCCGACTTATTACATAAAGCTAAAAACATTTTTTAGATAAAAGGTATTATACACGTATTAAGTGTACAAATTAGTTGTTACTACGAACGTTTTATGAACCCTAGGTCAAATTTATTTTTTTCCCTTCCGATGGTTATATTGAAATGCCATTATTTAGATTTCACAAGAGGTCTCACCCTTAATAGTATGTGAAAACGCAATTGTAGATATGATCCGCAACAAGCAACATTGCAGTCTTCTCCCACTTCGACTCAAAAAAATGCCGTCTAGATGAAAAAAATTATTTGTTTAATATTAGGTGAAAGTTCTGAATGATACAGCACGTGTAAGGGTAGTTCGTGCTGTCTTGAGAGGAAACAAAAAGGGTGCTATTCATTTTATGAGATACGAGAGCCATTATCCACTATGAAATAGTTCGACTTGGCGGGTTGTCACTTCTGACCTCTAAACAAAGAGTTGATTTGCCTAAGTGACCCATTTCAAGAAAAAAAAACCATGTACTGGTAGGGGGAGAAGGACGATCATAATGCTGAAGATAAGGCATGACTAGACCTAGCGAGCAAGACTCTGGAAACCAACTTAGTTTTGGACTGGGAATTTCTTCTCTCGTGTAGCCTATTATTCAGACTTTACTCTTTCAGATTTCAACCTATTCCGTTTTCAACAACACCGCCTCGCAATTCTCATTTTTTAGTGTATGAGTTTTGTCAGTTGAACAGGTCAACCCAACCTCCATAAATGCGTCTCATCGAAATAACCACCAGCCTTTCCGATCCAAAATCTGATAATGGCCAGAGAGATTTCAAAAACGTAGGAAGATTACTTTAAGAACTAAATTTGTGTTAGCTTTTTATAAAGTTATGTCAAAACTGGTTTGTATACACCTAATATAAACACAAACGAGAAATTTATTTTCATCCTAACTGTATCGCTACTAAATAAAATAAGACTAATGAAACAAGGCGACAGTTGTTTCTCGAAAACATTCCAAAAGATTTTAGAGAAAACTAGAATTAAAAAAATATTCTCACCCTAATAATTTTTATTAAGAAAATATATTAATTTATTAGGAAGCTACAAATAACCAATTAAAACTAAGAATATAATACATTCGTTAATAGATACGAACTTCATGTTGAATATTGTAAAACGTTTTTTAGATGCCCTTTAGAAAAAAAAAAGATGCAGTAAAATGAATATCACAAGGCGCATAAAAATCACTTTCTACTCTCTTCACTACCTGATACCAAAATGATCGTCATAATAAAATAAAAAATATATATTTATTTATTTATTTATTTATTAATATAATACAATAGTATAACATACGTTTTTAAAGGCTTGCAACCCACCACTCAAAAGTTTCACCCTCCAAGAAACCCGACTCCCATGGTTCAACAGCATCAAGTGTCTGGGCCTCCACTACGACAAGCGGCTAGTATGGAAGGACCAGGTTACTACCTCAGCCAAAAAAGCCAACTCCTCAGCAAATTGTCAACACGCAACAAGTTGACAATCTACAAGATGGTCATCCGAGCCGGACTGTCTTATTCCAGCCCAGCATGGAGCCAAATGTTACACACCCGCAGATCCACCCTCCAGACTATCCAAAACAAGGCCCTTCGTATCATCAAAAAATCCCCATGATTTGTCCGCAACACCCAGCTTCACCAAGACCTCCAGATGCCAACAATCCGAACTCAAATTCCTGGACAACGCCACTAAACCACCCTAACCTCATAGTCGGGACCGCCTACCGCCCTCCCCCACGGCATGCCCGATGTCGTCTCCCGAGGCCCTCGGACCTCATGCCATTAGATTAGCTTAAGTCAGCCATAAGTAATTTCTAGTTTAACCTAAGGTCTATGTTCATGAAATATCTTAAGTTTTCTGTTCATAAAATATTTTAAGTTCAAATATCAGTTCTCCCAAACATTTATATAAACTCCTTACCTAGCCTAAGGTAGTTAGGTCTCTGTCATGTATATATCTTAAGATCCAATATGTATACAGGTATTATGTTTTTGTACTCAAGAGAATGTGTAATAGTAATAGCATAAAGCAGCTACCTAAAGCCAATAAATTAACTGTAAACTTGTACTTATATATATTTTCTATGTATTTTCGATTATTTCAATAAAATCGACGCAATAATCATATATATGGTTCCAACATTACCAATATCCCCCCAAAGCAACAATTTTGTGAAGTATATTTCCTTTTATACATAACTCTTAATATATATTTTTGTACAATGTTTAATATATGAAGAGGGTTGTGATATAAATCAAAATACCTGATCTAATTAAACCCCTGACAAGGCTTTTATAAACCCTAATAAGGATTTTTATATTTGGAATTTCCCTCAGGGTATAGACTACAAATTTTGTTAGAAATAAATACAAATATGTGGTTGATATTTTAGGAATTTGTCAATTATTATGTCTAGGTATTTAATTTGTAAAACTTCAACCATTTTCTGATTTCCAACAATGATAGTATGTAAAACCAGGTTTATTTCCATTAGTTAAAGAAAAGACGATATATAGGTAATTTGTCTTAAGTAGATTCAAGGATAACCTAAAATTTTGTAACTAAGATTTATTAGTATTCTTCTTGCAAAGTATAACCGTTGACCAGCGCCATGGTATCATCTGCATTAAATATCATTGAGCCATCAATCTCCAGCGACAGCAAGCAGTTAAAAATAAAACTGGTACAAGGACCGTCCCTGGTTGTACATATACCAGTTTTAATAGTTTTTATTATTACTAAGAATGATCTTCTTTTGACAACATACTCTTTTTTGTTGTTGTTGTTTCGAAATAAGGCCAATACTATACCTTTAACTTTATAGTGCCATAAAACATTTAGAAGTTTATCATAAGGAACCGCATCAAAAACCTTTGCCAACTCATCTTCAAAACTCTAACCTCGATTGAAACCGAACTAGTCTTCAAATAAGATGTTATAATCATTAAAAAGTAACAACTTTTGTTTCATACGATTTTCAAATAATCGTTTAAAATTACTTATCAGGCTTATAGGTCCATAATTAGTTATTAATATTGTTGTGCCACTCTTGTAAATCGGAGTGGCCACTGGGATCTTAAATTGAGAATATACTTTCCCCGTTACATTTCTGTTGATTATGGATTCGTTTTATTAATGTTGCTGCCATAAAGGACTGACGAATTTGTTGTTTTTAAAGAAGAAATATATTTCATTAATTCGTTTTCAAGAGATAAAACGTTAGAATTTTCATATCTAATGTCCCTATTTATATATTTAATTTTTTTTTATATTATTTGTATTATTGTTTACTTGTTTCTTTCCTCTTAGATCTTCACAATCCCGGGTCTCAGATTTCTCTCTAATATTGCGCTCTGAACCTTTCCAAACCAGGTTGCTCTTGGTCTCCCTCTTCTCCTCTTTTCGCTCTTTCATATTCCTTCATTTTTAAGTCTGTCCATTTTTGACACTCCCGTCGAACTTCGCCAGTAATCCATGTAGAGTACTATTTGTTTATGTTCTAATCGATTCGTCAATTGCCAAGTTTCACAACCGTCGAACACGATGCTCTTAAATGCTGCATTATAAATGAGGTACTTTCTTGGTGATGTTAGGTTCTTCGACCAAGGTGTTTTATGGCCGCCTTTCCTTTACATATACTCTTCACAAGCATCAATGACCTCACCGGTGGTTAAGGTAAAGCTTCACTGTTGTCATCCTATACACAAATATTTTATTTTCTTACAATTTACTGATAAACCCCAGTTTTTATAATCTTCTAACAGTTTTCTTGTCACAAATTTAAGATATTTTTGTCCTGAGCAATAACCACGTGATCGTCGACAAAATGTAGACATGTTCTTCTCCGTCTTTTTATTGCCTCGTTCAGGTAAATTTTAAATAAGGTAGGAGAGAGACAGCAGCTCTGTCTGACACCTTTTGTTACGCAAAAATGTTCGAAGAACATGTTACCCAACTTTACTCGGGAACATGACTGGTCGTACAGTTAACATAAAATAACAACGTTTGTGGGTGATCGTGCTAATATTTGCCATAGTTTTTTCACTGGGACGATATCATATGCTTTAGTTAGATCTACAAATAGTAGATGGAGCTCTCTGTTCGTTGATGTTTTTTCTTTAATTATTTTTTTATTTAAATGAATTACGCTAAATATATTATCTATATATGATTTGTCTTTTATTTAAATGATTTACGGTAAATATATTATCTGTATATGATTTGCCAGCTCTTAAACCAGATTATTGTTCAATCTCACAGGGACTATGTTCATCCTCAATTATATTTCTTAAAATGTAATTTTTTTTATTCTTAATGAATCTGTTCAATTTTTTGCTTTATTCCACACTACGACATGTAATAATACCGTTAGTAATAGTATCCTTTTTATGTTTTTTATTCTGTACAGTATATTCAAACGTTGCTTCATGCTACAAAAGTTTATTTGTCGATACAAAACTATTATATAAGTTTTAGGTTTTCATTCAAAACATTATACCAGTCATATGCGGCCAGGAGTGTTTTAAATATTTCAAGATTAAGTTGACTTTTGTTAATTTCAGTGGGAATATTATTATTAATAATTTTATTATTTCTTGAAGCACATTAAGCGTACTTCTTCCATGATAATTCATATAAGCATACACAATATATGAATCTAATATTAGCTTTCGATTTCTGATGAACCAAGATATAATCCAAAAAAGCGTTATGATCAAAATTTGTTACATAATTTACATATGACATATAACCTAATTATGATAAATTTGTTAATTACTTATGAGTCTCTATTTTTTTGTCTACATCTAACATAGTTAAATCCAGGTCATCCGTAAGAATTTTCAAATTAATATTATATCTTGCTACATTGCCAAAAAAGAGAAAATGTTATTAATAAAATCAGGCTTGTGTATTGCAGGGAGCTTATAAACAGCAGGTTTTAATATTATTTGCAACAAAACATAATCTACTTACAGTCGCCATAGATGCCGCCAATTTGACATTTGAAAATTTTGCAATATTATGTTTTTTCATAAAAATTACTCCATCATTCCTATTATAATTTGCATCATTAAAAAAACCTGATAACCAGAAAGTATTGCAATGATTTTAAATTAAAAAGAATTTTGAAGATATTTTAAGCCTTTTTCTCAACATTTTTCTCAAATGTTTTTAAAGTGTAACTTAAAGCTTTATAAAAGTAGTTATTAAATGAGTAGCCTCTATATAGCAAAATAGTTAGCCACAATTTACTTAATGTTAATGTTATTTATTAAAAAATGTCCAAAAATTTGTATAGGCCACTACGCACAGTTTTTCTTCTAAAGGGGAAAAACGAAAAATCGTGTTTCAAAATTGTCTAGAGCCTTCAATTTTGGCTAAATTTTCGATTTGGACGCCTTACAATGTTGCAATGCAGCTTTTTTAAATTGAAGCTTATCTATCAACGTTACCCATATAAACATTTATTTGTATTAAGTGGTACTATTAAGACAACGCGGTAAAATTCCGAACAAAGTTGTCAATGGTGAAAACCGCATATCGATATCTGGTACCGTTTCAGATATATAGGGTGGAGGTTTTCTGTTTTTACGGGAGTTTTAAATGCACATTTTGTGAAGTAGGCTTTGGACTCGTAGTTTCTCAAATTTTACTTCAGGATCAGTTATTGAATGGTCAAATAAATCACAATGAAGTTTGAAAATTACGAAAAATGGGATATGATAGTGTGTTTCAAACAAACCCGAGAAAATTCGGAAGCGACAAGTAATTTGTACCACGAACGGTATCCAGAGAGGCGTTAACCCTTCCAGGATATATTCGCTCGATTGCGACATAACCTAGTTAATAGTGGTCAGTTTGAAAAGAAACGACCCAAAAATTATGCATCAAATAGGGATAAGGAGTTAGAAGAAATAGTAGTTTTAGGAACTATTTGGAAATAATCCCAACACTTCAACCAGACAGTTAAAAGAATCGACTGGACTAATCAAGAACTAACGTAAGTCGTACTTTGAAGAAGCACAAATTCAGTCCATAAGGGACAAGAAAAGTTCACCTTAGAGACGGAGATTTTCAACGGCGTATGGATTTTTGCCAATGGTTTTTGGAGAATTATAACCATTTTCCGAATTTTCATTAAATTGCATTTGGACAGTCGAAGCTTATGTAAGCAACGCAGGTATTTTTAACCGTTATAATTCTTATACTGGGCACAAGAAATTCCTCATTTAGTTGTGGAGCAAAGAAATCAAGGCAGATTTGGATTTAATGTGTGGGCAGGAATTTTTAGAGGCAGGGTTATAGGTCCATTTATTTACGAAGGAACACTCACCTCTCAGAGATATTTAGAAATTTTAAGGCAGCAAATAGAACTTCTTGTTGATGAACTGCCGCTAATGGACCTTAGAAATATTTTTTTTCAACGCGACGGGGCACCCCCTCATAACGCTGCAGTTATCAGTAATTTTTTATCAGCCAATTTCGACAATAACTGGATAGCCAACCAAGGTCCGAACCGTTGGCGGCGAGGTCACCGGATTTAACACCCATGGACTTCTATTTCTGGGGAAGATTGGCTGCTATCGGTAAACAATTGATATTGCCGCTCCGTCCAAAGACTACTTCACAAAATGTGCATTTAAAACTAGGTAAAAAACTGAAAAACTTTATATTTTGAAGTAGATTTAAGCAAAATATAAAGTATGCGATATTTTTAGAATGGTAATTTAAAGCTCTATTCGGATAAGAAAAAATATACAGGGTATCCCATTTAAAAAATATATTTTTGCGTTAATAACTATTAAAATATTAGTTGTAAAAAATGTAAACTTACACTCTCGAAATACACGTGAAAAAGTGCTTTGAGAATGTTTTTCCAGAAATCAAGAATTTTCAATAGGAAAAGAATTACAAACATTTTTCCAAAATGCAGATTTTTGAAAAACACCCGTTATATCTGAAACGGTACTATATATCGACATGCGGTTTCCACACGATGTCCAATTTGGACCACCGCACAGTGGGAAAAACGATAAAAAAAATCGTGTTTCAAAATTGTCTAGAGCCTTCAATTTTGGTTTTGACGATTTTATTTTTAAATTGAAGCTTATTAAATTTTTAGGAGCCGATTTTGCAATTAAATTTTTGTTTCAAAATGGCGGACGTCTTCAAAATGGCGGTTTCTGATTATATAGCGACTGAGACACAGAAAATGCTTACAGTTTCAAACCAAGTTGTGCTAAAATGCGTGTATGTATGTTTTTTTTATGTCGCAGATAATATATCTAATATCACAGTTACAAGATTAATAAAAATGAACCCAAAATGGCTGCCATGAACAATAAAAGTATTATAAATATGAATAAACGTACCATTATTATTTTATATCCATAACATTTGCATAAATAATTTCTTTAAGGTTGTTAATTATAAATATGTTTCAACAATTGACTTAAAATGACAAATCAAATATGGCGGATGCCAAAATTGAATCGAGCAAGAAAGTTTCTCTGTGGCATTTACTGTGGCAGTCAGATCATTCAAGTTAGTTGCGGGATTTAAATTTTCATGCAGTTATTGCTAGAATACTGCTGCTGTAAATTTTAAGTATCGTAGACAATTTTCTAGCAGATACAAAAAACAGCGATACAGTCAGAAAAGGACAGCTCACACAGCTAGAAAATGGCTACTACAGCTAAAACGTTTTGTTAAAATAGGGACAGCTAAATATTTTGCTGCACTAGCCACATTGTTTGCTGTTGTAGCAAAAAAGTGGCTGCTGTTGCTAAACACTGGCTAATGTAGCAAAATATTTAACTGTCCCTATTTTAGCATTTTTCTGCGTGTATTTTGTAAGAGTAATAATAATCTTTATTAATGAGAAAACCCTTTAGTACATATGTTATACAGAACTACTGAATTATAGGAATAGACTAGAAAAATAAGAAAATAAATATGTCTAACCTTAACTTACTCTTACATAAAATGTTGTCTATATATAAGAAATGGTAACGTTTACATAAGAAATGGCAACGTTTCGCGTTCGTTCTAACGTAATACAAACTGATAAGGAACAACAAAATATAAATAGAATACGAACAACATAATATTAACGAAGTAATCGAACAAGTCTCAAACATATACAATATAAGTTTAACAAATCTGGACAAGCTGTAAATAGATGCCATCGTTTAAAATATAAAGTTATGCGGAAAAGTGACAATAAAATAGAGTAATATAAATAAATAAAAAGAAATGATCTGATTTATATATATGTATATATATGTATATATATATATATATATATATATATATATATATATATATATATATATATATATATATATATATATATATATATATACATATATAGATTAATTTATCGTTACGGTCACGCACATCGGTCATAAGTCTGAAAATTAGTAAGTCAAGGTAGTCGTAAGTCGGGGGATACCTGTAGTTTCACACATCATCTGCTAGAAAATTGTCTACGATACTTAAAATTTACAGCAGCAATATTCTAGCAATAACTGCATGAAAATTTAAATCCCGCAACTAAACTTGAATAACTTGAATGATCTGACTGCCACAGTCTAAATGCCACAGAGAAACTTTCCTTCTCGATTCAATTTTGGCATCCGCCATACTTGATTTGTCATTTTAAGTCAATTGTTGAAACATATTTATAATTAACAACCTTAAAGAAATTATTTTATGCAAATGTTATGGATATAAAATAATAATGGTACGTTTATTCATATTTATAATACTTTTATTGTTCATGGCAGCCATTTTGGGTTCATTATTATTAATCTTGTAACTGTGATATTAGATATATTATCTGCGACATAAAAAAACATACATACACGCATTTTAGCACAACTTGGTTTGAAATTGTAAGCATTTTCTGTGTCTCAGTCGCTATATAATCAGAAACCGCCATTTTGAAGACGTCCGCCATTTTGAAATAAAAATTTAATTGCAAAATTGGCTCCGACAACTTTGTTCGGAATTTAATAAGCTTCAATTTAGAAAAAAAAATCGTCCAAATCGAACCAAAATTGAAGGCTCTAGACAATTTTGAAACACGATTTTTCGTTTTTTTTCCCCACTGTGCACCGTGTACACTATGAATAATAGTAAAAATTACTCAATTTTTGAAGGGTATATGTATTATTGTTTTCTTTTATCTTTACTTTTTGAATTGTAAAATAAGTCCACTAATTGAGTAATGAGTAATAGTAATTGATTAATAAGTAATAAAACTTAATCTCTATACCAGTAAAAAGAAAGAATCGACCTTACTCAATTTTGTAAATTACGGAGCCACCCGACCTTAAAATTTAATCAAAGTGGTTTTTCTAACCA
This sequence comes from Pachyrhynchus sulphureomaculatus, assembly GCA_019049505.1. Taxonomy (NCBI): domain Eukaryota; kingdom Metazoa; phylum Arthropoda; class Insecta; order Coleoptera; family Curculionidae; genus Pachyrhynchus; species Pachyrhynchus sulphureomaculatus. The sequence continues at coordinate 140,640,377 of CM032456.1, forward strand.
ACTCTGTTTCCTGTTTCTTTTAGCCTTATTACGTTGACCCGTACGAAATGTCTATAATAAATGGCCATCAAATATGCTTTTTTTCCACTCGAGTGTTTCCTGTTACTTATTAATAAACTTACTATCCCTCGTAAAATCTGTCACCAACAGGAGTGGCCGTCTCCAGCCTAAGTTGATGACCTAATATACCAGCCAGTAGTAAATCATACGAAAGAGTAAATATATTGGGCGTTTGGAAATTGCTGATTATTATTTTTTTTGGAGATAATTAACAGTTTTATTTTATATTTATATTACATAGTGACAGAGTATACAACAAATATAAACCAAAATTCTTATTTTTTTCCAATTTATTAATGGTAAAAATACAAATAAATAAAGTCATTTTTTCCAAAACTTCCACTTTAGAAACACATTTTGCCAACGGATAGGTAGTTTCTTTAATCCGTTATTATAAAACAAAAGTGGTTTTGACATCAACCAATTATGCACGAATGCTTCGATAGCCACATCGTCTTCAAAGTTTTTTCCTTCAAGCTGTTCAAATAAATGATAATGGCAAGGCGAAAAGTATTGGCTCTAGGGAGGGTGTCCCAGTATGATCTAGAGCAAAGCCTCAATTTTACGACGATGCGTGAGTTTTGATTTGTTCTTTCATGATACAAAGTTCCTGCAAAAAATCGATAAATTCCTTTGAAATCACGAAACACAGTTACAAAAATCTTTCCAAGTGAGAGCCGAGTTTTGGATTTAACTCGTGTAGATTTTCTTCTTCCGCCACTCCATACGGGCTTATTTAGATTCCAGGATAAAATGGTGCATCCAAGTTTCATCGAATGTAACAGTTCGGTATAAAAAACCTTTCTCTTCAGCCTATCAATAGCGATTTGTACACCCCCAAACACTGTTGTTTCTGATATTCGGTGAAAAAACCAGGGACGGACATTTTTCCAAACCCGGGATCATCAATTATTACCTTAACACTGCCGTAGCTTATTTCAACCCTACAAGTGATTTCAGCAACTGTTAATAAGCGGCTATCTTCGAAAGGTGGCGACACACACAATGCAAATATTCTTCTCAGTCACCCTTATCCTAAAAATTGTTTAGTCCATGTGTACACTTCACACTTCTTGATAGTGTTCCTTCCAAACCGCACTTTAACCTTTCAGAAAAATTTTACGTCATTTGTCGTGAGGACCGGAAGGGATAATAATCCGTTGCATAACGAATAAAGGCACCTTTTGCACTGACATCATAGTACTGATAAAAGAATTGGTGGTGTGTGGTCCACCACGGAGGGAATTTACTCCACATAACTTTACCTACAACGTTCAAAACCCTAGCACCAAGTCTAAGATCATGGACTGGAATTCGGTACAAAGACCAGTACAATGAAATAGGGATGTGATTTTTGGCAGGTGGAACGTCTAAGGAGTCAGGGGAAAAGCTATGGGAGTAGCTAGGATCTCCAAGTAAATGAACATCGATATCGCAGTTTTAACTGAAACTGAGAAGAAGAAAAATAGGGTGGAACAGATGGGAGACTTTATCAACATCTGCAGTGGATGATCTAAAATAAACAAAGCAAGGAAGGGTATATCAATACTTGGGCACGGAAAACTAAAAAACAAACTAACATAAACATGTGTTTCCCACCGAGTATAATTTACAACGATTCAAGAGCAACGTGAATCGCTTTTTCCGCACACGTGCCGCTCCTGTAGCGCTTTAGGAACCTCCCTGCAGCACGTGTGCTAGACCCATAAAAAAAAATAAAAAGTCTTAGAAAAACAATTATCTGTATATATATATATATATATATATATATATATATATATATATATATATATATATATACATACATATATATATATATATATATATATATATATATATATATATATATATATATATATATATATATATATATATATATATATATATATATATATATATATATATATATATATATATATATATATGTTACAATAGAGGTTTTCACAGATGGTGGAATGTAATCCATTAAAATTCCGGGTTTCAATCTATTCGTCAAACAATGAATTTGCACGACGTTCCGCCAAAATCTCATTTGGCATTTTCAAGTGCTCTTGCTGCTGCTGCTACTCGATACTGTGATCTTGCCGCTACTGCCGCGCGAAGCTAACTCTGAGCTGAGCTGAAGCTAACTCTAACTACTAAGTTAGTGTAATGTAATTGTATATAAATTATGATCTTGGGACATTAACAAAAGTTTTTCAGCGCTAAGTCATCCCTTTCTTTGCTTATAGTAATATACTGCATGTGCAACCTTGTACAACGATAGGTATTTTTATTGCTCCCTGTATATTTTGAAGGAATGTAAAGATAAAAGAAAAGTTACTGCAACTAACTAAGTCAAACTGCATTAATGTCTCAAGAAAGATTACTATTTTATAGGCTTTATTTGAATATTCTCAATTTGTATCTATTACCCTATGTCAAAATCTAGTTATTTTCGTAGCACAAACACAAGTGACAATTTTTACATTAATTTGGTGCCCACTTACGGATTTGTTTGGTAAAAAAGCTATTATTAAAGTCAAGTTATATATACATACTTAATCTTAATTAGGCAGAAAAATATGCAGTAGCTTATCGCGAAAGACTGTTGAAAAGTTTTGTAATTTCGTTATAATTATTGAAGGACCAAGAATATTGGACAAACTTGGCGTGGCATCTGTCAATCACCTAACTGCGATATGTCATGTTTTATTCTGTTTGAAAGCTAATCAGCTAGTCTCATACTATTAATGCTGTGAAATTTGTGAGGAAATCATAAATTTGATTTCATAGATTTATTCCATTTTTTTTCCCGATGAGGTAAAGCTGTTTGTTCGGAATTTGCAATATAATCACGACAGAGGGAAAGATTTAAGAATTAATTCTCAAAAAGTATTAGTAACCAACAAACCTTAGCGCCATTTGACTTTAAGCCGCCAAAACTTTTTGTTCATGAGCAAAGCTCTCGACCGGAAAAATGAAAGCTGCTAGGGCCATAGTCAAAGAGTATACTAACATCGATATTAAATATTTAGCGGTAACTACAAAACTAAAAAGAACAATTTAAAAAGCTGCTAATCCCGTTACAAAGACTACTTTAGTTACCATATTTATTTCAATATTACAAAAATTTCAATGAAGTGCTACAAGGTTTCCCTTACAATCTGGAACTTCTAAATACAGTGTACTCATTTATGGTTTTGCCTTATAGCTGGCCAGTGTACTGCCTGGTGGTAGTTAAACCTTGGGTATGTGGGAACACATTCCCACGTTTTGCCTTCTCCTATTTGTCTTATACGGTATTTGATATTGGTTTATTATGCAAAGAATTTGAAAGATATTATTTTTCTGTGGTTTTAGCTTTTGGGTTTGCTGGGAAAAATTGTCACAACAATACTCAGTTTGATTTTTCTCAGGTACCATAATTGCGATTTTACCAAGTACCTATAATGGATAACTCAGCTGTGCCATCTCTTAATTATTAAACCAGGATGTACCATGATTCGCTCCATTTCAAGGCTCATGAGGTTATGACAGTGCTCAGCATCCTTTAACGCTATCACAACCATCGGATTTATCCTTGTATTAATGTTTTTCTCGTAAGATAACGCTGTTATTTATCGACTATTAATATATGTTAAGATACAGTTCTTTCATCCTTGCTGCTACGATCACTGTATTGTATCCTTATCTGCTAGTTTGGTGACTGCTTTTTATGACTGAAAACCATATACTGGCCTTTTTCTTCGAAAAATTTTATATGTTACGAAAAATTTTATATGTTACTTTAATTATAATTAAGTTAAATAACAAAAATGATTTATTTTTCAATTTATTATTTTTAGTTTAACAGCAAGGCTATAATTATAAACAAATATCGAACGAATTTTTTAATATTCAGATTTTTTATGACATATGTATATAAAAATTACAATTTCGGTAACTAATAAAATGATTTCTTGTAAGCATAGTGTATAAATATTTCATAAGCACATTAAAAACACACAAAATTGCAATTTCGGCTTGTTACAGGATTAATTTTATTACTTCGGTGCAAAACGAAAATTTCTGGTAATAGATAGAATCCAAGCCTTTTTCGTGTTTATAAATAGGAATCTTGAAAACTTGAATGAAAAAATTAATTGTTCATATTATTTGGAGGGTACAGAAAAAGAACTAAATTATTTATTTCGGGAAACACATCTTAGCTTTAACCAAGAAGCCTAAAACTTAAAATCTAGAGAGACTTTTATTTTTGGTACCATTATATTTTGTATAGAAAGTGGCAACAAAAAACCTTTTTTATATGAATATTAAAAATAAAAGTCAAGAACTGTAAAATAGCGGAATTTGTCATTTTCTGGGGTTAATCGTCAATAAAAACCTGTTTTCGGCTATTGGTTTCAATTGTAGGTGTCTTCTTACTGTTCCGTACGAAACACTTATAAGATGACTTCGGTGTCTGTCTGTCTGTCACACCCAAATTTTCTCCGAAACTATTTTGTGATAGAAAGTTGAAATTTGGTAATAATATAGGAATTGATGGCCTCATCAGAGCCGTGTAGTTTTTGAAAGTTAAATTTTGACTTAAGGGGTTAGTTTTGGAGGGTGAAATGGAAGTGAAAAAAAATTTTTTTTACTAGGTCATCGAGTGCGGTGTCAAATGAAAACTTGTGAAAACACGAGTAAAAAATATATATATAATGTAATACCTGCGCACACTTTTTTTGTATTATTTTTAAGAAATCGCGAAAAATCGGGGTGTAGATTGAACGAAAAATATCACCAGTGCGTTATCTTTAATAATTTATCTGGTATATAAAAAAAACAAAAATTTCAAGGTCATTAGTTTTCAGTAAAGATTGGAAACAAAGTTTGTTGAAAACTCATTTGCGGTGTGTTTTGTGAAGTCACTGATCATTTTATACCACCGTAAGAGAATTTTTTATTTTAAAAGCAATCAACTTACGGAACACTAATTGTGCAAGTTCAACTTGTACTTGACCAGTTTTTTATTTTATATGTATGCTAATTGAAACGTTTGTATTTTATAACTTACAACGAATTTAACTTATTTAAATAGGATTGAATCAACAACAAATTTAAAGTTAATACAAAAGCAAATTCTTAAAATGCAATTCGTACCAATTCACATCCAAAATTTCAAAGTTTAATTTTACTCTATTATGTTGGACATGTTTAAGATATGCATGAAATAAAATGAAAGCTTATAGAATTTCACTTAGGAGAAATCATGTACTGGAGATTTCCTTCTGGCATTCGCCGACGATGGCACGAGACTTTTTCAAAAATTTGAATACATTAAATTCAGTGTTTTATTTTGTACAGTAAAGATCTATGTAGAAGATTTGGGTAATCGTAAGTGAAACAATGAAGAGTGAGTCCTATTAACCATGATAGAGTCCCATGTCACATGATCTTTAAACTTAAGTGAGAATTTAAAGTATGTCCGACCATTTGGTATTAAATGCCATTAAAATATCTTGATATATTCTGTCCTCCATCTTGACTAAATTGGACAGTTTTTAAAATCAACTACTTCTGCATAAACTACAAATTAAAACTAGACAAAATAAGCTACTCTATACTAAAGCAGTAGAGCATAGTGATATCATAGCCACTAAAATTATTAAGAGATTTGAAGAGTATAACTTGTTAAAGAATATTTTCCAAAAGTGTGAAAACTTATTTAAGTAACATTAAACAAAAACATTTCTATTAATTTGTTCTTAAAACAACTTCTTCGCTAATCACTCTTATAAATTAAGTTCTTAAAATTATTTACATAGTTGCGTCTTCTCCCTTCGTTAAAAAAAAAAATATGGTGCAGTAAAAAAAGGTCAAAATAATGATGCGATAGGCATAGCTTAGATGCAGCAATATTTTGATTTTGTCCTCTTTAGGGTATCACTAGGGGTATCGTCATGAGTTTTGTACCTCGAAAAACTTGTGCTCTTTTGTTTATAAACAACTGAAGTTTTCAAAACGCGTTTTTAGAGTTTAAAATGTGAATAACTCTGGTTATATCAGTCGGATCGACACAAACAAAAAACTAAACTCTTCAGAATGAAATTTTCAACAAATCATCGTTAGCTTTAAATCCCTCAAATGTGTACATAACCTGCAAAATTGAAAAAACAGGCAAAAATCTGTTGCTTTTTTTATTTCATTGTACAGGTCGACTAAGTGAACGGCTTGAAACTTTCAGAAAATATTCTTTTTATTATAGCAAAAATATCCAAAAATTTTGGTACAAAAATTTTGAACCCAGTGGACACAAGTGAATTTCTGTTTAAAATTGGAATGGCCCGCCATTTTATGCCATTTAGACCAAAATTTTTTTTTTCAAAATTTAGGTCTCGACATCAGCTTACCGATGCCATTAAAATAATTCTTTTTGGAATCATTTTCACCGTTTTTTTACCCTTGTTTATTAATCAAATAACAATTGACAATGTTAATGAAAATTATTTTTTTTTAATAAAAGTCTTGCGATTCTTTGCCACATGTGATCAAAATTTTTTCAATTTTTTTTTCAAAATGTAACAAATGTAAAGAAACGGTTAATATGACTCCATAACAAACTGTTCTTAACAGTGTCGCAAAGCTGGTGTCAAGACATAAATTTTGAAAAAAAAAAATAAGATCCATTTTGAATCAAATGGCATAAAATGGCGGAAAATTCAAATTTTAAGTAACAAATTCAATTGTCCCCACTGGGTTCAATATCTTTTAATCAAAATTTCAGGGTGTTTTTGCTATGACAAAAGGCATATTTTCTGAAAGTTTCGAGCCGATCGGTTCACTTAGTCGGCCTGTACAATAAAACGTAAAAAAAAAACAGTTTTTTTGTCGGTTTTTTCAATTTTGTAGGTTATGTATACATTTGAACGACTTAACACTAAGGAGGATTTATTGGAAATTTCATTACGAAAAGTTTGGTTTTTTTTTGTCTCGAACCGCAAAAAATGCGTTTTGATAACTTCAATTGTTTATAAACAAAAGAGCACAAGTTTTTCGAGGTCTAAAATTCAGGACAATACTTCTGGTGATACACCAGAGAGAATAAAATCATAATATTGCTGTATCTAAAATGTGCAATTTCAAATGCATTTTTTACTGCACTAATCCTGTACCAAGCAGATAAGACTGTGTTTCCGATACTTCCGATAAGCTATTTTATGGCCACTTGCACCAACATATTTAGGAAATACTTAGCTTAAGTATCCCTAGAAATGCCAAATCCAGTTATATAATTGGTTGTATTGTGAATTTATGGACCACTCAAGTTAAGTGTCACCTGCAATGGCGCGATCCAGAATTAATGACTGTTGTATTTTTATAAAAACACGTTTGTAAAATATTTAAAATGGTTATTTTTTCGTTAAGCTATTTATATAATTAAAACTATCCTCTATAGCGTTCCAATAAAAAAAAAGAAAGGCGTGGATAGAAAATAGCACGAAACTATCACAGTATCAGTAGCCGTGTAGCAATCTTTATCTAATACAATGATTTTTAAAAAGGAATGGATCGTCATAATATTAGCAAAAAATTTTTGAACTGGCTCTAGCATTGTTTTCTACATTTTACATACTTTAGAGTAAATTTAGCCAACTTTTTCCGAAAGTATTAATAATTTAAATCACTACCGTTTGGAATTATCTGTTTATTGTTTTGCTTATAGAGCTTTTTCTAAAACGCAAGTACATTTTGCTTCCATAAATTTTGAACTAAACCTTTCTTTCCTTTTCCTACACCCTTCAAATGAAATAATATTTTATCCCATTTCTTAAACTCATATAAAATAATATTTAAAAAATCTACTTAAAAATAGATTTATACATATTACAGAATATAGGATAGAATGTAATATGTATTTTAGTATTTTTGTAGTAAGTATTTTATCAATATCATCATCAACTAATCGTTTTCTATCGACCTGATTCAATTCTTTTCCAAATTATCATCATTATATTATTGTGGCGGTCTTTTTGTATTTGGCTTTTTGTCCTAGAATCTTTATCTTGTAATGTTACGTCTCACTTTTCTTTAGTCGAGCAACATGGCTATCCAACCATCATTTATTTCATTTGTGTTCTTAATTTGAATTTTCTACGTTATCCATTGATTGGTCCCTTAGTGTTAAATTTAATATTTTTCTTTTTATAGCTCTCTGGTGGATCTTCAGTTGGTTTATCGCTTAAAACCCAAATTTCACATTTATAAGTTGCTACGGGAAATATACATTTATTATATATTTTGATTTTTTGGCAGTTTAATGTTCATCAAATAATTCAGTTTGTTGTAAGCTATACAACTTAATGTTAATTTTTTTCCTGATCTTGGCTGTCACTTTTCAGTGTGATTACTTGTTAAAAATATGATATTTATATCTCTCCAGAACTGTATACGTTGTCTTCTTAGGATTAATTCGCTCGAGGTTTTGGTCAAACTTATATAGGCCTACTTTTCTCACTTGTATTTTTAATTTTTCTAACAGTTATGTTAACAAGTAGGCTGAAGAGTTTTGGGTCTGACACATAGATGTCGCCCTTTTCAAAAAATCCATATGATTTTTAGGAAGTACCAACCTTCAAACGATACGTGTCAAAATTTTATGACATTTCAACGATTAGTTTACAAGTTACAGTGGTTTTAGTGACGTTACTTTTGATATTTTCAAAGCAATGGAAAAATCGAATTTTGTTTGTTAATTAAATTAATGTTTTTTGATGGAAAAAGATACCGTTCAAGCAAAGCAATGGCTTGATAAGTATTACGAGGACTCTACCCCTGGAAAATCACTGATCATTTACTGGTATGCTGAATTTAAAGGCGGCCGTACAGATACAAATGATGCTGAACGCTCTGGACGCCCAAATGAGGTGGTTACACCGGAAAACATAAACAAATCCACAAAATTGTTTTGGATGACCGTAAAGTGAAGAGGTAGCTGTCACCCTAAAGATATCAGAAGAACATGTTGGCCATATTTTGCATGAACATTTGGGCATGAGAAAGCTCTGTTGAAAATGGGTACCGCGTATGCTCACAGTAGACCGAAAATAACAACGTGTTGATGATTCTGGGCGCTGTTTGAACCTAGTTTATCGCAATAAAAAGGATTTTTTCATGCGAAATGTGACAATGGATGAAACATGGATCCACTATTGCATACTGGAATCAAATCGGCAGTCAGCTGAGTGGACAGCAGCCGGTGAAAGTCGCCCGAAGTGACAAAATGGAATAATTTCGACTATGCTGAGAAGGGAAAAACTATCAATAGCGAATATTATATAAAGTTATTTGTACGTTTGAAGGCAGAAATCGCAAAGAAACAGCCCCAAATGAATAAGAAATAAATGCTCTTTCATCAAGACAATGCACCGTGTCACAAATCAATCGTTACGTTGGCAAAATTGCATGAACTGAAGTTTGAGTTGCTTCCTCATCTACCGTATTCTCTAGATTTTGCCCCCAGCGACTATTATCTATTCGCAGACCTCAAAAAAATGCTCGCAGGAAAAGAGCTCCAAGGCAAAGACAAACTGAGGCCTTGAATGCAGAGAAATCCTTATGCAAGAAAGGTATAGAAATGTTAGAAAAGACTGAATTGATATAAGTGACTTTTACAAAGAAAAGTGTTTTAAATAGCTAAACCAAAAACTTTTTAGCCTACGTGTTATGTTATACATCCTCATTCTACCCAGTTTCCGGTCTTAAATATATATTATCGCACTAATGTTTTCTTGTTGAGGTAATGTCAGCTCGTCTCTTTGTATACTTATTTGTGCTGTTGTTTCGTGAACTTTAATTTTCATTTTGGCCTTAACGTTTGTGTTTAATTATGTTAATATAACGTTGGTCATTTCTGGCAGTTTCCTATTGCATTACTTGCTGCATACTTTTTAATTGTGTTTAAACGCTTTTTTGAAATCTATAAAGAATCCAAATATCTAAGTTAAACTTTATAACTTTGTTATGAGTTGCCTAAAAGTGTTTTGTTATACTCCTTTCAGAATCCAGCTTGTTTAGGCTGAGAAAATTGGAATTTTCTTTCCAGTCTATTCGTTATTATTTTTGCAAATAGTTCATATATTGAGGACAGTAAACTATTCCGCCTGTAATTTTTGAGTTTGGTCGGATGTATATTTTTATATATTAGAAGCTCTATCGACCTTTTTCATTCGTCCTTACAACAGGTAGTTATTAGAACCTTTTTTAGGTATTATGTGATCTTCTGCTTCTCCGTTTTAGTGTTAGGGATAAATCTATTTATCGACCAGTAGAGTTGTCGATGGTTGGTTTCTCTCGTTTTTTTTTTGTTGTATTGGATACTATTGCTTTATATAAATCGCAATAGCCGCTTCTTTACTCTCTCTAAACGATCTGTTTAAAAATTTTGATCTTGGTAAAACTGCAACGTCATACTTTTTAACGTTTTCAACGTATCGGTATCAAAGTACTCAACATTTTAAGATAAAATTTAATGCAAATTTTTTGATAAAAAAATTTATTCATTTTAACAACTACCAAACTAAAAAACAATTACTTTAATATACCATATTTGATCCTATATTAAAAAAATAGTCTCTTTAATTTCTAAACATAGACACCATTAGCTGTATAATACACAACATGCCCTCTAGTGAGAAAATGAGTATCTTTTTTGAATTTGGTAAGTTGTGTTCCCGTTATGTTGTTTTATCGCTTTGATATTCACGTTAGTTTTTACATTTTGTACATGTCTGTGCAGACACCATCGATCATTTACAAACTAATTATCCAAATGCCGAAACAGCCATTCTGGGCGACTTTAATGTCCACAACATCAACTGGCTTAAATATTCAAATACTACCGACGAACAAGGTAGTGAAGCTGAATCATTCTCAATCAGTTGTGGCTTAACTCAGCTTATTGACAAACCAACACGGATCCCTGATCGAGACGGGGAGTTCGCCAGTGTTCTTGATATGTTTTTAACCACCAATCCGGAGATTTACACGATCACCGTAAATCCGCCGTTAGGTTCTTCCGACCATAAACTGCTTTCGACATCGAGCATCCTACCAATCAGTGACACAGAGGCGCCTAAACCGCGCACTACAAATCTGCTAAAGGGAAGATCTCTTAGAATATTTTCGGACTTTCCCTTGGTTAGACGTTTGTTTTCCATCCGATGACCCATCTGTCTGCGCTAGGGAGGTTTCCGATGTTATTTTGGCTGGTATGGAAGTTTACATCCCTTTTTCGAAGAAATGCCCTTCCAACGGCAAGCCTTGGTTTGAACAAAAGTGCAAAGAAGCTGTTGCTTCTAACATCTTGCCTACCGACAATGGCGTGAAAATCCTAACGCCATAAACCGTAACACCTTTGTCCCGTGCCCGGGACACATGCAAAGAAATTATCAACGAAACCAAGAAGGCAATCAACGAATTAGAAACAAACTTCTTGCTTGTCCCAAAAATTCCAGGTCCTTTTGGTCTGCTAAGGCAGTTAGTCAAAATTTCACCACCAAATCCACCATCCACCACTCACACACGGCCAGATGATTCTATTGCAACGATACCTGTTGAGAAAGCGAACTTGTTGGCTGAACCCGTTGCTTCACATTCAACTGTCGATTTCCAAGGAAAAACACGACCTACTATTTCCATAGTGCAGTCAAAGATGCCCGATGTTGTCTTCAAACAACGTATCATAAAGTGTATCTTAATGAAGCTAGACACCAAACAAGCTTCTGGCGCTGACGGAATACCTGCCATAGTTCTCAAAAACTCTGCGAGGGAACTAACACCAGTTTTCTGTAGACTTTTCAACCTGTCCTACAGAAAGGGAATATTTCCTCCCTGCTGGAAATGTGCCACAGTTTAGCCGATACCTAAAAAAAGGCAAGAAGACCTTGCCAAATAACTACCGACCAGTCGCACTGCTTTCAATAATATCGAAAGTCATGGAAAAGGTTATCAATCAGCATCTTGCAAAATATCTTGAAAGATTCAACATAATTAGCGATCACCAATATGACTTTCGTAAACACAGATCAACAGGAGATCTTCTGACTTATGTAACACATGTTTGGAACAACGCAGCTGAGCACTTTGGAAGAATCTTGAGCGGTTGCTCCCGACATATCCAGGGCATTCGACCGTGTTTGGCATGATGGGCTGTTGGCTAAGCTACGCTCTTATGATATGTCTAAAAAGTTCTGTTTGTGACTCTCATGTCTCCTTAGAGAGCGTTCTTTACGAGTGGCTGCCGAAGAATTTCTTTCTAACACCTTCACTATCAACGGCGGTGTGCCCCAAGGCGCCATACTGTTCCCTACTCTTTTTCTGATTTACATTAACGATCTGCTGGAAAAGACCGGGAATCCAATCTACAGCTTTGCAGATGACAGTACGCTTATTTCTACATTCACTTTAAACGCTCGGACGTCGGCTGCTCAGACGAATATCCGCAGACAGCAGGAGGTAGTTCAACTTAACAAAGACAGTAACCAAGTGGAATTTAACGCTACAAAAACCCAAGCGACAGTTTTTTCTAAAAAAGTTAACGTTGCTGAACCCGACATAGGGGCACTCCATTCCCCCAGCATCGCCACTCAATTTGTTGGGCGTCAATTTGGGTGCAAATATGTCCTGGCATGAACATGTTGCAGGCATAGCAAGGAGAGCTTCTCAAAAGTTGGGAGTATTATTTCAAACCAGAAAGTTTTACACTCCACAACAACTGTTAATTCTTTACAAAGCTCAAATTCGACTAACTGTGGAATACTGCTCCTATGTTTGGGGTTCCGCTCACAAGCATACACTGCATTTGATGAATTCTGTTCAGAGGAGAGCTATTCGTCTGATTGGAGACCCGGAACTGACCGGCGGCCTTGATTCGCTGGAACATCGAAAAACGGTTGGCGAATTGAGCCTATTCTACAAGTATTTTCATGGAAAGTGTTCGAAGTATGTACCCCCGCTTAATTCCTCCCAGAGCGGTGCATGTTATAAGTAAACGTCACGCGAATACTTCACATCCGTATGAGGTTCAGCTTGTTACTCCTCGTACAACGCTTTTCAAGCAGTCTTTTATATGGAGAACATCATCCCTTTGGAATATTTGCCCAGGACTGTGTTTCCCAATGAGTACAATTTACAGCGATTCAAGAACAACGTCAATCGCTTTTTCCGCACACGTGTTGCTTCTGTAGTGCTTTAGGGACTTCCCTGCAGCATGTGTGCTAGACCCATAAAAAAAAATGTCTTAATGTCCGATGGCGAAATCTCTATTTTAGTTTTGGTTCGTATAATTTTTTATTGTGTGGGTAATTTTCTTCATGCTTCAATGTGGTATCTGCTGCTGCAATAGGACGACGCTGTTGACTTTTATGCAGTGGCGTCAAACAATGCCCTATAATATAAGTCGTGTTGTCATGACATCGCTGCAAACCGCTTAACATTGTCTGCCTTATAATTAGTTGATGAGATCCGAAAACTCGAAATGTGGTCTAGATGAAGTCCATTATTTTTTACGCTCCCGTAATGCTTATACAGTAAAAAATGTCACTGACAACCGTCGTCGGCTGAGTCATTAAGTTTTTATTGTCAAAATGTTTACTCAACAAATTATATTTTTTCAGAAAAATTACAGGACAGGTGTTACTAATAAATAAACCCTTATCACTTATTTAGAGGTTCTTAAAGCAAAGGTAAAACAAATATTGCGCTAGCTGAATGTGGCGAGCACACTTTATGACAAGGGTAACAACTTTATTAATAAATAATTGGTTATATTAGTGCGAACAAAAATAACCCACTTTATTGGTCTTTTATTTTCTACGCTGCTTGATCTTTTATTAAAAATATGATTTATGTTTTATTAAGAACGTTATTAATCAAATAGTATTTCTTTTCACATAAAAAGTTTAGTATAGTTTATCTTTCGGTAGTGCCCTTGGAAAAAAGTATTACTTTTTAACATTCGGGGTGTATAGTAGTTTAGGATATTATTTTTATCTGATACTAAAAACTTACTTCGTAAGATATAGCCTATATGACATAAAAAAAATATCATTTGTTTTCCGTCATTGCATATTTATTACCGTATTGACACTCCAACGGTTCTGAGGTCTCCTCGTGCATCTTTTTCCTAGTGGTAACTTCTCTCTTGTGTCCACCATGTATATTATTTATTTTACATGCCTGTCTAATGTTATTTCTTCTCTCCCAATCCAACACAGTCCTTTCAGCGATTCTGTGCATTATTTTCGTTTTTATTGTTTTGAGTACTTGTTTTGTTTTTGACGTTTCAGGTAGAATTTTCATAAGTTAGTAGATCTTAATTTATATAACCCCTCAAAATGGATTTTTGCAACATACGAGGTTTAAACACGAACATAAACTCAGTGCACCAACACCTGCAATCAAACAAACCTCATGTACTCGCTCTCTGTGAAACTAAGGTCAGTTCATCGACCAGCACAGTAAACTATCTTTATTCCTGGGTACGACTTCTATTCCCGATTTAGGCGTAACTTTGGAATCTGTCTTTATGTCAGAAGCGACCTCTCTTGCCAACGAGAAGAGGCTCTGGAGCCCCCAAAACTTTGATGTTATGTGGTTAAAAATAACGACTCAACCAACCACAAGGTTCATCTGTATCCTATACCGACCACCAAGTGATACTGACTTTAGAACACTTTTCGCTTTTCTCTTGCAGACACCATCGACCATTTACAAATTAATTAACTATCCAAATGCCGAAATTGCGATCCTGGGCGACTTTAATGTCCACAACATCAACTGGCTTAAATACTCAAATACTACCGACGTACAAGGTCGTGAAGCTGAATCATTTTCAATCAGTTGTGGCTTAACACAGCTTATTGACGAACCAACACGGATCCCTGATCAAGACGGAGAGTTCGCCAGTCTTGTTGATCTGTTTTTAACCACAATCCGGAGATTTACACGGTCAGCGTAAATCCGCCGTTAGGTTCTTCCGACCATAAACTACTTTCGACATCGAGTATTCGACCAATCAGTGACAGAGAGACGCCTAAACCGCGCAAGATTTGGCACTACAAGGCTGCTAAATGGGAAGATCTCATGGAATATTTTCGAACTTTCCCTTGGTTAGACGTTTGTTTTGATCCGACGACCCATCTGACTGCGCCAGGGAGGTTTCCGATGTTATTTTGGCCGGTATGGAGGCTTACATCCTTTTTTCGAAGAAATGCGCTCCTAACGGCAAGCCTTGGTTTGACCGAAAATGCAAAGAAGCTGTTGCTTCTAAACACAATGGCATGAAACTCCTAACACCATGTAACACATTTGTTCGTGCCAGGACAGAGGCAAAGACGTTATCGACGAAACCAAGGAGGTACACAATCAACGGACTAGAAACAAACTTCTAGCTTGTCCCGAAAATTCCAGGTCCTTTTGGTCCGTCGCTAAGGCAGTTAGTCAAAATTTCACCAAATCCACCATACTACCACTCACACGGCCAGATAATTCTATGTTGAAGAAGCGAACTTGTTTTCTTTGCTTCACATTCTACTGTCGATTTCCAAGGAAAAGCACCACCTACTATTCCCATAGCGCAGTCAAGGATGCCCAATGTTGTCTTCAGACAGCGTATCATAAAGCGTATACTGATGAAGCTAGATACCAAAAAGGCTTCTGGCCCTGACGGAATACCTGCAATAGTTCTTAAAAACTGTGCGAGAGAACTAACACCAGTTTTCTGTAGACTTTTCAACCTATCCTACAGAAAGGGAATAGTTTCCTTCCTGCTGGAAATGTACTACAGTTCAGCCGATACCTAAAAAAGGCAAGAAGACCTTGCCAAATAACTACCGACCAATCGCACTGCATCGAAAGTCATGAAAAAGGCTATCAATCAGCATCTTCTAAAATATCTTGAAGGATTCAACATTATTAGCGATCACCAATATGGCTTTCGTAAAAATAGATCAACAGGAGATCTTCTGACTTATGTAACACATGTCTGGAACAACGCAATTGAACACTTTGGAGAATCTCGAGCGGTTGCTCTTGACATATCCAAGGCATTCGACCGTGTTTGGCACGATGGACTGTTGGCTAAGCTACGTTCTTATGGTATGTCTGAAAGGTTCTGTTTGTGGCTCTCATGTTTCCTCAAAGAGCGTTCTTTACGAGTGGAAGTCGACGGATTTCTTTCTAACACCTTCACTTTCAAAGCCGGTGTACCCCAAGGCTCCTTACTGTCTCCTACTCTCTTTCTCATTTACATTAACGATCTGCTGGAAAAGACAGAGAATCCAATCTACAGTTTTGCAGATGACAGTACTCTTTTTCACTCAATTCACTTTGAACGCTTGGACCATCGGCTACTCAGACGAATATCCGCAGACAGTAGGAAGTCATTCAATTTAACAAAGACCTGGAGGAAATTCTATCTTGGGGTGACAGTAACCAAGTGGAATTTAACGCTACAAAAACCCAGGCGGCAGTTTTCTCTAAAAAAGTTAACGTTGCTGAACCCGACATAGTTATGTCGGGGCCCTCCATCCCTCTAACATCGTCACTAAATTTGTTGGGCGTTAATTTGGGTGCAAATATGTCCTGGCATGAACATGTTACAGGCATAGCAAGGAGAGCTTCTCAAAAGTTGGGAATATTATTTCGAACCAGAAAGCTTTACACTCCACAACAACTGTTAATTCTTTACAAAGCTCAAATTCGTCCAACTATGGAATACTGCTCCCATGTTTGGAGCTCCGCTCCCAAACATACACTGCATTTTTTGGATTCTATTCAGAGAAGAGCTGTTCGTCTGATTCGAGACCCGGAACTGGCCGACGGCCTTGATTCGCTGGAACATCGAAGAACGGTTGGCGACTTGAGCCTATTCTACAAGTACTTTCATGGAAAGTGTTCGAAGGATGTGGCCCGCTTAATTCCTCCCAGAGCGGTGCATGTTAGAAGTACACGTCGCGCTAATTCTTCACATCCGTATGAGGTTCAGCTTGTTACTCCTCGTACAACGCTCTTCAAGCAGTCTTTTATATGGAGAACATCATCCCTTTGGAATAATTTGCCCAGGACTGTGTTTCCCACCGAGTACAATCTACAGCGATTCAAGAACAACGTGAATCGCATTCTCCGGACACGTGTCGCTCCTATAGCGCTTTAGGGACTTCCCTGTAGCACGTGTGCTAGACCCATAAAAAAAAAATTTATAAACGTATCTAATTATTTTATACATTATAACAGTGAAAAGTAGTAGTGTCAAGAAATTTGCTTGGTAACTTCCTCTTTTGACTATTATAGTATTATAAGATAGAGATTTTGTAAAGAAGTTGTATTTCATCTCCTAGTTGTACTCAGTTGGGTGCTTTCTTTAAGACAATAGAATATAAGAACCCTGGCCTATTCTATCGTAGAAGCTTTTCAGTAATTTATTTTACGATGAGAGCTTCCCCCTGTTGTTATTCTGCCAGTAAAACCTGCTCAGTGATCTTGTTTATTATTATCTGTATTGTCTTAGAGTTGTAGATAGGTTTATTACTTTATAATTTGCTGGTGCATGTTTATCTCATATTTTCAACAGCAACTTGTAGTGCTAGTGATCCATTCGTCTTAAATATTATTTTAGATACATATTTTGTTGATAAAAATTGTTCGTTGTTAAGTTAGTTTTCGTCCATCGCACACACTATTTAAGCAGCTCGTTAGTAATAGTATAGTATTTATCACGATCTAAGAAAAAGACCTAGCTACTTATACTCATTCAAAATTCCACAAGATTCGAAAGTGATTAATTTATGGCTATTTAATGACAAGGCATCGTGCAGGGCCGCACTATACCTGATTGTATAATTGATGGGTTTAAAATTTTATTGTGATAAGACAGTTGAATTTTAATATTTTATGTACTGAATAATACACAATATAGTAATTACACAAATATATTAAAACAGTGTACAGTGTCCTCGCGTACATTTGTTACAATTTTAGTTATTAATTAATATCTAGTTCAATTTCGCTATCGCTACTATTTTGCAAATCAATAATAAGTTTTTTTACAAGTTCTAAACTATTTATACTTATGTACATATATCTATGAGTTTTTAATTTTTTTGACGTGTTGAATACAGTTTCTCCAATTTTCAATGGCTACATTTTTGACTTTTGTCTTTATCAACTCAATCAAACTACTGTTTAAAGTGGGTGTATTATTGTGCGCACGTATATTAAACTTTATTTTATGCCATATCAACTCGATCGCATTAAAGCTACAATAATATGGTGGAAGCCGAATTATTTAGTGTCCTGCTTCCTTTGCAATTTTATCACAAACATATTCCTTTGAAAAATTGTAACTTTTTAAAAAACAATTGTTTAACTGTATAACTTTCATGGAAATATATGTCACGTTCGCACAAAAAGTCTTGTATTTCCCTTTTTCTACTTGGTTCCTTATTCATTTGGCGACTATGATAGGATGCATTATCCATCACAATACAGCTATTCGGTGGTATATTCGGCATTAATCTGTTTTGAAGCCAATCTTCAAAAACTTCAGCGGTTGTATCACAATGATAATCCAAGCTGGAATCTAAAATATTCTTGGCTGCTAGAAATAGACATTCTGGTATCCAGCCTTCTTCTGACCCCGCATGTAAAATAGTTATTCTTTTACCTTTATTTGATGGAGCTTTGGTGTGGCATTTTTTGGATTAATCAATCCATCTTTTACTGGGTATGTCGTGGGTGTCATACTAAGCCTCATCTAGGTAGACTATCGTTCGATTTTTCGATCTAGCTGTATTTATTTTTTCACGATATTCCATTCTGAGTTGCTGTAAGCGCCGTGATTCCATTATAACTTGCCTTTTGTCTATTTTTTTGAACAAAAACCCCAAACGACGTAGAATACGCCATAAAGTTGTAGTGGAACATATTTTATGTCACAACTATCCTCGGACAGCCTCCGTAAAAGTGACAAAGTTTGCTGAGGATTAAGTTCACTTGACAGAAATCAATAAATTTCGACACACCTTTGTATTTTCGTGTTTTTTTAAGCGCTATCGAATTATTTACATTTTTCCAAAGAGTACTTTCGGGAATGCTTGTTAAAGCTGATGTCTCCATCAATGAAAAGTACTTTCGTGGCCTCGCTCCACTAACTTTAAATAAACACTTTTAACTATCACTTTTGCCTCAACGGGCAAACATTTGCAGCTTCTGATGGAAAGGGCTTCAGACATTTTAAAAGACACTACTGAACTTTATAATACACACTACTTCAGTATAATACTGCAGATAAAATGAAGAATATTCTTTATATTTATAAACACGAAGTAGGCCAATAAAATGTTAATTGAAAAAAGTATATATATATATATTATATATATATATAGGTATATATATATATATATATTACATATCAATTGCGACCCTGTTACGGCCAGGTACGTGCGAAGATCCTAACGGTCGTTTTAATGTTTTTATTGCATCAATTTGACAAATCACTTTCTTAGACCTTGAAAAATACTATACCTTGGCTTGAAATTTTCCTGTTTTAAATTTCTGAAGCGCTACTTCTACATTTTTGTGTTTGTCAAATATTCTCTTTACAGTTTCTTTTTTAATATTATTATCTATTTTTAAAATTTGGAAAGTCTCTCAGTGTAGGTTTTTGATTTACCTGACTAGCGATGTAGTAGCGTTACGGAACACTTTTATAACTCTTGCTGTGGTTGTCTTCAGATAATTTAGGTTCGCTATTTCTCTTTTTGAATTACTATTTGATTTACTTGACTAACCAGGGTGTGGTAGGTCTGTGATTTTGTTAGTTTATGTTACGTAATACTACAGCTTTAACTGCTACTTCTTCAATATTTCCTGAAATGACTTAGTGAATACTAAACATCAGTCACTATCACTAACAATGGTGGGTGTGAGAAGGAAGTAAGAAGACTAGGAACTCGACGAACAAAATCATTAAGGTCTGAAAAGATCCAGCTGTTACAAAAAACACTAACTTAAGATTGCTATCCAGCCTAATATTCCTCAAAGCAACTTACGCATCTAAAACGTGGACCATTAAACAAGCTGACAAAAGACGAATCGATGCGTTTGAGATGTGAGCATAACGAAGAATCTTTAGAATATCATATACCGAACACCGTACTAATGTATCTAGTTTTGAAGAGCTTGGTATAAATGACCGACTTTCAAATAGAATTAATAGACAATACCCAAAATATTTTACATTATGAGAAAAGTGGATGCCATGGAAAGGTGTGTAAAAACGGGGAAGTTAGTTCGAAGAACAAGGGGACGGTCTCCAACAAGATGGTCCGATCCAGTAAGAGCTCCCTTGGTATGGGTATGCACGAGTCAAGTCGGGCCGCGCAGGGACAAATTCTAAATAAAAAAAAGTTCACAAGAATCAAGTATCAGTACTAGAAATAGCTATTAAAGCTGTCACTGCTTTAAGCTATATTTTACAATCTATTTATTACCGATAAAGATATAGATTTATTACTTATTTCTCTTTATTAATCGTAGCCGAATAGTCAAATTAATAACCTCCGAATCCCCTTCGAATTATATAATTTTAAAAGAATAGGTTATGATACATTTCAAACACTTTTTTAAAGCATATCGGCTCTAGTAGAAAAAAGAATCAAACTAAAATCTATAGTCACAGCCTGGAGAATGATTATTGAGGCAGCAACTGCATAGTGTCACCAATACGCCTCTTGGGGTAAAAGGTTTGAGAGATATCTATCGGAACCACTATACTATATTCTTACTTGACTAATTAAAATCTCTTTATAATCTTAAAGTTGGCATTTCGGCAAAACAAACAAAAATGCAAGGGTTATGAAATAGTCTAAGATTTTTGTGCCTAGCAATTGCAAATTTATGTGTCTTCATATTTAAAATTATTTTATTCGAAAATGGCACTTCCTCTATATAAAATATTATTACACTTCTAGTGCAGTAAAAAAAGCATTTGAAATTGTACAGTTTAAATACAACAATATTATGATTTTATTCTCTTTGGGGTATCACCTGAGTGTTGGACCTCGAAAAACTTGTGCACTTTTGTTTATAAACAATTGAAATTTTCAAAACGCGTTTTTTGAGCTTAAAATGCGAATAACTCCCGTAATATATGTCGGATCAAGACAAAAAAAACAAACTTTTTTGAAATTTCCATAAATCCTCATTAGTTTTAAGTGCGTACATAACCTACAAAATTGAAAAAAAAAAACTACAAAAAATTGATTTTTTTTTTATTTTATTGTACAGGTTGACTTAGTGATAGGCTTGAAAAATATGCCTTTTGTTATAGCAAAAATACCCTCAAAAATATTTTGGTAAAAAAGGTCAAAAATGATGAAATTGAACCCAATGAGCACAATTGAATAAAAATTGTTTTTTTTTTTTCATTATTTAAAATTTGAATTGCCCGTCATGCCCTTTTATTCCATTTGGTTCAAAATGGATCAATTGAATTTTTTTCAACATTTGAAGGTCTGCTGCTGCTCTTTTTTCAAAATTTTTGCTGCGCTCATTTTGAAAAAGAGATTGAAATATTTTCATTATATCTGGTAAAGAATGGCGAAACCTTTTTTTTTTAAAAAAAAAAAAATCATTTTCGTTAACAATTTTTTTTTTCAAGATGGCAATTGTTATTTCATTTATAAACAAATGTAGTAAAAAAAAAACGGATAAAATGACCCCAAAAAAATTTTTGAAGGGCATCGGAAAGCTGACGTCGAGACCTAAGTTTTGAAAAAAATATCCATTAATGGCATAAAATGGCTGGCAATTCAAATTTTAAATAACAAATTCAATGTGCCACCACTATTTCTGTAAAATTTCAGGGTATGCTATAACAAAAGGCATATTTTCTGAAACTTTCAAGCCGATCGGTTTAACTAGTCGACCTGTACAATAAAATGAAAAAAAAAAAAACAGATTTTTGCCTGTTTTTTCAATTGTGTAGGTTATGTACCCATAATCCTAGAAAGAATAAAATCATAATAGTGCTGTATCTAAACTATGCCTATCTCATCATTATTTTGACCTTTTTTACTGCACTATTCTTCACATCCATTTTGTGGCATATAATTCTACCAAACCGAAAAATTACACACGACATTTTTTCCAAATAGATTCACATTAAGAGATTCTTTGATGCATAAACTTAAATTCTGAAAAACTGTAAAGAAAATTGTTCCTTCTTTGACCACCAAATATAGCTATCTGAGCTACTAAGAGAAGTAAGTATTTAAAGGCAACCCCGTAATATATCACCTATGAGAAGTTAAAAAATGTACAAAATAAATTTCCAAAAATTACACTATATCACTTCAATTACCAACTCATTTTAGAAACTTTAAGTATCTAAGGGGTACTAAATGTGAAAAGGTTGCGCAGCGAAATATATATTTTTTTGTTTTTGATTTCTACAGTAGTTAGCAGTACACATATTAACAAAAATGAGGTATCCTATATAAAAATTCAACTAAAAAAATCTACCGGCTATCAAATAAGCCCTACGTGAAGTCAAACTTTGTCATCTCTCAAGGAATATTTTCGAATAACTGACGCCGTTTATAATGTTGCCTCATTCGGTTGAAACCAGGTACTTTAGTTCTAAATATCAAAATTTGTGTGAGTGTGAAGAACTTCTCAGTCATCTCCACATACAAACTAACAGTTGTCTTTCAGTACGGGCCGATTATCACACGTGCCTCTATTGTGGCCCAAGCCATCATTTTGATGTAGATGCTTTTGACGCTTTAGATTTGCCAGACTTCAATAATAGCAATTCATTTACTGTAACGTAGCTGTTAACATGGAAATGTGTCTTATTAAATAAAAACCGGTCAAGTGCAAGTTGAACTTACGCAATTAGTGTTCCGTACGTTGATTGCTTTTAAAATAAAAATTTTGTTACAGATGTATAAAATGATCAGTGACTTCACAAAACACACCCAAATGAGTTTTCAACAAAGTTTGTTTTCCAATCTTTACTGAAATCTGATGACCTTGAAATTTTTTTGTTTTTTTTTAAATGCCAGAAAAATTATTAAAGGTAATGCACTCGTGATAATTTTCGTTCAATCTACACCCCGTGGAGAATATTCCGGAATTTTTTCAAAATTTTTTGATAAGTACTTTTCGAGATAAGGCGGGGGACAGCGATTTTTCGCGATTTTTTAAAAATAATACAAAGAAAAGTGCGCGCAAGTATTACATTATATATACATTTTTTAATTTGTGTTTTGACAAGCTTTCATTTGACACCACACTCGATGACCTAGTAAAATTTTTTTTTTTCACTTCCGATTTCACCCCCCAAAACTAACCCCTTAAGTCAAAATTTAACTCTCAAAACTACATGGCTCTGATGAGGCCATCAATTCCTATATTATTACCAAATTTCAACTCTCTATGTCAAATAGTTTCGGAGAAAATCGGGTGTGACAGACAGACAGACAGATAGACACCGAAATGATCTTATAAAGTGTTCCGTACGGAACACTAATAAGATACAGTTACATGTTAAAATATGTTGCTCCAAGATTTAATTACCGAAGTTGAATCTCTGAGTGCTATCAGATTGCTTTAATTTAGGCTCCATGGTATAGGAGTATAGACATAAATCTTTAAAAAGAATGCGTTGTAACGGACTCTTGGACATATCTCGACATTTTATCGTTAACGAACTTAGAGGTTGAGGTCCTTGTAAACTGACAATCGAACGCGAGAAAGGTGTTCCATTGCTATTTGATGTTTACTCAATGTTGAACTAGTATTTCAAACTTATGCACCTATTTGTTAATGAATAGAACTCTCAGGACTTCATTTAGACTTTGTACACGATAATAAACGAGAAATTTTCACCACGTGATAATTGCCCCTTTCTGGTGAAACGCTGTGTAGCAATTAAATTATGAAGTTTCGAAAGTTCGCTCTATGCCCTCATTTTACCTCTCTTGCCCGTTTAGGTCACGTAATAAGTTAAACAAATTAAAAATTATCGGAACATCTTGCACTTGTGTCCGTGCCAATCTTATTGACACATTTATTAAAATTTAGACATTCTAGATTTAAATGTTTTTAACGAAAATTCAAAAGCAAAGTTAAAAGTAACGCAAACTGAAGTCCATAAGCAAAATTCGTAGATTTTAAAAATACACCATACATTTTATCCGCAAACGCAGAAAAACACTTAATATCCCTATATGAAAGCCACGTAAACCCCAGAAAGATGGAAAATTATTTCCGCGCCATAAGACACACAACTTCTAATGGGATTACGTTAAAATCTTTGCAATCATATAACACTCAAAAGAAATCAAGGGGCTAATAGGTTACATGAAATTGTGTAACCGACATAAGTATTTATTAACATACTTACCACCCCATAGTAAAATGCGTCACCAACACAACGTGGCCATCATCTCTACCAATCGGATGTTTCACTTGAACACATATAACTTTTATTTCGACTCCGCTTGAGTTGCTAATCCTTAGCGTTGAGTTACGGTGGTGAAAGCTGTAACTCTGTGAATAATCCAGTGTATGCCAATGATTGTAACTGGCCAGCCAGTAAGGAAAGCGACATTTGTTTATCGGTGGAGCTAAAAAAAAATGTTACTATGAAATGAGCAATAGTATTTTAGCCAGATAAAAGACATAGACAATTGAATGCAAGTATTTTAACAGGTTAAGTTCAAGTGCGAGAACTTCTAAAAAAAATTGGAGTTTTAAATTAAAAATTTTATATTTTTCAATTTCATATAGTATGGCATGGTTTGTAATATCAATTTAACAAACTTATATTATTTAATTTCTTTTATCACATAATTAAGAAAAAATACACATTTAAAATATGCAAAAATAATCTTTGAAAGTAAAATTTTCGAGTGGCTTAATTCAACAAAAATCATAATTTTTGAAAGCAATATTTATGAATGAATAAATTTCCGAATAATCTGAGTTTCTAAAGAAAACTTTTAGAAAATAAAAAATGATAAACAACATTCTTGAAACTTCCACTTCCACTAAAAATTTGATATTTAAATAACGTAGACAGAGGTTAGCTCAGGAAAGTGCAAATTTAACTAACTAATTAATTTACTGCTTGATTAACCTACGAGCTATCTAAAAAGTTCTCGAATAATCTGAGTTTCTAAAGAAAACTTTTAGAAAATAAAAAATGATAAACAAAAATTCTTCTAAAAATTTGATATATTTAAATAACGTAGACGTAACAATGAGTTCTCGGCCTAACAAAGAAAATTTTTTTTGATGTGAAATATGTTTTATTTTTCAATATAATCTCCTGAAACTTCAATACATGTATTCCAATATTTTTCCAATAATTCCATACCATCCTTAAAGTGTGATTCCGGAAGATCTGCAAAATATTTATCCATGGCTGCAATAGCTTCGTGATTTGATGTAAAATGCCTTCCAGCTAGGAATTTCTTTCAGGTTTGGAAATAGATAATAGTCAGAGGGAGCCAAATCTGGTGATTACGCTGGATGGTCAAGCAATGCGTACTTTAATTCGTTGAATTTTACCATCATCAAAATAGTTGTGTGAACAGGTGCATTGTCTTGATGAAAAATGATACTTTTCTTCTTTAAAGCGTGTCTTTTCTCAGGAATTAGTGTATCCAGCTGATCCAAAATGTTACAATAATATTCAGAGTTAATTGTTTTACCTTTCTGAAGATAATCGATCAACAAAACACCTTTGTAATGCCAAAAAAATGTTGCCAAGACCTTTCCTGCTGATGGAACCTCTTTACTTTCTATGGTGCACTTCCACCTGCTTCAATCCATTGTTTCGACTGTTCTTTTCGGTATATAGAGGTGGATCCAAGTTTTATCAACAGTTATTACACGATGCTTGAAATTTAATTGATTTTACTTAAAACGATCCAAACAAATTTGAGAAATACGCATTCAAATACGTTTTTGGTCAATTGTCAGCAAATGCGGCACCCATCTTGCACAAAGCTTTTTCATATGGAATTTTTCATGCAACATATTTCCAATTTGTTCTTTTGGGGTGCCTATGGCCTCGGCTATTTCATGCACTTTCATTTGGCGATCATCTAGCACCATATTATGGACTTGTTAAATGATTTGTGATGTAATAGTTTTTGGACAATCTTTGCGTGGATCATCTTCGAGGCTTGTAAGACCAGATTTAAAAAGAGCAGCCCATTTTTTCACAGTGGAAAGTAAAGGTGATTCATCCTTATATACGTTTAATAATTTCGGATGAATTTCTGCTGGTGTTAAACCATCCAAAACAAAGACTTATAAATTAAATAAATTACATAACGATATTCGGTTTTTTCTATTTAAACAACGATACGTCAATATTAAACAGCTGCTACTACTCGAATAAATTGACAAATCGAAATAAAATTTTACATGTATTTATATGAAGGATGGAAATTTTCAATACAATTATGGTTTCACAGTTTCTAAAGCAATATATGAGTCAGGCTGAGAAATTTTCAGACAGACTAAGTAGATTCAACTGAACATGAACTAGTTCGTCTGTGTACAGTTTGATGAAATAGAAAAGAAGTTATTTCAGGTAATTCTAAATTAAACTTCTATTTAATTGGTTTAGTATTACCTAAAGTAAACAAAACTAAGTTCTACCCATGGTTGTCCAAGAAACACCTAAGAATATTAACAAAAATTGCCTAAAATTAAGTCAAGTGGATTAAATTTAAATTAAACTATGGTTAAGTTTATAATATAGCAATTTATATATCAGTTAGATTTGACTGAACTAGTGTGAGTTGACTTCAAACAAATTTTAAAAAATCGTTTAGTTAGTTTAGATTAGTGGAAGCAAATATATATTAAGCTAAAACATATATTAATTCAATTGAAATATATTTACACTAACTTAAACTAACCTCTCGATTAGTGACTCATTCCAATAGGGGAAAGTTGGCTACTCGCGGAAGGCTAATTCAGGTAATTTAAAATTAAAATTCAATCTAATTTATTATTGTTTAAACTAACTCAGTACTATCGTCTTTCTCTTTATGAGTTTCGGTCTTGACAGATTATCATCGGGGCTAACTGCAAGTTGCAAGGAAGGGCTTGGTCAGACATATAAAAAAGTAATTATCTTAACTTTGATTTAGAAAGCCTCAAAATTAAAATAATAACCTACTGGTTAAAAAATACTAGAAAAGTAGGCACGCCTATTGAAGTAGATAAGACCAAGATTAAACGAATAGTTCAAAAAAATGATAAACTTATTTTAAACCTTATTAAACATCTCACCTTGGGAATAAGACAAAATGAGGAAAAATAGAAATGCATGTAAAGTCGCTAGATCTACAACAAAGACTCAGAAGAAAGCTTCGCTCAATCAATGGTGAGAAGATTGGAAGCAAATATACTTATACACAGTCGATGTTATTCCTTAAAGAGATTTGAAGCCGGTAAATCATAGTGTAAGACAAATTGAAATGATCGTTAAGATTTGGAAAGAGCAATTATCAAATTTTCATAGAGACCACGACTTTTTCCTTTATTAAACGGTTGTAAAATCTTGAAGTTCAATTCTATGTGGAAGATGTGTTTAGATGCTTTAAAATTTATACTTCAGACAAGTCTAGTTCATGTGAGGTGGTCTTTAATCCAATTTATTCTACATCAGCTGGGTAAGACTTATAAGAAAGTAGGTACACATCCCTCTTATCTAGGTTTCTTAACTTATTTTTAAGTGCGAAAAGTATTGGAAAATTGTTTCGGTTAAATTGTAACAAATTAGCATGCTTTATTGAATTTTCAATATTACGACCCGTAATATTGAAAATCTTTCTCAAGTAGGAAGAAAAAACAAATTTTTTACAGGAGAGTTATTCTTTTTATATATGTTTCATGTATGTGTTGTTACAAAGATATTTTCTGAATTTGTGAAATCTGCGTTTTACAAGAGTAGATGGAATATTGTTTTCATGCCCAATATGAAAATTATATTCTTCTCCAATTCAAAATAATCTTTCCTTATAGGAACTGAAAATAGAAAATCAGAAAAGTGATTTATTCAGTACTTTTCTTACAAATATTCTAAAATAGTTCTAAATTTAACTTTCTCAAATTAAGGGAAAGTAAATTTTCCTAATATCAATAAAATCATACAACAATCGACACCCACCCCTATTACCCCCATTTCCTGAAACGATATCGCTTAAAAATTATAAGTTTCATCCCTATTTCGAATCTTATGCGTCAGACCAACACCCTGATAGTCGAATAGACAAACCGATAGAAACTGGAAAATATATGTTTAGCAATCTAGAAGAACAAAACTGCAGGGGGTAATTATTTTCCTTTAGCAAGGGACTCAAAAACAATAATATTTACCTACTGTGCCAGAGGTAAGTAAATTTTAGCCAATTTAACTATTTGTATTTCTAAAATTTTAGCAGTAATAAACTGAACATTTTTTAGGTTACTCTGCAACCAGATCTCAATACTTTCTATTTACTATCTCTGTTCAAATTGGAAATAATTATAAAGCAAGAACACTGAGATAGAAGTATATTATGATATATGTGCAACCATCGTTCTAACGCGCTACCCCATTCCTTTCACTTTACATATCTTTGAATATAAGTGACTGGCTAAAATTTTTAAAAATTCCAATCAAAAACCAAATAAAATATTTTTGATAATAGGGAAATATGCACTATTTAATGATTCCGACTCCTTTCACCTTCTACCACTGTTAATACTGCAAATAGCAAATAAATGATATAATGTTTCGTTTCGTTGACTCAAAGAATTCTGCATAATATATATGAAATCACCATCAAACTACTTTCCTCACGTCATATACGTTGCATAATTCCGTATAATAAATAAATAATTATGTTTAGAACTTCATTATTGCAATCAAAAACTTGGAAAAATTCCCATAATACTAGGTTTTTCGTGATCTAAACCCTAAAATGAGAAGAAAAGTAAAAATCTCGAAGTGTGATTGTTTCACGAATATGGTACTTTCCCTGAGCAAGGAAAGTAAAAAGCAATACAAATATGGATTTAAAGAAACCATTATTTGGAAAACATGGTGACATGAGTCCCAAGGGATCACATGGTCGGACAGACTGGGTTTCCTGATGATTTTAAAATTAAATTGGCGATAAACTATTTTTATAAAGTACTTATTATTATAGTAAAATCTAAAAAGTTCATTGTTCATAGTAAATTTTATGTTAGGATTGAGCGAGCTAATACTCCAGAAACAGTTAAGGAACTATTCCACCTAACAATCATCATCCACATGTGAATTCGTTCGATGAGTGTTTTAAATACAGATTTAGTTTCGAGATTGTCCATACAAATTATACAAAATTTCTTAGATCGGGGGCGGGAAGGGGGGACTTCGAATGTGTATGTATGTGAGTTCGTTCTAACCCTTTCAAACGTTGATTAGATTAAGCTGTATATATACATATATATATATATATATATATATATATATATATATATATATATATATATATATATATATATATATATATGCGTATGTGTTTTCTTTTTTTTTTGTGCTTATCCCATCTTATTTCTAAGGTTAATATTTACCTCTGGTAATAAGGTTAAAAATAAATAACGTTTGTATAATATTACTTTCAATTTATTTTTAAATTTCAATTTATGTATTTTTATATTTTAAGCTGCTATTCCAATCTTGGCATTATGTAATTTTATTGCGTGCTTATTTGTTTAATTTATTAAAGAATTTTCTAGCCGGTAAGTTATGATTTTTTAGACTTAATACCTACAAGTAAGTATAAGTATTTTTAGTGTTCCGTACGGAACACTTATAAGATCACTTCGGTGTCTGTGCGTCTGTCCGTCTGTCTGTCCGTCTGTCACACACCCGATTTTCTCCGAAACTATTTGTCATAGAAAGTTGAAATTTGGTAGTAATATAGGAATTGATGGCCTCATCAGAGCCACGTAGTTTTGAAAGTTAAATTTTGACTTAAGGGGTTAGTTTTGGGGGGTGAAATCGGAAGCGAAAAAAAAAATTTTTTACTAGGTAATCGAGTGTGGTGTCAAATGACAGCTTGTGAAAACACGAGTAAAAAATATATATATATATAATGTAATACTTGCGCGCAATTTTCTTTGTATTATTTTTAAAAAATCGAGAAAAACCGCTGTCCACCCGCCTTATCTCGGAAAGTACTTAACAAAAAATTTTGAAAAAATTCTGGAATATTCTCCACGGGGTGTAGATTGAACGAAAATTATCACGAGTGCATTACCAGTAATAATTTATCTGGTATTTAAAAAAAAAACAGAAATTTCAAGGTCATCAATTTTCAGTAAAGATTGGAAATAAACTTTGTTGAAAACTTATTTGGGGTGTGTTTTGTGAAGTCACTGATCATTTTATATCACCGTAACATAAATTTTGACTTAAGGGATTCGTTTTGAGGGGTAAAATAGGAAGTGAAAAAAAAATTTTTTACTAGGTCATCGAGTGTGATGTCAAATGAAAGCTTGTGAAAACACGAGTAAAAAATATATATATAATGTAATACTTGCTCACACTTTTCTTCGTATTACTTTTAAAAATCGTGAAAAATCGCTGTCACCTACCTTATCTCGAAAAGTACTGATCGAAAAAATTTTGGAAAAATCCTGGAATATTCTCCACGGAACGAAAATTATCATTACCTTTAATAATTTATCTGGTATATAAAAGAAACAAAATTTCAAGGTCACTAGTTTTCAGTAAAGATCAGAAAAAACTTTGTTGAAAACTCATTTGGGGTCTGTTTTGTGAAGTCACTGATCATTTTATACCACCCTAACAAAATTTTTATTTTAAAAACAATGACCGTACGGAACACTAATTGTGCAAGTTCAACTTGCACTTGGCCGCTTTTTTTCATATGACCACAACATTTCTTATAACTTATTTACAGTTATTCTTGATGGCTCGCTTAGACCAAAATAGGCATGTTTAGGAAGAGAGGACTTACTCTTTGCCTTTAAATTTAACCCTTAATTCCAATGTCCCTTGTGGATAGCAGTAGAGACTTCATTATCACCTGGGCGAACTTCTTATCATGTCTTCCCAAGATTTACCGAATCAGACAAAAGAATTCTGATAAAACGAGAAACCCTAGTTATTCGATAATTTATATAATTGAAATTACTATTTTTTAAAAATTATTCATTGCAAAATTTGGTTTTAAAAAATTTATTACCAAAAATCTAGTTTTTGGAATATTTTATTTCGTATTACGTTTATTTATATGTATTGTAAGCCACAGAAGTTGAAAATGAATACCACTTTAGGGATTTTCAACTTTTAGTAGAACCAAAATGCAGCTAAATAATTATTCAATGTCTATAAACTTGTGTGCACACCTATTGTTCTTATTTGTGTAATTACAACCATTTGTAGTGTGTTATTAACTAAATCAAGCACTGTTAGTTTAGGTATATACTATTTACATAAACAAAAAATTTTTGTTCCCAGTAAAAGAGAGAAAGGGAGGGAATTTTAGAAAATCGGTACAGTGTATTTTAAGCCATACAAATAAAAAATATATTAAACTTGAATATGCTAATTTTGATTCTAAATAAATATGAAGCTATTTTTGTCAACCAAGCAAAAGATACCGGAACGTCAAATGTATCAAAAATCTTCAAACTTAACGCTTTTGCCACGATGGTACAAAATAGTACAGTAGTTCTGAGATTTTTTAATGTACAGAGACATTTTAATAAGTGACTCATCTAATTCATGATTTTTTATTTTATACACCAAGAAGACTCTTTAAGCTAAACTTAGTCTGTTGTGAGGAAGCCAAAAATGACACTAAAAAATTTGTCATTTGTCAAATTTGACAGTTTACAAAGGCAAATAGGATTATTTTTAAATGGCACCCTCTACATATGATTACGCCATTAAATAGGATTTTTCAGTCCGTTCCTAAAAATATAAACCTTGATAGTTATTTTCAGTCGTTTCCGACATCCTAGAATATAGAATACTTTTGTTTATTTATTTATTTATTTACGGGTAACCCAGTACAATAAAAATTTGACAAATTAAAAATAAACAACAAAAAAAAATTACCTATACTAACTAACTAAGGTAATAAAAACAAAACAGAATTAAACAAAGAAGTAAAACCTCGAGTAAATATAAATGAATGCTTAGAAAGTAACAAGCGAAAGATAACAAACAAGAGACTAAGGCACAAAACACAATGCACAAACATCCAGAAGTGTAACAGCTCCCTCAAAGAGTCATCCCACAATATTCGCCTGAGGCCGCCAAGTGACACATTAAAAAAATCAACATCAGCCTCATTGCCTCTGGCGTGAAGCCGAGCAATGGGGGAATGTAAGGCATAGTTGGATCTATGAACAGACTGTGAAAAGGTGCAATGACTCCTTGTATTTCTGGGCGGAACAAAAACGTCAATTCAGGACAGATCAGCTGAGAATTAACAGTCTTATATAGAAACAACAGTTCTGCATTAGACCTTCCCACGGATAGCCTAAGGGGTCGGGACACGGACCTCATGGCTGTTGCAGAAAAATTTGAATGGTGGATATTAAGCTTCCTAGAAACTAAACGTAAGAACTTGTTCTGCACTAATTCAATTGAGTGAATATGGGACTCATAATAAGGTGACCATACCGGGGAACAGTATTCCAATAATGATCTCACCAAGGATTAATATAATAGTCTCAATGTGTCAATGACAAAGCCCTACCAGCTCTGCAGATAACGCCGAGCATTCTAAAGGCTCTATTGACCATGTAGTCATAATGCAAGTGATAATTTAATTTTGGGTCAAGGATTACACCCAGATCCTTAACCTTATTCACAGTCTTCAAAACTCGTCCACCGATGCTATAGGGGAACACAACACCTGACACTTGTCAACATTGACTCACAATTTTATAAATCTGGCAGTCATCTGCAAAAAGTAAGAAAGGACACTCTAAGTAAGTACCCACATGATTAATAAAAATGTTAAACAAAAGAGGACCCAAATGACTGCCCTGAAGCATGCCCGAGGTCACCACAAAATCTTCAGAGACTACACCCACTATACGAATAGACTGAACCCTTCCAGACACTGGAGCCATCTCAACAATCGGCCCCCCAATAACAAAAGAGCTTAATTTAGCGCATAGAATACCAATGTCGACTGTATCGAAAGCCTTGGAGAAGTCTGTATAAATTGCGTCTACCTGTAAGTGATTTTCAAGAGCGCTCGTAACAAAATTAGTGAAACACATTAAATTAGTGTTCGCTGATCCAGCACTGCAGAAACCTTGCTGATGCCGGGTAAAACCTTTACCTTTATTTCATTAGATATAATGTTTTCGAAAAATTATCTATCTGTAATTACCATAATATATATAAAATGCAACGTCTCTCTGTCTGTCTGTCCGTTAGTGCGCTTATCACTGGAAAACCACTTATCCGATTTACGTGCTTTTTTTTAAACATACATATGTTCTCTGGCCAGGTTATAGGCTATATTTTATTACGTTAGGTAGCATAAGGAATAAGCAGTGACGATAGTAGTGAATCAAGTCGGAAAAAAGTTGGCCGCTAGCGCGTTTTCTTGCAATACACTTCCTAAACCATTATATATGGAACAATATCATGTAGCAGAGAATATCTGTAATGTATATAATATATATATATATATATATATATATATATATATATATATATATATATATATATATATATATATATATCTGTGCGCTTATCACTCGAGAACCACTTATCTGATTTACGTGTTTTTTTTTTTAATTCATACATTTATTCTCTGGCCAGGTTATCTACAATATTCTATAATATATATAAAATGCAACGTCTCTCTGTCTATCTGTCTGTCTACCTGTCCGTTAATGCGCTTATCACTAGAGAACTACTCATCCGATTTACGTGCGTTTTTTTAAATATACATATGTTCTCTGGCCCGGTTATAGGATATATTTTATTACATTAGGTAACATAAGGAATAAGCAGTGACGATAATAGTGAATAAAATCGGAAAAAAGTTAGCCGCTAGCGTGTTCTCTTGCTATACGCTGCCTAAACCATTAAATATGGAACAATATCATGTAGCAAAGATATTATAGTATATATAAAATGCAACGTCTCTCTATTTGCCTGTCTGTCCGTTAGTGCGTTTATAACTCCGATTTACGTGTTTTTTTTTTTTAATTCATACATATGTTCTCTTGCCAGGTTATAGGATATATTTTATTACGTTAAATAATATAAGGAATGAGCAGTGACAATAATAGTGAATGGAGTACACGCGAGCGGAGCCGTGGGCACGGCTAGTAAATATATATAAAATAAAATACTTATAGGTATGTAATTCATTATGTTCGATCTACTACCCTTTTTGTAAATAGGTGTTGTGAAACTCTTCTTCCATCGGTTCAGAAATACTCCACACTTTAATGAAACAGTGAAGAGTTTTAGTAACAGCCTGGCAATGGAACATCTACAAGTATAAAGGGGAAGGGGCGGTATGCCATCCAGTCCCGGACCCTTATTACACTTTAGAGAAAAAAGCATATTGTAAACTGTCTGAAATCAATAGTCAACAATGTCAGTGATCGTGTTGGAGGACAAAGTCCTGTCGGTAGATGAACTGCACTTAACTTCATCCAAGAACATGAACTATGGTAATCTGTTATCAGTTCGCTTATCATTGACGAAATTCCAAAATGAGTTCATGTTGCCAGGCATATCCTCCTCCGTGTCACGAACATATTTTTGATAGCATCTTTTACTAGTTATTTTACATTGTTCACGGAGACGAGAAATCGCCATGTAGTCTCCAGAACCAACCAAGAACTAAAACGACTCGATACTTGGTATTTATTTTCAATTGTTACCATATACAGAGCATTAAACTTATTGCACTGAATTATAACTTTTAAGTGGTTTATCCAATGTATTATTTTCCGATTTGTGGTATCAAAAAAATCTTTTTAGTAATAAACTTAATTTTTTATGATTAAGCCAAATATAACACAAAATCCGTTTACAAAAATATGTAACACTTGATTTATTGTTATACACTAAGAGGCTTATTCGATTTAGAAGGCCAAATATAATAGTAACAAATCTGTCACTTTTAAATAATATGTTGAGAATTAGCCCAGGCGTCAGAGGCAAATTTTGACAAAAAGCTCTCATTAAATGTTAATCGGCTGCATTTTGGCATACAAGTAGTCAAACTTTTGGACGTAGAATACGATAAAAAAAAGTGTTGATACTCTAAAGTATACGCTAAGCCTACAAAATCAAAAATAAAATCAAAAATTGGGTTTTTTTTCGGAAATATCTCGAAAAATAACAAAAATAATCGAAAAACTAATAGAAATGAAAGAACGGGAAATTTTATAGTAAACTAGTCTATAGACTGACTTGCTATTTTGTACACGAAAAAGGATAACTTAGTTTTTTTTACCGTAATTAAAAGAAATATTTGACAGTCGGACGAGATAACTGAAGTTCTCTAATAGGACATAAAAATAAAAAATAGCATCAATGGTTTTTGTGTTTCGCCAATATTGAGTTTTGTACATGGTTTGTTCTTTTTTTCAAACAAGTTTGACGGAAAATCCTTTTCATAGTTTTTTATGAACCGTTTTATGAAAAACCCCTTCAGTTGTAGTGGAAATCATGCTCCCAACCTCATTTATGATTAAATTACCATTTCTGTATACCACTAGATATTTTAAAATTGGCTATTAAGGGGTTTCTCGGGATGCTGATTCAGAATCCAATGATTTGTAATTAAAACAAATATTTAAAATTCAAAATGGCAGATCCAATATGACGGCCCGAGAGTACGTAATTCATTTAATTTCCTCGAGTAATTTAGAATTTTTGTGTTTTCAATAATTGTTTTCTTTGTACCTGGATGTTTCAATGAAATATAAATAATTTATACCTAAAGCTTAGACTTTTATCTTTCATTTCCCACCTTTAAATATTCTTTTTATTTTAAGTTTAAGTTGAATGATTAATTACAAAAAAAGAGAAAGTCTTTTTTTTTAAGTTTTTAATGATTTTCTATTATCGAGTTTTAGCTATAACTAAAAAAAGTTCTCTGACTTTTCTTTGACCATTTCATACTGCTTTGAACGTAAAATTGGCGGCGGGCGCGCTACAGCAGGCAAATTTTCATATCTCAAAACTCAGTTTTTAAATAATACTTATACTAAAACTTAAGGTATAATAATGATATATGCACAAGGATTTTTTTTTTTTTCAATACTATATTTTATTAAATATTTGTAATTTACTGTATGCCCGTTAAAATCATGCAAAGAAAAATCTCGTTTTAAGTTTTACAAATTATAAAGCAACAAAAATAAAAACCATTAGTATCATCGGAAAGCTGAAAGTCTCCTCTTCAAGAAGCTATCTTTTATATTTTTTTTTACACTCTGAAAATAAGTAATATCGATTAACCTTCGGGCGGTGCTCTTATACTTTCAAATTAACCTGTTTGGCGCGCTACACTTTTTGAATCACTTATCCGAATTTTTACTAAAATCTGGAAAGAAATATGTATACTATTTTTATTTGTAAAATTTCCCGCTTTTTCACGTTTTTAGCAAAGTTTTTTATATCGTATTCTACGTTCAAAACTACCTGTATGAATTGATTCAGCCGATAGTTGGTGGAAATCCATAACTAGAACTTTTGCAAGTAAAACACTATTTAAATTTCCACTAAATTTTTTATTTTTAACACCATGACATGTTTCGCTATACGACAGCTTCTTCAGATGGTTTGTTACAAAAAAAAACAACAAACCATCTGAAGAAGCTCTCATACAGCGAAACATGTCATGGTGTTAAAAATAAAAAATTTAGTGGAAATCTAAAGTAGTGTTTTATTTCTTGCAAAACTACTACCTGTATGGAAAAATGCAGCCTTTAATATTTAATGAGAGCTTAAAACCCCCTGGCGACTGGGCTTAAAATATCCAGTTGATTTTGTAATCTGTCAAATTCGACAAGTGACAAATTTTTTGTCGTCTTCATAAAAAAGTAAGCTTAGCGGTAAAACAAATTTTTTAACGTGCTACATAGTAAATCGGTTTAGCCTCTTAAAAGCTAAAATTCAGTTCGATAACTTGAATGTCCTGTATACTAATGACAACTGCAAATAAATTTAAAGAGTTATATATTTTTGTAAACCGACTGAAAAATGCTATTTAATGATGTACTTATATGTAGAGGCTGCCATATAAATAAATTCTACTTTGTAATCTGTCAAATTTGACAAGTGATAAATTTCTTATTATCATATTTAACTTTCTCATAAAAAACTATGTTTAGTACTAAAAGAAATTTCTTGGTATATAGAATATTAAAATAGCGATTTAGGTGAGATATTTAAAATAAAAAAAAAACGGTCAAGTGCAAGTTGAACTTGCACAATTAGTGTTCCGTACGTTGATTGTTTTTAAAATAAAAATTTTTGTTAGGATGGTATAAAATGATCAGTGACTTCACAAAACACACCCCAAATGAGTTTTTTTAACAAAGTTTGTTTCCAATCTTTACTGAAAACTGGTGACCTTGAAATTTTTGTTTTTTTTTTTATATACTAAATAAATTATTGAAGGTAATGCACTCGTGATAATTTTCGTTCAATCTATACCCCGTGGAGAATATTCCAGAATTCTTTCAAAATTTTTTGATCAGTACTTTTCGAGATAAGGTAGGGGACAGCGATTTTTCGCTATTTTTTAAAAGTATAATGAAGAAAAGTGTGCGCAAGTATTACATTATATATATATATATATATATATATATATATATATATATTTTACTCGTGTTTTCACAAGCTTTCATTTGACACCACACTCGATGACCTAGTAAAAAATTTTTTTTTCACTTCTGATTTCACCCCTCAAAACGAACCCGTTAAGTCAAAATTTATGTTACGGTGGTATAAAATGATCAGTGACTTCACAAAACACACCCCAAATGAGTTTTCAACAAAGTTTATTTCCAATTTTTCCTGAAATCTGAGACCTTGAAATTTTTGTTTTTTTTATGTACCATATAAATTATTAAAGGTAATGCACTCGTAATAATTTTCGTTCAATCTACATCCCATGGAGAATATTCCAGAATTTTTTCGAAATTTTTTGATAAGTACTTTTCGAGTAAGGCCCGGGACAGCGATTTTTCGCGAATTTTTAAAAATAATACAAGGAAAGTGCGCGCAAGTATAATATTATATATATATTTTTTACTCGTGTTTTCACAAGCTTTCATTTGACACCACACTCGATGACCTAGTAAAAAATTTTTTTTTTTCACTTCCGACTTCACCCCCCAAAACTAACCCCTTAAGTCAAAATTTAATTCTCAAAACTACGTGGCTCTGATGAGGCCATCAATTGCTATATTATTACCAAATTTCACCTTTCTATGTCAAATAGTTTCGGAGAAAATCGGGTGTGACAGACAGACAGACAGACGGACACGGACAGACAGACACCGAAGTGATCTTATAAGTGTTCCGTACGGAACACTAAAAATGTGCCTGTGCATGATTAATCTAAAAATACGTGTTAGTCGAGACATATTTTCATTTTTCCTGAATGTCTAAATATAGTTCTATATGAGAGTCAGATACAGCAATATTTTATTTTGTATTAGAGTTACACAGAAATTTTACTTTTGTTCTTTTTGTATCCATTTATTTTTATTACATAAGGACGGAAACTTTTTAAGTTTAAAAAGGATTTACTGTTACCAAAGGTAAAAATTTTACGTGTATCATATTTTATGTAAAACAAACCAACTTTTTATAGTCGTCCCCAAATTTTTCATTCTCCCGTCCGCCATCCAGTATCATGTCAGCCCTGAATATAAACCGTTGAATGAGTAACCAGAGTTTTGAAAAGACTTCACTAAATATTTAAAATAGTCGCCTCGGGAGAGAATAACCTCGATATCAGCGTATTTCTATTCAGCATCTTTTTCCAGCAACAGATTTTTAAATGCATTCAAACGAGATGGGTTTTGTAATTAAAACCAATGAGAAAATAAATATTTGGAGGATGTATTTAATGTTAGTGATTCGATAAAGGGTTATATTTTGTTAGTGGTGGCAAAACGAACTTAATTTCGGAAATTGTATTAATATAAAAGCAATCTACATAGATTTTGTAACACAAAATACTTATTTAAATATTTTATTTTTAAGTAGCACCAGACAGCAATTCACCGTTTTTGAGAAATCGTTACAAGAGCCACACGTGTGCGAAAGCAGCGATTAATAATGACTCTGAATCGTACAAGATTACACCAGGTGGAAGATATCATCCTCGGTAGTTCATTCTTGGGTTAAGTTCTCCATACATAAGAATTTTTGAAGAGAATGGTACGAGGAATGACAATATGAATCACATACGGGTATAATGTATTAATATGAAATGTCTTTCTAGTACGCTTCGCTCTGTGATGATTTAACCGAGCTACATTCGTCGAACACCTCCAACGAAAGCGTTAATAGATTAGACCCAAGTTCCCAACTTTCATTATTGTTCCAAACAATCACAATTTTTGGCAAATTTTGGGCCCCTGATCAGGCGAAGGGCTCCCTTCCGGGGAAGCAGTTGAATTTAAGGATTAATAGATGCTATGGAGTATAAAGGTTTATATTATATACTCGTAATATTGAGAAACTTTCTTTGCTACACCTGTAATACGAACATGCCAGTTTGTGTATATATATATATATATATATATATATATATATATATATATATATATATATATATATATATATGATGTATATATATATATATATATATACATATATATATATATATATATATATATATATATATATATATATATATATATATATATATATATATATGTATATATATGTAATATATATATATATATATACATACATATATATATATATATATATATATATATATATATATATATATATATATATATATATATATATATATATATATATATATATGTATATATATATATATATATATATATATATATATATATATATATATATATATATAATATATATAT
Organism: Pachyrhynchus sulphureomaculatus; assembly: GCA_019049505.1. Lineage (NCBI taxonomy): Eukaryota > Metazoa > Arthropoda > Insecta > Coleoptera > Curculionidae > Pachyrhynchus > Pachyrhynchus sulphureomaculatus. Next base: position 140,680,628 of record CM032456.1, read on the forward strand.
ATATATATATATATATATATATATATATATATATATATATATATGTATATATATATATATATATATATATATATATATATATATATATATATATGTATATATATATATATATATATATATATATATATATATATATATATACATATATATATATATATATATATATATATATATATATATATATATATATATATATATATATATATATATATATTATATATATACGAGGCATGTTTTTTAAGTAAGTACCGTTTTGAATTAAAAAAAGACGTGCAAAGATATCGCTATAATTTTATTTTTACATGAAAGCCTGTACCTTAATCTACTTTTCTAGTAATTTCCGTGAATATTGAGGCACTTGTCATAACGTGGCACCAGTTTTTGAATACCCTCCTCATAAAATTCTGCCGCCTGACTTGTTAACCACTGTATCACAAATGTTTTGACTTCGTTATCGTCAGCAGTCGCACAATGATGAGATTGTAAAGCGTCTGTTTTCTCTCACCTTTTCGTCCACTTTCTGCAAAAATCTTCATTAACGACCGAAGGACGCCCACTCCGTTCTTCATCATGCACATTTGTGCGGCCATCTTTAAATGCTCTCACCCATTTCCTTACCATTCCATCACTCATAATGTTTTGTCCGTAAACTTCACAGATCTCACGATGAATATCGATCGGTTTTACGCCTTTAGCACTAAGAAATCGTATAACAGCCCGTACTTCACAATCGGCGGGACTCACGATTGTCGGAGGCATCTTAAACACTCGGTAAACAACGTATACAATGAAGAATCAGACTGTAATGGCGTCAGTGCGTAGACATGAGATGTAGGTTACCAGCGCGCATGCGCGGAACGCCGACCATATCGCTGCGGCGGCGGAATCGCAAAACGGTACTTACTTAAAAAACATGCCTCGTATATATATTATATATATATATATATATATATATATATATATATATATATATACATATATATATATATATATATATATATATATATATATATATATATGTATATATATATATATATATATATATATATATATATATATATATATATATATATATATATATATATATATATATATATATATATATATATATAATATATATATATATATATATACATATATATATATATATATATATATATATATATATATATATATATATATATATATATATATATATATATATATGTATTATATATATATATGTATGTGTATATATATATATATATATATATATATATATATATATATATATATACTATATATACATATATATATATATATATATATATATATATATATATATATATATATATATATATATATATATATATATATAATATATATATATATATATATATATATATATATATATATATATATATATATATATATATATTATATATGTATCATATCAATAGCAATATCTCTCGTCAATTAGTAATCAAAAGCGTCAAAAAGCACTGGATTTATATTCGCAAACATACCAAATTAACACTTATCAATTTTTTTTGAAATTTTGGAGTTTCTTTTTCAGTCAACATATTGCAAATTTAATCAGCACTTTTATAAACAAATAATGGGTACTAAGTTGGGAAAGTCAATCATCGCTCCTGATGAAGCTAACATGGTTAGCGAAACGCTCATCGAGTGCAAGTGTTTGGTGTAGTGGTGATATATACTGAGTAGTAATAATGGGTACTTCAATGGGAGCTACTCATTCTCCAATTATATCACAATAGGTAATGGATGACCTTCTAGAAGAATCCACACCTAAACTTTCTTTTAACTTACCTTTTTTAAAAAATATATTAGTATCACCTCAATACCAAATGATGGATTAGATGAGAACCTCAGAATATTCAATGGCTTTCATCCCAAACTTTAGTTTCACAATCGAGGAAGAAACAAACAATATTGCCCCTTTCTTAGACACTTTGTTAATTAGAAAAGATGATAACTCCATCATCGTAGATTGGTACACCAAACCAACCTATTCAGGAAGGTAGATCAACTTCCATGCCTCCCACACCACGAAAATCAAAACAAATACGATTTTGGGGTTGAAATCCAGGATAGAGAGGATCTCTCATCCCTCTTTCAGACTTAAGAACTTAAATAAAATTCGAGATATTTTGCTTACTAACTGCTATCTAATTAAAATATTGGACAAACTATTATTTAACTCAATATTACCTATCTCTCAACAAGAAAATAATCTTACTCCTGATATTAGTGCCTTTCTTTCTGAAAACAGAACCATTTGTTACTACTCCTTCCCTTATCTAAAAGAAATTTTACACCAAATTACTAAACTTTTTCAATAATCAGCCTAATTTAAAAATGGCCTTCAAACATACAAAAAAATATTTTTACCAATTTAAAAGATAAGGATGAAACTAAAAGTCTCGGAAGTAGTATACAGCATCCCTTGCACTCAGTGTGAAAAAGTCTACATAGAACAAACATCAAGAGTACTAAAAGACAGAATCACTTCTCATAAAAGTAATTGCAAATTAATAAAAAGTCTTGCGCACTTGCTTCACATAGTAATCAATTTTCACATGAATTTAATTTTAATGAAACCAAAATCATGTGTAAGGAAGGTAATTTCAACAAGAGAATTTTTATGGAAATGATAAAAAGCCACCTCGAGCCGAATTCTGTCAATAAAAAAAACTAACGTTGAGAATTTAAGCTCAATTTTCTCCAATCTATTGCAGATAAGTTGGCAAAATGAAAATTCACAAAACATATCAGACATATCTCTATAATAATAACCTAATGTCAATTTCAACAAATTTCGCAAACTTTGGAAAAATTAAATGAAATGTCAATGTCATTGTCTTCTATAGTACAAATAAACTACGACTTGACCAGAAAATAAAAAGACGCTGGCCTTACAAAAGGAATGAAAAATGTATAAAATTTTTTTTTAAATAAAATCACTTTATAAGCACACAGTTGTTCATATCATATATAACAAAGTGGAGTAAACTTTTTTTATATTCTTTAAAAGTATTTTTGTTTTTTTTTCATGTTTTCCTAATAAATATTAACAGTAATGTAGTTTTTTGTTGAAGGGAATTATCCAAAAAGCACCACTTAGCAGTAAGTAGTTTGACGTTAATAATTTGGTTTGCTTTCTGTTGTAAACCTTAGAATACTGATGATTTGTCGCCCTGAAGAAGAAAAAATATTTTCGAAAGCTTGGCGTAGCTACAAAACCTTTTAGCCCTATTCCCATGACCGCTTACCCCAAGAATTTTAAGTTTGCTATATGTATATATATATATATATATATATATATATATATATATATATATATATATATATATATATATATATATATATATATATATATATATATATATATACATATATATATATATATATATATATATATATATATATATATATATATATATATATATATATATATATGGGCGTGTGTTATGGAAATTGCATATATTGGAACTGGCGCCTCCTTGTAGTAAGACCACTTACAGAAATTTCACCTTAAATAGCGGATCTATAGAAATGATGACATAAATATTTTTTTCACGCCACCACTGGTGGCCACAATAGAACCATACAACTCGACAATATTGTGCTTTAATTTATTCAAAAAACCCATCGGCGTCTTTGGTGGACAACAAAGAATTCGTTTTCGGCTTCTTTGTCTGTAGCTTTTTAGTTGCTCTCTCTCTCTCTGCTTGACAGTGGCCAAGTGACAGCGCCCTCTACCAAAACGTCAAATTCCCGTTTAGTTTGTTTACTTACAGCTAACGTTTACAAATTTTGCAGCATGTCGTGGATAAAATAAGTCAAATATTCAATGTTATTGCAGGTTTTTTTTAAGATATCCATAGACTAATACAGTGGTACTACTCAGTATATATCACTACTACACCAAGCACTTTATCTTTGCATTGGACGTAGTCAATTATCAGGAGCGATGATTGACTACGCTCGCAATCATCGCTCCTGGTGAAGCTAACATGGTTAGCGAAACGCGCGTCGAGTGCAAAAATAAAATGTTTGGTGTAGTGGTGATATATACTGAATAGTGTTATTGTGCCAAAGATTCCACATTCCCAAGATAGTTAGTATAGTGGTGTTAATTAAGAAATTTGTAGAAAGTGTAGAATATAGCAGCAAGTGTAATAGTTTCGTGTCACTAGGTACAATTGGTATAGTTATAAATATCTCACGCACAACCTAGGATATTTTAAATGGAGATCAATTGCACTTTTAAAGTAAATAAAAATAATAAATAAATACGTTTTTTAAACCCGCTTTATATTTTCACTGTAACACTAAAAAAAATCTTCCAATTCTTTCAAGAAAATCAGTAGTAATCCTATAGTAACGTTAAGAGAAAGACCTACAGTCCCTGGCCAAATTATTAGACGCACTGCAAGATTTCATGTAAAATATTAATTACCGAGTGATACTGTACCGTTTTATTATTTTAAATTGATTTGTTTTTTATTTTTATATTATCCAATCAATTACCTATTTATTTGACATAAATAAAACAGCATTAATTTAGAAAAGCATAAGTTTATTAAGTTTTAAAAAAAAGTGAAATTAATGTTAGTAAAAGTCAATATTTAGTTGAGCCACCTTTAGCCGCTATCAAAGCTATAATTCTGCGCGGCATGCTATCAATGCAAGATTGTACTGTCTCCTGCATTTGAGGATGATGATTCCACACATGAATAATCTTTCCTAGGAGCTGGGTTTTGTTGGTAATCACATCTTTAGCCACTTCTCTTTTCATCAGCTCCCACACATTTTCAATGGGGTTCATATCAGGGCTATTACCCGGCCAATCCAACAGAGGGATATTTTTTTCTGCCAAAAAAGCTTTAACAGACCGAGCAGTGTGGCAGGGAGCTCCATCTTGCATGAAAGTGAATGGTTCCCCATTTGGAAACCATTCTCTGAGCTGCGGAATCAACCGATTTTGTAATACTTCTTTGTACTGATCTTGCCTCATTATTCCTTTGACGACGTACAGACGTCCAGTGCCCTTGCCGCTGATGACTGACCAAATCATCACTTTGGTGGGATGTTTAAACCGTCGGGACGACACAATCAGGTTGAAACTTTTCTCCATGACGACGACGCACATACTGAGCTTTATTCTGCAAAATTTCGAATGTGCTTTCGTCACTGAAGCAGACCTGTCAAAAATAGGAAAAATATATAAACTTCCATGTTTATTTGCTTTATTTAACTGAAAATGATAATAATGTATCAATTATTGATTAAATTGCTGTATCTTACCGATCTCCAGAAGTCCACATCTTTGTCTTGCCATTGTTTGGCCCACTTCAGGCGCTTTGCTTTCATTGCAGCTGTTAACTTGGGCTTTCTGGCGGGGCGACAGGACTTAAAATCTAATTCTTTCAATTTTCTTCGAACAGTGCGCTCAGAAGCATTTACGCTAGCATCCTGGAGTTGTGATTTTATTACCTTTGTGGTAGCAAATCTGTTTTCTACACAAATTTTCTTCAAACATCTCTCTGACCGTGGAGTGAAAATTGGTTTTCTACCGCATCTTTTCTTTCTTTTCGGGCTTAATTCCTTCCCTGACTCAATTTTCTTTTTTATGCGTCGTACACTAGCTTCAGAAACCTCCAATCTTCGTGATATTTCTCGGTTTGTAAATGTTTTTCGCAATCACAAGGGCCTTCACTTCAGCTTTTTTACGTGGTGAAAGATCGCCTTTTCTACCCATAATGAAAATAGTCCAATTACTTTTTTAAAACACTGCATACAAAATAAACTAATAACTGAGTAGTATAAAACTGTTAAACAAACAATCACAGTCCATAAAGCCACAGAAACACGTCCGTACCTGACTCGATTCCGATCGCGACTGATACACGTTTGTACTTGTTTTACGTTCATGTATCACTTTGTCAACACAGTGTTGCCATATGTTAAAAATAAATACAAATATGTAGTCTACAACAATTCTTTTAAATAGAAATCAATAATATTGTAGTTTAAATATACCATTATTGCATAAAAACTCTTAAGAAACATAAAATTACTAAAAAAATACAGTGCGTCTAATAATTTGGCCAGGGACTGTATTTGTTTATTTTGCCCAAACCCAAGCCCAAACAGATGTTAACATAGAAATCAAAATCAACTATTAAGAGGCAATGATCCAGTTGTTTTTGGGCGTTACCAAGGAATGATTTAGTTTCAAATAATAGATAATTTATTATCAATTATTTTTTCATTTTTAGTGTTCCGTACGGAACACTTATAAGATCACTTCGGTGTCTGTCCGTCTGTCCGTCCGTCTGTCTTTCCGTCTGTCCGTCTGTCACACCCGATTTTCTCCGAAACTATTTGTCACAGAATGTTGAAATTTGGTAATAATATAGGAATTGATGGCCTCATCAGAGCCATGTAGTTTTGAAAGTTAAATTTTGACTTAAGGGGTTAGTTTTGGGGGATGAAATCGAAAGTGAAAAAAATAATTTTTACTTGGTCATCGAGTGAGGTGTCAAATGAAAGCTTGTGAAAACACGAGTAAAATATATATATATATATATATATATATAATGTAATACTTGTGCGCCCTTTCCTTTGTATTATTTTTAAAAAATCGCGAAAAATCGCTGTCCACCCGCCTTATCTCGAAAAGTACTTATCAAAAAATTTTGAAAAAATTCTGGAATATTCTCCACGGGGTGTAGATTGAACGAAAATTATCACGAGTGCATTACCTGTAATAATTTATCTGGTATATAAAAAAACAGAAATTTCATGGTCATCAATTTTCAGTAAAGATTGGAAATAAACTTTGTTGAAAACTCATTTGGGGTGTGTTTTGTGAAGTCACTAATCATTTTATACTTCCGTTACAACATTTTTTATTTTAAAAGCAATCAACGTACGGAACACTAATTGCGCAAGTTTAACTTGCACTTGACCGGTTATTTAGATTAATTTTACCTAAAATTTAAAAATATGTAATTGTTGAATAAAGTCGTATGTTTGACAACACAGTTTTCAGGATGGTTTGGTGGAAAAATCCAGTTTTGTCTTTTTTTTTTTAATGTTTCAAAAATTTTCAAATTTGAAAAAGTAATGTACTTCTATATGGGTCCTCGAGTCACCTGTTTCGATATTATATATATATATATATATATATATATATATATATATATATATATATATATATATATATATATATATATATATATATATATATATATATATATATATAAACATATATATATATATATATATATATATATATATATATATATATATATATATATATATATATATATATATATATATATATATATATATATATATATATATATATATATATATATATACATATATATATATATATATATATATATATATATATATATATATATATATATATATACATATATATATATATATATATATATATATATATATATATATATATATATATATATATATATATATATATATCTATATATATATATATATATATATATATATATATATATATATATATATATATATATATATATATATATATATATATATATATATATATATATATATATATATATATATATATATATATATATATATATATATATATATATATATATATATATATATATATATATATATATATATATATATATATATATATATATATATATGAAATACCTGTACCACAACAAAGTTATTGCAACTATATTTGACACATTGACATTACTTTCATAGTATAAACCAATCTGCCATAATTATAATATTAATATATTTTTTAGTATTATCGTGCCTGTGATTTGTGTCTAATCCAAAATCATTTCACACAGCTATTATACATTTCATTTAATCGTAAAATTAAAGTGGCCCTAAATCAAAAATGTAATAAATTGGCTGTTTTTAAAAAAGGAAAGTTTTGTATATTCAATTACTTTAGGACTCATATACACACACACACACACACAATGGTCTTAAGTATCATAAAACAGACATTCCAAAATTTCTATCAATTTCAAAGGAAGGGTAGGATTTCTAAGCATAAATTTCCACAAAAATGTATAAATAAAAAGTCGAGACAGGTGTCAGACATACATACCTAATTACATAACATAAAGTATTTTTTTATTCCCTCAACAAAGTGTTTATTTAATCTGATTTTATAACAAAGACAGAAAATATACGAGGCAATGGATAGGTATATTAAACATGAAATAACTTGAAAAATTGGATTGCGACCTCATTAAGTAATGTAAACAAATGATTGAAGCTTACATCAAAAAACAAATTATTGTGTTTACCTTTGAAATTTGAATTTTGGTGTGATTAATTTAATTTTTGATAGATGTACATATATTTTTTCAATTCTGTTATACCAATTTCCACTATCGTCTTTCATTTCAATCAGAGATCAAACATTTAGAGCTAGCGGGCATATTGCTTTAATTGATTTTAAAATATAAAATTCCACTGTGCATTTCGAAATGCATTTATACAACTTTTCAAACCGATTTTATTTTTATAAACCACAATTGGTTATGGCCGGAAATGATATGTTTGAGATAAGGAATTATCCTCAAGTTCTGTATGTTATTGTTAGATTTCAAGTTCAGTATTTCATAACAGAAAGATTTGTTTGTTTATCTTGTTCTTTTTACTTTGAATAGGCACGATTGCGATTTAATTTTTTTGTAGGCATAGCACCTTTGCTGCACGAAAATAATTAAAGCGTTACAGGAGCTACGCGTGTACGGAAAAGGTAATTCGTGCTTGTCTTGAATCGCTGTAAATGGTCCTCAGGGGAAATACAATCTTTGGCAAATCATTCTAAAGGAATGAGATTCGTCAGGTAAAGGACTTAAAAAGGGTTTAAAAAAAAATACGATAAATAATAAGCAGAAACTGTTTTTCCTGGCATGCACCAGTCCGGAAGAAATTAAGTGGGCTACATCAACGGAACACTTTCCCTGAAACAACTTGTGGAATAGATTTAAATCGCCAACCGTTCTTTGATGTTCCAAAGAATCAAGGTTGCTGGTGAGTTCTGGGCTCAATCAGGCGAACAGTTCTCTTCTTAATAGAATCCAATAAATGAAATATATATTTGAAAGCTGCAAACATGGGAGCAATATTCCATTGTTGGTCGAATTTGAGCTTCGTACAGTTGTTTTGGAGTTAGAAAATTTGCTATGTATTCAGTATATTCATGCCACGATATATTTACTCCCAAATTAACTTTCAACAAGTTGAGTTACGATGCTAGAGGAATGAGTGTCCCAACATAATTATGTCGGGTTTTGCAACTTTAAATTAAATTCTACTTGGTTACGGTCACCGTAAGATAGATTTTCTTCCAGGTCTTTGTTAAGTTAAATGACTTCCTGCTGTCTGCTAATATTTGCATGAGCAGCTGATATTCGAAAGTTTAAATTAAGTGAAGAAATAAGTATACGGTAGATTAAATTCCTAGTTCTTCGAAACGGATCATTAATATAAAGGAAAAAGCGAATGGGAGACAGGGGTACATCGGCTTTGATAGTGAAGTTACTAGAAAGAAACCCGTGAATTGACACTCGTAAATAACGCTTTCTGAGAAAACACGCGAGCCATAAACAAAGCTTTTGAGATATACCATAAGAGCATAGCTTAGCCAACAATACCTCATGCCAAATAAGGTCGAATGCCTTGGCTATTTCAAGTGTAACCGCTCGAGATCCTCCAAAATGAGAAATGGTTTAAAACATGTGTGACAGTTTAAAGATCCGTTGTTGATATTTGCTTCCTAAAGCCATAATAATGGTTTCCAATAATATCGAATCCCTCTTATTATTTTAGAAGATACGGATTGATAGTCTTTTCCATAACTTTTGATATTATTCAAAGCAGTGCGACTGGTCAATCTTCTTGGCTTTTTTTGGGAAATACCTGAACTGTAGCGTATATCCGGTAAGAAGAAAGTAATATTATGGCAGGTATTTGATCAGCGCTAGAAGCTATTTTGGTATTTAGCTTCATGAAAATACATTTTGTGACACGCTGACGTCTAAAGACAAAATCGCGTGTCTTTAACTGTATATTAAGGATAGTGGGTGATGTTTTTCCTTGGAAATCGTCACTAGAATATGAAGTAGAGTTCAGCCAACAAGTTGATTTTCTGAATAGGTGTTGTATCAACAGTATTATTTGGCGGTATTAGTAGTCATATAGTGGATTTAGTGAAATTTTCACTAATGACCTTAGCGTCGGACCAAATGAACCTAGAATTATTTGGGTAAGCAAGAAGTTTGTTTTTGAAGAGGAAAGTTCAGCTAATAAGTTGGCTCTTCTAACAGGTGTTGTTGCAATACTATTTTCTAGCCGTGTAAGTAGTGGTATAGTGGATTTAGTTAACTTTTTACTAATGGCCTTAGACACCGACTAAAATGATCTAGAAATTTTGGTGCAGGCTAAAAGTTTGTTCATAATTCTTTGAAAATGTGCCTTTTTGGTCTCGTCTATTATTCCTTTGAATCTCTTCCGGCTACGAACGAAGATGTTTATGATAAGATTTTCCCACCATTGTAGATAGGCAAGATGTTTAGAGTCAATAGCTTCTTTGCGTTTTCAATCAAACTAAGGCTTGCCAGTCTTTCTCTCTCTACGCTGACCGAAAGAACGCCCGCGTATTCTATCGATTTGTCAGTAATTTGCTTTAAGATCAAAATGGTATCCTTGTAAAATATACCTGATCTAAATCCCTGTTACCCCCCTGCTAGTGAAACTTGCTCGTTGATTTTGTTTGTTAGTTTTATAAATATAACTAGGAAGTTTACTCTTCTGTAGTTTGCTAGTACCTTTTTTGAACAACACGATTTTAGTTCTAGTGCTCCATCCATCATGCATTTTAGTTTGGGAGTATATTTTGTCAATTAGTGTGGATAGTTATGTCAGTTTTTCTCCGCCGTACTTGATCAGTTCATTAATAACACTGTCTATAACTGACCATCTATTTCTAAATCGTCCGTAAAGTTCTATGTCTGTACCTTTTAGGGTATCGAAATTCTGACATTCTCACTTCTATCTATTTCTTTTCTTAACTGTAAAGTTCTGTTGAATATTTCACAGAAGTTTCTTTTCTATGTAATTCTAAAACTATTTCGGATCAACATCTTATGGACAAATATGTTCTGACGTTCAACATCAAAATAATTATTTTTAAAAGCTCTCGTCCCGAAGACAGAAACAGAGAGGCATCGGTGAAGCTGGTACATCGTTATTTTTTTTCTGTGAGGTATAACGCAACATCACTTGGACACAACCTCTACTGAGTAGACAAAATAAATATATTTTTTAGAAGGCTAGGGTAAGATTATAGACCATTCAAACGTTCATATCGCAGATCGGTCGGAATTAACACATTTTTAAAAATTGGTAGAACATTTTACTCATAAAACAAATGAAATGAATGACTTTATTTCGGTTTCTAGGAGATTTGGCTATCAAATCAGATAGATAATATAACAAGTAACACATTCTGTGTGGAAATTAGTCAAAATTCACATTTATACAGCTTTGAAATACTGTATATATTGGATGTAAAACTCATTCCTTGTTTCATGTGCGGTTGAGTTTTGTAAGTACATTATCTGGCCAGACTTTTCATTGTATTTGATTAAAATATGGTCAAAAACAACATAAATGTCAGGAAAATAGGTCAACAACAACATAAATATCAGGAACATAGTATGAAAGGATAAAGCTTCTTATATAAGGTCCGATCAGTGATTCTTTGCATGCATGTCATAAATGTCTAAATATAGTGTAAACATCCGTCTATATTATTCTTCTTGTCAACATGTTAAGTATATTTAAAAAAAAACTTAAAAACGAAGGTCTTCTGTCATCTGAAGTTATGTACGACATTCGCTCGGTTATTTGTACTTACATATGCAAGAAAGACAACGAACAACCTGGAATTTGGGTATAGCTTCATGTTTTAGAAGCCAGTACCGCCGAGTTTATAGGCAATAAAAATAATAGATAATTCTTTGACGATGTATTTCACAAGTAAGAACTAGGGTGTTTTCCACATCATAAACATTTAATAGATCCGTAGGTTTCGTTAATTACCAAACCGGATGAAAAATTTTAAATTCTATTTTGACTTTTGAAATTGTCATTTAAAACTCAGACCGCCAACACTGAATTGACAGCCGATTGAATCGTATGAATATACTTGACGTCGCGTTGATCACATGACTGCAACGATCCATTGGTCAGACTATATCACAACATCTATCAAGCTATTTCGATCCTGATGAATGAAAATGAAGAAAAATGTAATTACATATGGAGCTCTTCAAAACTTTAAAACATTTTGCTCATAGGTAGTGAAGTATGATATAGCTGACGAAACGTTACTTCTGTTAACTGTTTTATACTTAAATATTTCAATGCGGTCACAAAAGTTTACTGCAACTCTTATTGTAAGTACATATACGATAAACCACCTGGAGGTTGGTGTGGTAATTGATTTTTTTATGTACCTTATAATTTTAATGATACAAATTATATGAAGCTCTAGGGGAAACAGTCAGATTTTAGATAGCTTTTATAAAATTTGAAAGATAAATAAATAATTCTTGTGAAGTTTTAAAGTATTTTACTAACAAATCAGGAACTAATACGAGTACACCTTTACCAAGGTTTAAAACAGTCTATGTTGATATTAATAATCAAACAACATATATTTTTTAGAAAATTCGATTTACAATTCGGACGAAATACTTAGTTCCTAAAAGATCTAGGTCAGAACAAACTCTGTCCCAATATCCTAAAAAATCATTTTACCCGAATATTAATCTAAATGCCAAGGTTACAGATCAGAAGAGTTTATGCAGAAATTAGTTGAAATTCATAATTTTTATGAAGTTCCAAAACACTCTACTCCAAATCAGAGTTAAGTAATATATTTTTTCTAAGGTCTCTAATATTCCATGTAGATATTAATCGGAAAATAGATATTATGAAATATCTGGAACATCCTGTTTCTACATTAGATGATACACTCAGTTGCTACAAGTGGTAGGCAGAAAAAATTGTTTTGATAAAAGTATAAAATATTTCATACAAAAATTAATTGAAATGCGGTATTTCTATAAAATTTCGTACATAGAATACATAAAATATACTTAAATTAAAAATCTTTTTACAAATTTCTCAAATATTCTTGTCGAAAGTTGTATAAAATACGCAGATTCGACAAGGCTATAGAGTATTCTAACTGGCAAATCGAAAGAAACTTATTTTTTAAAAATTTAGGAATATTCTTGAAGAAATTATTTAAAATAAATTATTTTAGAAGCATTATAAAATATTCTTTGTCGATGGAAAATCATGTAATACATCCCTTCTGAACACGAAGTCCTAAAATAACTACTGAATTTGATTTTGTCGTACAGGAGGACTTAATCAAAGCATGACAACTTGATTTTTTTTTGTGATGAATAACTTATAGTGATATGTTAAGATGAATAAAAAAAAATTCTATAGGATCTTTTTATTGATATTAGAAAAAAATGAGAAAAAATAACGGTTTTGAATTTACGACGGAAAAATGACGTGTAACATAAAAAATTTAGAAAATCGACGAGTAAATGCATATATACAAAATATAGTATGTACGAGTAGTACAGTTTATTAAATGAACAAAGAACAACTGTTGTTCATATTGATACAAAATAGTACAAGAATGCTGAGAAACATCTATTGGTATGCAGGTAAATATAATATAGTGTTCTATACAGAACCCTTAGGGGATCAATATGGTGTCCGTCTGTGTGTCTGTCACACCCGATTTTCTCCGAAACTATTTGACACAGAAAATTTGGCACACAATTAGAACCATGTAGTTTTGAATGGTAAATTTTAACTTAAAGATTTAGTTTTGGGGGTGTAATCGGAAGTGAAAAAGGAAGGAAAAGACCTAATTAACTTAGCCTAGATAAGGATTTTATTTTATTTTAAAAGCAATCACGATACGGAATACTAATTGCTCAATTCCAACATGCACTTGACCGATTTTTTTTTATATTAGTCCTTTGTGATTCTTATTTTTAGTGTATTTATTATTAATTATTGTGAACTTACTAAATTAGGTAGATAAAGATACCAAATGAATGTAAGAAGTAACGACGACGGTAAAAACAGGTTAGTCTATGCCATTATATATATATATATATATATATATATATATATATATATATATATATATATATATATATATATATATATATATATATACATATATATATATATATATATATATATATATATATATATATATATATATATACATATATATATATATATATATATATATATATATATATATATATATATATATATATATATACATATATACATATATATATATATATATATATATATATATATATATATATATATATATATATATACAGTAATACCCCCGCTTTACGCGAGGGATACGTTCCGAAAAAAATCGCGTTAACTGAAATTCGCGTATATCGAGGTTTATGATTAAACATAGTCAAAATTTAATACAAAAAAATACAAATCATTTTAATCAATCACTTTAATTCTAAGAACACTTTATGCAATACATACTCTTATTTTTTACGGAAAAATACATCTATTGTCTTTTGGGTAACGTTTTGTTTACGTTCTTGTAAAATACGTTCATAACACCCAACACTGTTTTTAATTGTTTGACACACGGTCAAGACACGGTCATCATTATTGTCTATACTCTGCAATATGTCCAAACCTGAATAAATTTTTGAAAGTGCATTTTGTATTTCCCCTGAAGATAAAACTTTCTCTTCTACTTGTTCTTCCTCATCGTAGATAGGATTATTCTGTAACTCGATCAGATCTTCATTGCTAATAGGATCGTCGTGCGTTGCTACAAGTTCTACGAGATCTTCTACCGTGACATCTTCAAGTTCAGACCCCTCAATCATTGCAGCAATGTCTTCAAGCACTTGTCTCTACATCTGGACAATTCTTCTAGGTGCTTCCACTACATCTGGCCAAAGATTACGCCACACCCCATTCATACAACTCATTTTAACTTCCTTCCAAGCCTCTTCTATGTTGTGAATAGACTTCATAATGTTGTATGACTTCCACCACTCTCGCATAGACTGTCTTCCTTCCCCGTCAGTTTCATGAATTAGTTGGCTAAAAGTGCGGCGATGGTAATAAGCTTTGAAGTTTGCTATTGCTCCCTGGTCCATAGGTTGTAATATTGACGTAGTGTTTGGTGGAAGGAACTTTACGTACACTTTTAAGTCTCTGGGCGTATCAAGTGAGGTTGGATGTCCTGGGGCATTGTCTAAGAGTAATATAACTTTAGGTTCAAGCCCATTTCTGTCACAGTATGATTTGACTGATGGGCAAAAACTATTAGAATACCATTCTTGAAAAATTTCCCGTGTAACCCACGCCTTTCTGTTTGATCGCCACACAACTGGTAGACTTGTCTTGTCTGTGCCTCGCATTGCACGGGGTGTTTCTGAATGGTACACTAGTAAAGGTTTCAGTTTGAAATCACCAGTGGCATTACCACCCAGCAGAAGTATTAGTCGATCTTTCGCAGCTTTGAAACCACTGGCTTGACGTTCTTCCTTAGAAATGAATGTTCGAGATGGCATTTTTTTCCAGTAAAGTGCGGTCTCATCAACATTGAAGATGAGACAAGCAGGAATTTTCTCTCGTCTAACGAAGTCTTGAAACTTGTCTGGAAACTCAGCTGCAGCTTGAATGTCCGCGCTAGCCGCCTCGCCTGTTATGTGGATATTGTGAAGATTAGAACGCTGCTTGAACCGATGGAACCAGCCTCTGCTGGCAGCAAAAGTCGGAGTGGCACGCCCTTCTCCTTCTTTTGTTTTCAGCATCTCATACAAAGATTTTGCTTTTGTGCATATGAGATCTTGACTTAGTGGTGTGTTCTTCTTATTCAAATCTTCGATCCAGACTGACAGTAATTTCTCCATTCTTTCTAAGATAGATGATCTCGAACGAGAAAGTTTTGTTGCACTTATAGGTGTTGAACCTTCGCTGGAGATTTTAATTTTTCCCGATTTTTATAAATCGTTCTCACA
This sequence comes from Pachyrhynchus sulphureomaculatus, assembly GCA_019049505.1. Taxonomy (NCBI): domain Eukaryota; kingdom Metazoa; phylum Arthropoda; class Insecta; order Coleoptera; family Curculionidae; genus Pachyrhynchus; species Pachyrhynchus sulphureomaculatus. Next base: position 140,696,797 of record CM032456.1, read on the forward strand.
GTCGATTCTGAGAGTCCAAAATCTCTCCCAACAATTGTTGCTTTGCCTCCATTTTCCATTCTTCTTAACACTTTCATCTTCAATTCCAAAGTGACGCTTTTTACGCTCTTTTTTCTTTACAGGCGGCTTTTTTAACGTAGGGTTAAATTATGTATGTATGTATCTCCAATAAATATTAAAACAAAACTGCCAGCCGACCGAACTAACATTACGGAACAAATGAACACACGAAACGAACGAGGAAATCCCCATAGAACAAAGTCGAAGGACAGGGAATTCCCAATTCTTCAAAGAGAATATTCAGAGAAAGCGGGGATCCCCCCGCGACCATAGAGAAGTTAATGACTACATGAGCGCGAAATTTGAAATTCGCGTTATAGTGAAACCGCGCGTAACGGGGTCGCGCTAAGCGGGGTATTACTGTATATATATATATATATATATATATATATATATATATATTCATATATTCATTATATATATATATATATATATATATATATATATATATATATATATATATACATATATACATATATATATATATATATATATATATATATATATATATATATATATATATATATATATATATATATATATATATATATATATATATATATATATATATATATATATATATATATATATATATATATATATATATATATATATATATATATATTATATATATATATATATATATATATATATATATATATATATATATATATATATATATATATATATATATACATATATACATATATACATATATATATATATATATATATATATATTATATATATATATATATATATATATATATATATATATATATATATATATTCATATATATATATATATATATATATATATATATATATATATATATATATATATATATATATATATACATATATATATATATATATATATATATATATATATATATATATATATATATATATATATATATATATATATATATATATATATTCATATATATATATATATATATATATATATATATATATAATATATATATATATATATATATATATATATATATATATATATATATATATATATATATATATATACATATACGTATATAGGGTGCTCCATATATATGGAATAATGATTCCACAGCATTTATTAATCAGTGTATCAAAAAATGCTTAAATAAAAGTTATAGGGTGTTATACGGCGCATATGTTGAAAATAAAATGTTTTGATCTGTCAGTTCGAAGAATAACGCCATCTTAATTTTTTTAAATGGAAAACCCTGTATATTATGTTGTTTTTGAGTCCAACTAGAAAATCTAAATATTATTTGTCTAACATACTATATGTATGAACTGTTTTGAAATTGTTGATATTTGAAATCAAAGAGATCGTATTAAAAAAAGATTAAGCTGGCTTGTGACAAATATTTAGTGTCAGGTATCGACTTAACGCGTCAAAAAATGATTTATTGACGAAAACTTTTATTGCTGCATTTTGAGAAACTGCAATTTGAGAGTAATATTATAATGGTACATTTAACAGAAACGGAAAGAATCACTTTGTTAATGATTGGTTACGGAGACCATAGGAGAACACAACTAGAGATGTGTGATCTTTTTAACGCAGAATATCCGAATTGAGAATCTACGTTTTTGACAATCAAGTCATGTTAAGGATCGTTCTAAATCTGAACCTCCAAAAGTTAAAACAAGCGATGATAAAAAATTAGATGTTTTATTGGGAATTACAGAAAATCTCCATACAGCGACTCGTCAGCTTTGCCTAGACCACAACATAAGTAAAGGTACCTTAAGTCGTATATAAAATGAAAAAAAATTGCATCCATACAAACCTATTCTATTTTCAAGAATTATCTGAAGATGAGTACGATAGACGCGTTGAAGGTCATGATGGAATGAATCAATAATGATCCTAACTAATTCATAATATTGTTTTTTTCTGACTAGGCCATATTTTGTCTTAACGGAAGAGTTAACTCCGGTACTGGTCTACTGAGAATCCCCACTGGATAATCGACAGTCATTCTCAAAGACCACAAAAGATAAACGTGTGGGCAGGGATTTGTGGACGTCATATCACTGGATGCTTTTTTATCCATGGAAATCTTATAGGACAGCTGTATTTGCAGGTACTCCAAGGGCAAGTTATTTCAACTTGTGCAGGTCTTTTTTCCGATAAAAATAATTCGGATACCCCTAACAGGAATCTGTGGTATCAACAGGACGGAGCACCTCCTCACTATGAAATCAATGTTCGTAGATATTTGGATGCGATTTTTTCTAATCGAGGAGGTGCTGTAGAATAGCCTGCAAGGAGTTCCGACCTTACGCCACTCGATTTTTTTTTATAGGATCATTTGAAAACCGTTTATCGAAGTCGACCTGAAACTACAGTAGATTTACAACAAAGATTTCAATATGAAGTAGCACAGATCACCCCGGATTCTATGCAAAACTCTGTTCCGGGTGTTTATGACAGATTGGGTCATTACATTGCTGTTAACAGCAGACATTTTGAGCAATTGTTACCTTAAAAATAAACCCAGAGAATTTATTAATAGTTTTTTTTGTCTTTTTTTTATTTTAAATTTCAAATGAAAATAATTCCAAAACATTATTTTAGGCATATAACATAGTACGTTAAAAAACTAATATCTAGAATTTTTGGTAGGCCTCAAAAATAAAATAATAAACAGGGCTTTCCATTTAAAAAAAATTAAGATGGCGTAATTTCTTTGAACTGGCAGTTCAAAACATTTTAGTGTCAACGTCAGCATGTGCGCCATATAATACCCTATAACTTTTATTTAAATATTTTTTGACCCACTGAGTAAAAAATGCAGTGGAATCATTATTCCATATATATGGATAGATTTGGCGCTTATTTGATGAAAATCCATTTTTCAGAAAATTAAAAGACGCACTGTTGTTTAGATTGTCACTATATTTTATTTATTAAAATAAAATAAATAAAATAATAACTTAAATTAGCCATGACATGTTTTGGTACACAGTGCCTTTCGCAAACGGGAGTTAAACTTCTACTCAGTAGAAGTATATATACAATGAAATAAAATAAAACACAGAACAAATGACGTCATTTTCCATATAATAGAAATATTAGCAACTAAAAACTGACACATTCCTCAAGACATTATATGTGTTAAATAATAATGAAAAAATATTATAATTTTTAAATACGTCGACTCCAAGGAACCTGAACAGGCAAAACACATGATATATTCTAAGAAATTCCTCTTTTTTTATGATGGACTATAAGTAATTATCCTTAAAATTTGTGTAGTATTTTAACCAAAAAACAAAAAATAATCGACCAATACTGCCGACAGTATATAAAATGTATCAATCCTCGCCCCTTTCCCCTATAACTCCTTTCTTGACTTCAAATGTTATATGTGTAGCAAATTTGAAATCGATATCCTATGTCATTCGAGTTACCGTGCCAGCAGATAGATCGACTTACCAACGGAAATATTTAATCCTAGTTTCCGGGAGTTATGGATCTTAGAAGGTAAAAAAATGCAAAAATCTTGTACGGTAACTTTTTCACTTCAACCAAGAAAATATACATTTATCTTTGCAGTTTAATAATAAACCTATTTTTAGATATAAAATAAAAGAAATGAAGAAGTGTGGTTTAAATCACTAAAACCACCTCCGTCTCTGGTATGTCTAGAAAAATTGTTAACCGCTATTCACAAAAGAAGTAATTTCTGTCTCTGCTATATAGTTGATGATTAAAACAGTGCAGAATAACGCAGTAATTTATAATGTCAATTTATTTTTGAAAAGATGCATGCTTATGAATAATGTTTGTATGAATCTCTGGCTGTCACATATCTCGGCTTGTGTGTTTTAACATTTTGTTATAAAGAGTGCATTATGCAAGATATAAATGAGTGTTAATTTATCTCCACATTTTAATTTTGCGAAAAACTTTTAAAGTAAAAATTCCTAACGCTGAGATATGTTTGTTGGAAAAATGCCCACAGAAAGTCAAATTATATATTTTTCACACTTTATTGAGATTCGTTATACTGGGGATGTCTCAAAGTAAAGAGGACTTTTTCAAAATAGCCAGTATTAGTGGCTCCACCTATTGGATATAAAACGTGTTGGAATGTTACATCTTTCGTTGACATTATATTTAATTTTCATGATAATCGGATAAATGGAAGCTGATATATTGAGCCTGAAGTGACACTGTGTTTTACCTATCGGAACAAAGAGCGAATACCAAATTTGTGTAAAGTTGGTAAAACATTTACAGAAACGTATCAGTTAATGAAACATGTTTATGATGATGATTATCTCTCCCGTAGCAGAATTCATGAGTCGTTTTAAAGAATGTGTGAGGATCGTGAATTTACCAAAAAAGAGCATTTGGGGCTTAGAAGATTTGCGAACCGCTTGTACTACACAAATTGACTGATGACCAAACATTGCTTTAAATTAAATATTGTAAAGACTTGATTTAAAAGTCAAAAAGAACAAAAATGTTAAGTTTTCCATTGTAACTGGCGATGAGACGTTTTATTTTCAATATGATCTAGAAACCATGAGCCAAAGCTCTGGAGAAAAAGTCATTTGCAGAAGGTAAAACTGAAAATAATGTTGATTTGTTTCTACGATTCGGGGGTATAGTGCACAAGGAATTAGTTCAACTTGTCCACACGGTTAATGCCGTATATTATCTAAGTGAACGTGGAAGTGGGCGACTCTTACACGATAATATACCATCTCATCGTTCGACCCTTATTACTGATTTCTTGACTGAAAACCGCATTGTACCCTCAACCGTTCATCATATTTGTCTGATTTGGTTCCCTGTGACTCCTATCTATCCCCAAAATTGCATTTGTCGATGAAACGAAAGCGTTAGGCGGGCAATAAAGATATTCAAAATGCATCAACCAAGATAATGAAGGATATCTCAAAAGATGGGTTAAAACTCACTTAACAGGCTTATTGATCGTGCGAAACGCTGTATCAAGTCCGAAGAAGATAGTTTTAATACATTATATGATTTCTCGTTGTTCGAAGTTTTTGTTTTCAATTTAAAATTGTCTTGTTTACTTTTTACTTGTGCATATGCATTTTTTGTGAGGGTCTGAGATCCAGCTTGAATTGTAGGTTTGCAATGACCACATTGATTCGTTTCGATAATTAACACTGAGTAGGTACAATACAAAATTTATTTAGACCTATCTAATACTTTAATTTTCATAAGCAAGTATATTGTTTTGTTTACTTTGGCTAGTCCTTAAAATATATTATATTACCGTTTATTAATTGCAAGTTACAAGTACAATAATATTTGTATTTATTTAAAATAATTTGATGGACCTAAAAGGAAAATTATAAAAATCTTTTATAAAGTATTAGTTTTGCTGCTATTTTGGTATGGCCATTTTATATTATACTTTTAAACTTAATATCATCTCAAGGAGTTTTAACAAGATTTGACTACCGCTGCCGCCACAGGATGGTACTTTTAAGATACAGGAAAATAATGTTGAATTTATTTTATATCTAACAAGTCTACAATTACTTTTTATTTTGATTATGGTGAAAATATATATTTCGTATTGTGTATCAGAAATATAGTAAATTTACAAAAATTTGGTGAAGAAATAAAATAGATTCACAAAAACAGATAAAGTATGTAAGGTAAATAAAGCAAAAAAAAAAGAAAATAGTCACAAACGTGACAAACCCCTTCAAATCCAGATTTGTCATAGAATTGCATTAGCGCAATAATGTGATATCGAGATTCGACAGCCATGTCATCGCGTTTTGATCGGCTTCATGCAAGTTCTGGATAGTGCCGTTGAATTTTCTTAATGGGCAGTCGAACACAATATCTTGGGTCATTTGAGCAGGATGACCGCAATCATAGTCAGGTGTTTTAGAGATTCCCCTCTTATGTTTCAAATATGCACACCTATCATGGTTAGTCCGGACTGGATTTCATAAGGACCATAATATTCTCGGCAAGTTGAATCCTGCAGGTTGGTTGTAAGGTCTATTATTGGACTTAGAGAATCAGGTTTGATTTTGTCCACTCGTCTTCTAAGTTAAAATTCTTCTATACGAGTGATTTTTCCAACGTTAGTGACAAAAATCAACTGAGAGCAATGTAAATTTTAGCCATTAAAGAGCCACTTGTAGAATGCCTCTTTATATACGACGTTGAAACTTCATCTCGTAGGACGCCGATGCGTATAAAAACAGGAATTAAAAAAATAATTCGTTCCCCACATATTGTACTTCCCAAAAGATTTTACTTTATTTGCAAGCACACATGTCTATGATCAACACTAAATTTGATTTTCACCCACAGAAAAGTAATTTGATACAAACATTACAACGTGGCATTTTAAATGTTAGTTACTTTATGGTGAGATTTTGATAACGAAAATAGTTAAGCAAAGGAGAAAACTACAATTTGATGTAATGTTAAAATAATATAATTTTCAGAATCTTTGTCTCCAAGAATACTGAAAAAATAACCCCCACCACATAACACCTTATGTGTTTTATTGAAAATAATTCTGCTTAAAAGTTTCTCCATCTTTTAACCAAATACTGTTGTCATAATAATATTGAACCTATAGAAGACTTAACTCTCCTAATCCCTTTCATTCCTTTCTTCTTAGCTGAGGTCACTTAACAACTATCGGTTGCTCTCTTACTTTAAGTATTGCATGCGTGTCAAATTTGAAAGAGATATTTTATGTCGTTCAAGAGTCATCGTGCGCACACAAACTTACGGAAATTAGAAAACAAGCAAAATAAATACTTCTGTTAAAACTGACGATAATGGAGAGATAACATACGTCTCAGATTTCTCGTCCCAAAGAACCACAAAAAAGAAATTTCAATACCCGCTACTTCGTTTTAACTTGCATCTTATGATCTATATGACAAATAGCAGTCTTGGGGAAACAACCATAAATTTTCACCAAGAATGTAATAAACGAGTAGATGTATTACCAGATTAAGATTTTTAGAAACGCGAATCACTACGATGGCCTCAATTGAGGGCAACGTTGCTACTCATGACTCTGAAATAGACGGAGTTTTTTAGGCGAGCTGGTGAGGGATAGTACACCGGTCAATTATACAAAACACAGCACCTCTTGTTTAGGTAATGAAACGTGCTCCAAAGATAATTTTTTTTGCGAAATATTGAAAATTAGTATTGCAAAAAGTATCTGAGGTGTTTTATTTATGTTGCAAAGGTTTACTGCAATTATTTTTTATTACAGTTTATTTAACTAGACAAATATATTATCTCGTTTTCTGTCATATTTAATTTTTAACCTATACCTGAGGAACTGAATGCATTTCTTATTATGGAATTGTTAATTGCTGAGGATACATTTTCTTTGTTACTTGTTTTGAAGCTGATATGTATTGAAATAATCAGCTAATTACAGCAGAATAGGTATGGCTAAGTTCATCACACTACTCAAGGTCAGGCAGATAATAGCAACGATGATTTTAAATTAAAAGTTTCAGACTTCTTTAAGTTAGTTTTACATGATATTATCGAGAGACCCTATTTATCAATATTACTTTACTAATTATAAAGATATGTTAATTATAATGCATTAAGCGATTTTCTCAGCTAGGCTGTATGAAATTTATGCTAAGTGACATTCTGTTATGCTTGCTTGCTATCCAGACGATTTTTAATGAACGCTCTGTATACAGATACATCAACTTATCTAGCAATTTGCTGTCTAAAAATAAATTCATTAGTGATAGCTAAGAGGTTAAACCTGTAACTCTGGAGATTGGCAAGTAGAAACGTAAATCCCAGCGTATCGTCGTAAAATTGTAATCCCGCACCAGACGAGATATAAACCTCTATCAAAAAAAATAGTAAGAGTTGGGGATTCTAAATAAATTTATATAAAGAAAACGTTCCTTAACGACGCTTTGGTTGAAAAGAAAAAAATCATACTTCCTCCGTTACATATAAAGTTGGGCTTAATGAAGCAATTTGTAAAGGCTCTTGATAAGAATGGGTCTTGTTTTGCATATATAGGGGTAAAAATGATCATTAACTTCTCTTAATACTTATTAAGTATTTTGACATCATTTGTTTTTATATACAGGGTACAAAAGATAATGTTAAATAATTTGACAGGCGATTTCACCAAGATATTAAAGTTATGGAGGACTGCTACCAAGGAAGATGGGACATGCACATTGCAGATTATCAAAACAGTTATAGATCTAGCTCCTAGGTACAAATGAATACGTTATTTGAATTCAGGACATCAAATTGAGTCTTCCTTATCAAAACAGTTATAGATCTATGAGTCTTCCTTATAAAAAATATGTTCCACAGATTTGTTAATTATTGGTGTTATTATTAATTTTCTCTGGACTCTTCTAGTAGATATATTTTATCAACTGATGAAAGAAATAAATTAATGAGTATGAGAGATAGTAATTTTAGGTTATAACTCTATTGACTAGTTATTGTTGACAATAGTAGCTTAGAAGCATGTTAGTTTCAGTAGTTCAGGCTTGCATATACTATATTAGCCTGAGTTTGGATAATAGCATTACTTCTCAATTATCGTTCTTGTCGTTTTAAAAATAGGCGGAAATACTGATGTCTCATAAATAAGTTCCTTTCATGAATAAATTCCAATTCGTTCGACTTTAAGTAAACCTCGGCGATCTAGTACATTAGGAATCAATGCAAATGTGGTGGGCGTTCGAAAGTAGGTTCACAAAATACTAATTTATCAATACACAAATAATCAAGCATCGCGAAAATACTCGTGAGTTCGTTAGACCGTACTTTTCGTAAAAGTTAATATTTGCATCCTTAAAAGATCCAGCTAATACAATAATTAAAGTCATCTGTTTCTGCAAAAGATTCGACTTCGTTAACAGAATGTTTAAATGCTTTTCAACATTCTAATAAACACGCTAATAAAAGAACTGTCGTTATTGAAACCCGACAAATCTAAGACTAAAGTATTAAAACCTTTATACCACACTAAGCTGACGGCTTAGACTGCCATGTCGGCATCTCGAATAATCGCCCTGAACTTATTTTACGATATCAGAGAAGTCACAACTACTGTTAATTCGAATACATACATTAAAATATTTAAGAATATGTATCTTCACACCCGTTTTTCAATATTTTTATGGTTATTACCAGATTATCTGTTTTAGTACGATAAGGAGACATCACATATTTCAACCACATTAAAAAAGTAGTAACCCTGATGACTCATAGGTTTTTTTCTCAAACTACAGATTTCAGTAACAATTTAAAGTAAATATCCGGCAAGAAATGGCAGCAACGATACCGAAAACGATATGCTGGTTACTTAAATAAATTTATTCATGCCCGATAATAATAATTATGTACACATGTCGAAATATCTATATAATACAAAACTACAGCCAGTCATTAAAAGGTAAAATCCTTACAGTCTAATAAAATAAAAACAGCTTAAAATGGCCTATAATCACACTTATATATAAACACATAAATCTTAGTTATCATCAACATTAAAGTTTAAAGAACAAACAGGAGCATTCGGCACTTCAGGTGTGCTGTATGGCGCGAGCCGAAGCAGATATTTTTTTATGCAATTTTTAAATTTATTCAAGTTCAGGCTCTTGACCTGTTGTGGAAGCTTATTAAACAATTTTGCTGCTATAAAATCTGTACGGCTCTGACACTTCTTCAATCTGCAGAAGACCGGTGTGATATTACCTCACTCCCTTGTTTCATAATTATGCACTTCGCTCTGAAGAGTAAACTATTCCTCATTTTTTTTGACAAACAGTAGACTTTCCAGAACAAAGCCAGAAGGAAAGGTTAAAATACCTAGCCTAACAAAGGCCCCCCTACAATCTCCCGAAACGACAGACCCGCAAGCAGTCTCACTACCCTCCTCTGGAGTCCAAAAACCCTATCCGCACAAGCCGCTCCACCCCACGCTATGATTCCATAGGTCATCACAGAGTGAAATAGAGCATAGTACGCAGACAGCAGAACCCTCCAGACACTAACCCCCAGAGACCCCGGAGCAGAAAGACCGCTCCACGAATCTCCCACAGATGGCCCCGACATGGGGGCAGTCCACCGAAGGTGCGGATCAAGATTTATGCCCAGGAACTTGACAGCCCCCGATCCTGTCTCCCAGATCTCTGAGACCGAAAACCATCTTCTGAGTCTTGTCTCCATTGAGTACAAGTCTGTTAGCCCAGAACCATTGTTCAGCCCTCAACTGTGCCCCCAACACATCCCGCCCCAGATCAAAAAGTTGAGTGCATGAAGGAAGATGGTGGGTGTCATCAGCAAAGAGGGTATATATTGACATATTTTCATATAATGGTAGATCATTTACATATATTAAGAAGAGTAAGGGGCCAAGAATCGATCCTTGTGGCACACCTATTTTCACCTCTTTCTCTGATGACACCGCCCCTCCAACCTTCACTTTCTGGCGGGCGGTTTTCTAGATACGACCTAAGTAACTGTATACTAGGATCAGAGAAATTGTAAAATTTTAACTTTTGAAGCAACAACATGTGGCAGACCCAGTCAAAGGCCGTACTCAAGTCCAAAAACTCCGAAGCATTGTACTCTCCCGCCTCAAAAGCATCCCTTATATTTGAGAACATGCCCAGAACAGTACCCCTGCCCGATCGAAATCCAAACTGTCGCTCAGAAAAAAGACCATGCCTTTCAAAGTAGTCAGCCATCCTCTTAGCCATGCATTTTTCAACTATCTTAGATAGGATCGGCACTTGCAAGAGTGCTAATAGCCTAACAGTATATATTTGGATTTTTAGAAATAATTTTCCATAATACACAATAAAAATTCCTTTATCTATTTTAAAATTAAGCTAGTAAACAATCATGTAAATATATTTTCCTAGCAGCTCCAATAATGTTACTGTTGATCCCTTCCGAATAATAGGATTTGTCCAAGTCTGCAAAATATCCATTAGTGTCTGCAATCACCCCCTCGTTTGAATAAAATCTTTGTCCCGCCAGCCATTTCTTCAAATTGTAGAACAAATAGTAGTCCGAGGGATCCAAGTCTGGAGAATAGGGGGGATGTGAAACGAGTTGGAATCCTATTTCTATTAATTTTGCGACCACAACTGCTGAGGTGTGTGCTGGTGCGTTGTCGTGATGGAAAAGGACTTTCTTGTGGGCCAATCGCGGGCGTTTTTCTTGCAACTCGGTTTTCAAACGGTCCAATAACGATGAATAATATTGACCTGTAATAGTTTTACCCTTTTCCAGATAGTCTATGAGGATTATCCCTTGCGAATCCCAAAATACAGTCGCCATAACCTTTCCGGCCGAAGGAACGGTCTTCGCCTTTTTTGGTGCAGATTCCCCCTTGGTAACCCATTGTTTAGATTGTTGTTTGGTCTCAGGAGTATAGTAATGCATCCATGTTTCATCCACAGTGATGAAACGACGCTTAAAGTCCTCCGGATTCTTCTGGAACAGCTGCAAACCATTCTTGCAACACTTCACACGATTCCGTTTTTGGTCAAGCGTGAGCAATCGCGGCACCCATCTTGCGGATAGCTTTCTCATGTCCAAATGTTTATGCAAAATATTATGTACCCGTTCAGTCGAGATGTCCACAGCACTAGCCACCTCACGCACCTTAACTCTTCTGTCATCCATCACCATATCATGGATTTGATCAATGATTTCTGGAGTCGTAACCTCCACAGGCCGTCCAGAACGTTCAGCGTCACTTGTGCCCATGTGGCCAGTCCGAAAATTTTGAAACCACTTATAAACTGTTCTAATCGAAGGTGCAGAGTCACCATAATGTTTATCAAGCTTCTCTTTAGTCTCCTGAGGCGTTTTGCCTTTCATAAAGTAATGTTTAATCACCACACGAAATTCTTTTTCGTCCATTTCTTGAAAATCACTCGACTTCCTTGATTCACACGAATGCCAAACACAAAGAAATAGATCAATATGGCTGAAACTTGGTGTGCGTTCATTCAAGAGATGCTACTAACTAAACATGACCTCGATACGCGCCGGTCGTGCCATCTCTCGTGCTTTGCACGGACTTTTCAAACCAGCCTCGTATATATATATATATACGAGACTGGTTTATTTGGTCTATTTCTTTGTGTTTGGCATTCGTGTGAATCAAGGAAGTCGAGTGATTTTCAAGAAATGGACGAAAAAGAATTTCGTGTGGTGATGATTTAAACATTACTTTATGAAAGGCAAAACGCCTCAGGAGACTAAAGAGAAGCTTGATAAACATTATGGTGACTCTGCACCTTCGATTAGAACAGTTTATAAGCGGTTTCAAAATTTTCGGACTGGCCATATGGGCACAAGTGACGCTGAACGTTCTGGACGGCCTGTGGAGGTTATGACTCCAGAAATCATTGATCAAATCCATGATATGGTGATGGATGACAGAAGAGTTAAGGTGCGTGAGATTGCTAGTGCTGTGAGCATCTCGACTGAACGGGTACATAATGTTTTGCATAAACATTTGGACATGAGAAAACTATCCGCAAGATGGGTGCCGCGATTGCTCACGCTTGACCAAAAACGGAATCGTGTGAAGTGTTGCAAGGATGGTTTGCAGCTGTTCCAGAAGAATCCGGAGGACTTTAAGCGTAGGACTTTAAGCGTCTTTTCGTCACTGTGGATGAAACATGAATACATTACTATACTCCTGAGACCAAACAACAATCTAAACAATGGGTTACCAAGGGGGAATCTGCACCAAAAAAGGCGAAGACCGTTCCTTCGGCCGGAAAGGTTATGGCGACTGTCTTTTGGGATTTTATATATATACATACATAATATATATATATATATATATATATATATATATATATATATATATATATATATATATATATATATATATATATATATATATATATATATATATATATATATATATATATATATATATATATATATATATATATATATATATATATATATATATATATATATATATATATATCGTATATGTTTTAGAACTTTTTCACTCTCTATTGAAGTAGGTCAGTCTCCTTCAAAATCGTACATTACAGGTGGTTTTAGAAAATTTTATTTTTAAATTACAGATATACTTGCAAATACTATGTATTCAAATTAAACAAAAATAAATAGAAATCTAGGTTATAGCGCTTCCATATTGATCTATAATTGAATTTGACTTGTTACTTATTGTTAATTGTGCGTTGAAACATAGATAAAATCTATAATGACATAAAAGGTAAAAGGTCGAACAGAGAGCGCCCGGCTTCGACGACAAGTTATATTAGCCTCAAGAAGAATCCGTAAAGACCGTCTTCATAGTCGTCCTATGTGGAGCTCCAAAACCTGTACAGAGATTTCTTGGTTCATAGCCAAAATAACACACGTCAAATTTATCTTTAAGAATTACTCGAAGCTAACTTAACAACTGCTAGGTGGTATTTTTGAATTATGTGTTTCATTTTGGTCAAATTATTTACGTTCAAATTATCATCTAACTCATGTGAAACTGATTTTTTTTTAAAAATTTACTTCAAATCAGAAATTTACTTCGATGAAAATCAGTAAAAAATTACATTAATTATAATTCCATAATATTCAAAAAGAAACAAAATTATAGACATAATTTTGTAACATGAATTGATGATTTAAAATTTTTAAAAAGCTAACTTATATATATGTCTGCACATGTGCTAGACTCCATCATTAATATCAGTAAAAATCAATACAAATCACTAAATGTGGCAAATTCCATTTTTCAGCAGTTTTTTACTGTTCTCTCATCCGTTAATCCATCTCGGGACGCGTCTCACCGTATCACGACTTCTTAGCTGAGCTAGGATGGATGGAAAAAGACAAAAAACTTAAAGAACTTATAGCACTACTAACAAAGATTAAGTAAGATACAGAAATTTGCACATCTGGCTGTTGTAACCTTACTTTGAAGGTCTACCCGCCCTCTATCGGGGTTTGTTTAAGGAACAGAATGATAAATGAAGCGAGTTGCTAACAATTTCCCCTTGGCCATGCTTTATAGAGTTCTACCACAAGTATACAAAAATCAGTAAAAACCCCTAAAATTGGACAAAATTCCTTATTCAGCGTTTTTGACTGTTCTTTGTGGCGAAACGCGTCCCGAGATGCTTTGACGGATGGAGAACCATCTAAATGTGCTGAAAAATGGACTGTGTCCAATTTAAGTGCTTTATATTAACTTTTATATATTTGGGATAAAATCCTTAATAAGCGATAGTTAGCAACTTGCTGAACAATTCGTTTATCGGTGTGCGATCTTAAACAGCCCCAGGTACAGGGCAGGGATACCAACAAGTTAGGCTTATTATTACCTATTTCGGCAGCAGTATTTACAACAAGTTTTGTGTTGATTATCCTGGATAATCAGGATAAGACGTTTTACACGTTAAATATTTACAAGAATGACGACTTTGGGCTAGGGACTACCACAGCAGAGCTCATCACTGACGAACCTATGATCATTTTTTAAACGTTTACGTGATTCAAATATTTTAATGCGGCTAAGAATTCCACCACCGTACTATTCTTGGAATTTTCTGCAGGTATCTAAGGATTTTAAGCTATTGTTCACAAAAAACGTCCTAACTCCCGTGGGAGTACAAGGCAGAATATTTCCCCCAGTACTTTATGCCTATCATAGAAGGCGGCTAAAAGCACAAATTAGACGATGTATGCCGAGATTCCACCAATCATCGCCCGGTCTGATACCATCGCATCGTCTTAGGCAGCTTGACCGTCCGGATCTCCGGCTGGAGGCTGGTTTGGGGGCGTCAATATGGGGAGATCACAATTTTAAAATAGTTTTGTAATATACAAGGTTTACTCTTGAATATATATTAAGTGCGCCAACACCTGCAATCAAATAAGTCTCATGTACTCGCATTTTGCGAAACTAAGGTTAGTTCATCAACTGGCACGGTCAACTTTCTCGATCCTGGGTATAACTTCTATTCCCCGTTTAGACGCAACTTTGGAATCTGTCTTTTTGTCAGAAGCGATTTCTCTTGCTAATCAGAGGAGACTCTGGAGCTCCGAAACCTTCACGTTATGTGACGTTAAAACGACTCAACTAACTACAAGGATTATTTGCTGTCTCTATCGACAGAAGTGATAATAACATTTTTAGCTTCTCTTACAGATCTCACCGATAATTTACAGATTAATTATCCAAGAACGGAAATTTCTAACCTTGGTGACTCTAGTGTCCACAACATCAACTGGCACAAGCATTTAAATGAGACCGACGAACAAGGTCATAACGTTGAATCATTTTCTAGCAGTTGTGGCTTTTTTCAGTTTATCAATTAATACACTTTTCCTACAGCATGCCTTGGTTCGACCGAAATTGCGAAGAAGGTATAGCTTTTAAACATCTTGCCTATCGACAACGGTGTGAAAATTCTAACGTCATAAATCGAAACATCTTTGTTGGTACCTAGAATAGATGCAAGGAAATTATTGACGAAACCAAGAAGGTATACAACTAAAGAGTTAAAAACAAACTTCTATAGTATCCTAACAATTCCAGACCTTTCGGTCAATCGCTAGCGCTATTAGCCAAGTATCACTAAATCATTGTATCACCATACCCGGCCAGATAATACTATTGCGACAGCCAACTTGTTATCTGAACTTCTTGCTTCACATTCTACTTTTAATTTCAAAGAGAAAACACCATCCATTATTCCCATGGTGCAATGAGGCCCGATGTTACGAGTATCTTTAGCTTCTGGCGCTGATGGAATACCAGCCATAGTACTTAAAAAATGCACAGGGGTACTAAAACTAATTTTTTATGGACTTTTCAACCTATTTTACAGAAATTCTGCTGGAAATGAGCTATAGTTCAGCCGATACCCAAAAAAGGCAAGAAGACCTTGCCAAGCAATTACTGACCAGACGCAATGCTTTCAATAATATCCGAAGTTATGGAAAAGGCTATTAATCAGCATCGTCTTAATATATAGAAGGATTCAATGTTGTTAGTGACCATGAATATGGCTTTCATAAGCAAAGATCGACAGGAGATCTTCCAACCTACGTCACTCATGTTTGGATCAATGCAATTGAACATATTGGAGAATTTTAAGAGGTTGTACTTGATATATACAAGGCATTCGATCGTCTTTGGCATAACAGTGGCAGATAAGAGTACGCTTATTTTTTAATTTACTTTGAACGTTCGAACATCGGCTGCTTATTTATTTATTTATTTATTTACTGTACTTTACAGATTGATCACAGAGATCTCTCCAATTACAAAGTACTAACTTAATTTAAATAATATTATATAATAATTTACATGCACTTAAAAACAACTCACGCAAGCACTTATCATTAAATATATCTACACTCTTCAGGATTCTATTGTATAGCATGCATGCATTATACAATGGAGATCCCAGGTGATGGCTATTATGGGCTGCATCTGGTATATAGAAAGTGCTATGATTTCTTGTGGTGTACGTTGGCACGCTGAAATATAAGTTGGATAGAAATGTCGGGTCATCAATGAGACCATTCGCTACTTTGTACAAGTAGAGCATGCAACATTGTTTACTACGTTTCTTTAAGGTTAACATCCCATAGCATTCATGCAATAGTGTAGAAGAGATCATAGAGTCATATTAACCGATTTGTTTTGTAATGCATGTAACGCATAATTTTATTCTGTATCGATTGAAATGTTCGCTTGTGACAATTATAAAAGGATGACCATACTATACTGGCATATTCTAATATACTTCTAATATGTATAGCTGTTTTATGCAATTTGTACTTCTAAAATCTTTTGGGCTTCTAACAATTACGCCATACATTTTGTTCGCTTTGCTTGCTGTACAACTTTAAACGTCAATTTTGAATCAAAGATCACCCCTACGTACTTTATCTTATCCTCATACAAGAGTGGGATATTCTCAATACTATATGTAAACTTTATCGGCTTCAGTTTTCTAGTATAAGAAACAACAAAATAAAGCTTATTGTCAACTGCCCATTTTGCAATGTTGTCTATATCATTCTGCAAAATCCGGCAGTCAGAAGGCGATCTGATTTCATAATAAAGTTTTAAGTAATCAGCAAATAAGAAGCAGGATGAATTTTTAACCACACCCTTGATGCCGTTGATATAGAGTAAAAAGAGCAGAGGTCCTAGGTTGGACCTCTGCGAAATCCCGGATGTAGGTGTAAAAGGTTTGGACTCATACCCCTTTATCTTTACTACATGTTCACGATTATAAGGGTAAGATTTTAAAAAATCAATTAAATTCATATGGAATCCAAACCATTATACAAATATTCGCATACAGCATGAAGTCATTTAACTTAAGAAAGACCTGCAGCAAATTCTATCTTGGCGAGATAGTAAGTAAGGAATTTAATGCTACAAAACTCAGGTGGCAGTTATTTCTAAAAAAGTTAACGGTGCTGAATCCGATATAGTTATGTCGATACACTCCATTCTTCTAACAGCGTCAGTCAATTTGCTAGGCGTTAACTTGGGAGTATATATGTCTTGGGATGAACATGTTGCATGCAAAGTAAAGAGAGCATCTCAAAAGCTGGGAATATCATTTCGAACTAGAAACTTTACACTTCATAACAACTGTTAATTCTGTACAAGAAAAAATGAAGAAATACTGCTCCTATATTTGGAGCTCTGCTTCCAAACATACATTGAATTTGTTGGATTCTATTCCGAAGATAGCTAGCTGTTTACCTGGTTGTAGACTCAGAACTCACCAACAACTTTGATTCCATGGAACATCGAAGAAAGGTTGGTGGATTGAGTAGATTCTACAAGTATTTTAATGGAAAGTGTTCGATGGATGTAGCCTGCTTAATTCCTGCGAGAGCGGTGCATGCTAGGAATACAAGTCGCACTAATACAGCACATACGTATGAAAGTCAGCTTGTTACTCCTTGCACAACCTTTTTTAAGGAGCCTTTTATATAGAGAACCTCATCCAGTTGAAATGATTTGCCTAAGACTGTGTTCAGCATCGAGTGCAATTTACTGCGACTCAAGACCATCAGGACTGTGTTCAGCATCAAATTCAATTTACATCGATTTAAGATCATCGCTTTTCCCGCAAACGCCTCTCTCCTGTAGCGCTTTAGGAATTTCCCTGCAGCACCTGTTCTATGCCCATTAAAAAAACCACACGCTATTCCATGACTGCACTACGCCTGTTATCTATAATTTTGATTAACAGTCTCTGAATGGCCAGCTAAATTTTAGTAATTGTAACATATAAATAGTATACTCCTTACTACTGTACTCGTATGTTAGTTTTTATTTTTATATCTGTAAAGTTAAAAGTCGCGGTTTGACTTGAACGCTCCTCTTACAACTGCATATACATATGCCATATTTTATTAACAACAAAACGCATTTTTACTTACAATGTACTTTTTGTATCTGCATCTATACAAATGAAAAATTCTTTAAATAAATTGAAGCCCAAATAATTTAATTAAAACTTTTACTAGAGGTTGCTGAAATTTGAATTACTCTCCTCTAAACTTTCAAATAGTTGAGCCTTACTTAGGAAATATATGAAATATACGCAGTATTAAAATTATTCAAATTCATCCACCACTAATATTATAATTTAAAAAAAAGTTCGAGTGATCCTTGTATTATTCCAGAAACGAGTTTTTTCGAGTCATGCAGATTGCACTAGAGCAGTTTTAATTTGTCATCCTAAAGGGAAAAAGAGGTTGCGGTCTATAGACATGATACCAGGGTTGCCAAGCCTGTCGATTCCTACCAATTCACCTTTAGATTACATAAAATACATTTTTGCTTATTTTTATTATTTTATAAAAAACTTTTTCTATAGGGAACATTTTTAAGTTTACACTTTATAAAACAAAGTATTTTAATTTTTACCGCCATGTATCATATTTCTGTACTATCTTGTTTTTTAGAAACTTAAATATGCTATTCTTAGTTTGATCTACAATTGTTATAAGGGTAATTTACATTGAAATGAGAATACAAGGAAACGTTTTTTTTTTAACATTTACGAAAGGGATTGTTTTTATATATAGTATATTCCATCTAAGTTGGGAATGTGGAATCTTTGGCACAATGACACTACTTTACACTTTATTTTTGAATTCGACGCTCGTTTCGCTAACCATGTTAGCTTCAGTAGGAGCGACGATTGACAGTCAATCATCGCTCCTGATGAAACTAACATGGTTAACGAAATGTGCATCGAGTTTGGTGTAGTGGTGATATATACTGAGTAGAGTATATTCCATGCCAAATTTTTAAATATTGGTAAAATATTATTTGTATTTTTGTGTTCAGTTTGGTAAAATGGGTTTAGATATAAGGCTAACTAAAAAGGAAACAGAAAAACAGGTAATAGAAATATATAAAAATCATACTACAAGTCCAATTGTACTTGCGTTCTCGTTTTGAAACAGATTTCTTACATAATCTTAGGTTTTTACCTACAGAAAATGTTTAGTTCGCATTACCGAACAATTTGGGTTCTGAATACCCTTTTACTTCTAAGCAATAACGAATACTGTTAAAAATTCGCCACCATCATAAAATAAAGAAATAATCTGGCAAAACCGTATTCTGCAGTACAGCATTCTCGATTTTTTAAATGACACCATGGATCGCCAGATTTTAAAGCATAAGATGGCCGCCAAATAGCTCAGGTTTTACAGTATTGGGTCCTTTTTTAGGCAGTGATTTAAGAAACAAATTAGGAGATGAAAGAAAAGACTTACTTATTTTGGCAGACTTAGACAAATAAAATGAATTTATAAGGAATGCATTGAACAGAACGAAGGACATATTGAGCATTTGCTATCATCAACTTTAGATTATTTATAATAATAATAATACCATACTTGGTAATAAATGACCCACTTCTTTTCTTTATTTTCTCAGTCAGACAGTTTTCATCTCTTAGTATTATTATTTTCTTTTGTTTTAAGACTGTTTCTGTGAAGATGTTGATGCAAGTTGTTGGAAATATGTTCCTCTTTTTTTTAATGGGTCTAGCATACGTGCTACGGGGAAGTCCCTAAAGCGCTACAGAAGCGACACGTTGTTCTTGAATCGCTGTAAATTGTACTCGATGGGAAACGCAGACCTGGGCAAATTATTCCAAAGGGATGATGTTCTCCATATAAAAGGCTACTTGAAAAGCGTTGTACGAGGAGTAACAAGCTGAACTTCATACGGATATGAAGTATTAGCGCTACGTGTACTTCTAACATGCATCGCTCTGGGAGGAATTAAGCGGGCTACATCCTTCGAACACTTTCCATGAAAATACTTGTAGAATAGGTTTAAGTCGCCAACCGTTCTTCGATGTTCCAGCGAATCAAAGCCGCCGGCCTGTTCCGGGTCTCCAATCAGATGAACAGATGATTCGGCATCACGACCTTGTTCGTCGGTAGTATTTGAATATTTAAGCCAGTTGATGTTGTGGACATTAAAGTCGCCCAGGATGGCAATTTCGGCATTTGGATAGTTAATTTGTAATTTGTTCAAGCTTAAAAAGCCATAAAAACGTGTTTGTTTTTTTCATAACCTTTGTAATAAATACTTCGTATAAATCCCGTATTTTACGCTCCAAATAAAAAAACAATTTTAGACACTTAGGTTTAACTTACCATTTTTGCCCAACTCCTCAAATAATAGGGTTAGAAGAGTAATCTAATATAACTTAATAATTTTTACAATATCCTCTATTTTTTTAAACATAATGAATTGTATGGACGAAATCAACTTTAATATTACAGAAACTTATGTCCCAGTTCTATATAGGTACTAAGCTATCAACAGTGGGGTGTATGTATGTATGTACTTATATATATACATATATATATATATATATATATATATATATATATATATATATATATGTATATATATATATATATATATATATATATATATATATATATACTTATATATATATATATATACATAAATATATATACATATATATATATATATATATATATATATATATATGGGGTGTTTTGGAATTCGCTGCATATATTGGAACTGGCGCCCTCCTTATAGCAAGACCGGCTGCAGAAAATTCGCCTGAAATAGCGGATCTCAAAAATAAAGTAAAAAATCAACCCTAAAGAAATGCCATAATAAACTCCATAAACTATACAACTGCACAACATCTAAAAGCGTTAACCAAAATGTCAAATTGAAATTCAAATTACAATAAAATTTACAAGGTTGGTTTACAGTTTTTGCGGTCAGAGGATACAGTGTGCTTTTTAGTACCTTCATCCAATTTGAGACCGTGCGGCTTGCTGGAGTTCTGTATAATTGGTATACCAATCTTCAAGTACCACATAATCTTTCAGTCATTTCCGAATGTTTATCATTAAACTACTATTATTATTTGTGTTTTTTCGTGAAAGTACTTTGGCCATTACTGTTAAAATTTGGGTAATTTTTTAATTTAGTCTGCTGGGAAAATTTTGAATATGAAAGTCAGGTTAAACCAGAATGTAAGATTACTACAGCATTGTCCACATTTGAATAAATCCCTAAACAGGTTTCCGAAACAGTTTTATATTCATAATAAATACAAATTTTAACACATGTAATTCACTAAAATATTATTTGTGTGATTATAAAACTGACCTAACCAGCCTGATAAATAAATTAGGGTAGGTCGAAAGTCAATCAGCTTCTTGGGCTTTCTTTTCTTCTACACAACAAATGCTTTCTTTTGATCGAGGGCCCGCGGAGGCATCAAATATTATTTTTGGGGGTACCGGAGATATCAAGTTACTAAGTAACTTGCGTGTTTTCATTTTTGATAAAAATAGAAACGTCTTGTAAGATCAATCTGATTTCATTACTTTAGATTGTTTGAGACAGGGAACATTCATATTTTTAGATGCTTTAAACTCCAGTTGCTTTAAATCCGTTCACAATAATGCCAAATATTGCTCTTTAGTAAGAATCTGCAAATAAATTTGCAACTCGATATTCTGTTTCTTGACGACCTGGATTTGTCTCTAAACTTTTCTTTATGGGTCTAGCACACGTGCTGCAGGGAAGTCCCTAAAGTGTTACAGGAGCTACATGTGTGCGGAAAAAGCGATTCAAGTTGTTCTTGAATCTCTGTAAATTGTACTCGGTGGGAAACACAGTCCTGGGCAAATTATTCCAAAGGGATGATGTTCTCCATATAAAAGACTGCTTGAAAAGCATTGTACGAGGAGTAACAAGCTGAACCTCATAGGGATGTGAAGTATTAGCTCGACGTGTATTTCTAATATGCACCGCTCTGGGAGGAATTAAGCGGGCTACATCCTTCGAACACTTTCCATGAAACTACTTGTAGAATAAGCTCAAGTCGCCAACCGTTCTTCGATGTTCCAGCGAATTAAGGCCGCTGATTAGTTCCGAGTCTCCAATCAGACGAACAGCTCTTCTTTGAATAGAATCCAACAAATGCAGTGTATGTTTGGGAGCGGAGTCCCAAACATGGGAGCAGTATTCCATAGTTGGTCGAATTTGAGCTTTGTAAAAAATTAACAGTTGTTGTGGAGTGTAAAGCTTTCTGGTTCGAAATAATAATCCCAACTTTTGAGAAGCTCCCCTTGCTATACCTGCGGCATGTTCATGCCAGGACATATTTGCTCCCAAATTAACGCCCAACAAATTGAGTGACGATGTTAGAGGAATGAAGTGCCCCGACATAACTATGTCGGATTCAGCAACGTTAACTTTTTTAGAAAAAACTGCCGCCTGGGTTTCTGTAGCGTTAAATTCCACTTGGTTACTGTCGCCCTAAGATAGAATTTCTTCCAAGTTCTTGTTAAGTTGAATGAATTCCTGCTGTCTGCGGATATTCATCTGAGTAGCCGATGTCCGAGCGTACTGTCATCTGCAAAGCTGTAGATTGGATTCCCGGTCTTTTCCAGCAGATCGTTAATATAAATGAGAAACAGAGTAGGAGAGAGTATGCAGCCTTGGGGAACACCGGCGTTAATAGTAAAGGTGTTAGAAAGAAACCCGGCGACTGCTACTCGTAAAAAACGCTCTCTGAGGAAACACGAGAGTCACAAACAGAACTTTTCAGACATACCATAAGAGCGTAGCCTAGCCAACAGTCCATCGTACCAAACACGGTCGAATGCCTTGGATATGTCAAGAGCAACCTCTCGAGATTCTCCAAAGTATTCAATTGCGTTGTTCCAAACATGTGTTACATAAGTCGGAAGATCTCCTGTTGATCTATGTTTACGAAAGTCATGAAAGTCATATTGGTGATCGCTAATAATATTGAATCCTTCGAGATATTTTAGAAGATGCTGATTGATAGCTTTTTCCATGACTTTCGATATTATTGAAAGCAGTGCGACTGATCGGTAGTTATTTGGCAAGGTTTTCTTGCCTTTTTTAGGTATCGGCTGAACCGTGGCACATTTCCAGCAGGAAGGAAATATTCCCTTTCTGAAGGATAAGTTGAAAAGTGTACAGAAAACTGGCGTTCGCTCGCACAGTTTTTGAAAACTATAGCAGGTATTCCGTCAACACCAGAAGCTTTTTTGGCTTCATTAAAATACGTTTTATGATACGCTGTCTGAAGACAATATCGGGCATCCTCGACTGCACTATGGGAATAGTTGGTGGTGTTTTCCTTGGAAATCGATTGTAAAATGTGAAGCGAGTTCAGGCAACAACTTCGCTTTCTCAACAGGTGTCATTGTAATAGAAATATCTGGCCGTGTGAGTGGTGGTATGGTGGATTCGGTGAAATCTTGACTAACTGCCTTAGCGACTGCCCAAAAGGACCTGGCATTGTTGGGAGAAGCGAGAAGTTTGTTTCTAATTCGTTGATTGTGTACCTCCTTGGCTTCGTCGATAATTCCTTTGCATCTGTTCCGGGCACGAACATCGGGGACCTCCCTGGCGCAGTCAGATGGGTTGTCGGATCGAAAACAAACGTCCATCCCAGGGAAGGATCGAAAATATTCCATGAGATCTTCCCATTTAGCCGATTTGTAGTGCCAAATCTTGCACGGCCTAGGCGCCTCTCTGTCACTGATTGGCAGGATACTCGATGTCGAAAGCAGTTTATGGTCGGAAGAACCTAACGGCGGATTTACGGTGTAAATCCAGATTAAGAAGACTGGCAAACTTCTCGATCAGGGATCCGTGTTGGTTCTTCAATAAGCTGGGTTAAGCCACAACTGATTGAGAATGATTCAGCTTCACGACCTTGTATTTGAATATTTAAGCCAGTTGATATTGTCGACATTAAAGTCGCCCAGGATGGAAATTTCGGCATTCGGATAGTTAATTTGTAAATGATTGGTGGTGTCTGCAAGAGAAGCGATAAGTGTTCTAAGGTTAGTATCACTTGGTGGTCGATAGAGGATACAGATGAACCCTGTGGTTTGTTGAGTCGTTATTTTTACTCACATAACTGCATATTGACGCCCCTGAACCAGCCCCCACCCGGAGATCCGAACGGGGGGCTATTTTACCTCCGGAATTTTTTGTATCCAGGTGCCTCATCATGCTATTTGGTCCCACAGTCCGGGACATCGGCACAGCCACGAAACGTTAAGCAACTTCACGCAGCCTAAGCGGATGCGATGGTATAACACCGGGCGATGCTGGTGGGATCTGGGCGTCTACCATCCAGGTTGTTCTTTAAGTCGCCTTTTACGACAGGTAGAACGTACCGGGGGAGATATTCTATCCCGCCGCCGCCGTCGCCCGGCGCACACAAAAACACAAATAATAATAGTCATTAAATGATAAACATCCGAAAATGACTGAAAGATTATGTGTTACTTGAGGACTGGTATACCGATTATGCAGAACTCCACTAAGCCGCAAAGTCTTACAGTGGATGAAGGTACTAAAAAGCACACTGTATCCACTGACCGCAAAAACTGTAAAACAACCTTTTTTATTAAGTATTAATTTGAATTTCAATTGGATATTTTGGTTAACGCTTTTAGATATTGTGCAGTTGTATGTTATATTTATGATGGCATTTCTTTAAGGTTGATTTTTTCCTTTATTATTGAGATCCGCTATTTAAGGAGAATTTTCTGCAGCAGGTCCTGCTTTAAGGAGATGCCAGTTCCAATATATGCAGTGAAGTCCATAACACCCTTATATCTATATACAGATATATGTATATATATATATATATATATATATATATATATATATATATATATATATATATATATATATATATATATATATATATATATATATATATATATATATATATATATATATATATATATATATATATATATATATATATGTATATATATATATATCGTATATATATATATATATATATATATATATATATATATATATATATATATATATATAATAGGTAACATTTTTCTTGGGTTTTGGTTGTCATTTAAAACAAAAGCTTACTGTTGATTACAACAACGTTTCACATATTTTGTTGTGCTTTATCAAGTTTTTCTTTATTTGGAGTGTCTTTTTATGTGAACTGATACCAATTCACATAAAAAGAAACTCCAAGTAAAGGAAAATTTGATAAAGCACATCAAAATGTGCGAAACGTTGTTGAAACCAACAGCAAGCTTTTGTTTTAAATGACAACCAAAACCCAAGAAAAATATTACCTATTGTAAAGAAATGGTTGAAAATAAATAAAAGAGAAAATCATATATAGATACATATATATATATATATATATATATATATATATATATATATATATATATATATATATATTCATATATATACTATATACCATATATAAATATATATATATATATATATATATATATATATATATATATATATATATATTCATATATATATACTATATACCATATATAAATATATATTATATATATATATATATATATATATATATATATATATATATATATATATATATATATATATATATATATATATATTAAATAGTCCAGTAAAGCTTATACTCCAGACCTTCACAATTTTATAAAGCAAGAAGTTTTACTTTGTTTTGACACCACTATTGATAGTTTACCATAGTACCTACATAGAGCTGGGACATAAGTTTCTGTAATATTAAAAGTTGATTTCTTCCATACAATTCATTGTGTTTACTCTGCAGTCATATTAAATAAAAACCGGTCAAGTGCAAGTTGAACTTGCGCAATTAGTGTTCCGTACGTTGGTTGCTTTTAAAATAAAAAAAATTGTTACAGAGGTATAAAATGATCAGTGACTTCACAAAACGCACCCCAAATGAGCTTTCAACAAAGTTTGTTTCCAATCTTTACTGAAATCTGATGACTTTGAAATTTTTGTTTTTTTTTTATATACCAGATAAATTATTAAAGGTAATGCACTCGTGATAATTTTCGTTCAATCTACACCCCGTGGAGAATATTCCAGAATTTTTTCAAAATTTTTTGATAAGTACTTTTCGAGATAAGGCGGGACAGCGATTTTTCGCGGTTTTTTAAAAATAATACAAAGAAAAGTGCGCGCAAGTATTACATTATATATATTTTTTACTCGTGTTTTCACAAGCTTTCATTTGACACCACACTTGATGACCTAGTAATTTTTTTTTTTCACTCCCGATTTCACCCTCCAAAACTAACCCCTTAAGTCAAAATTTAACTCTCAAAACTACATAGCTCTGATGAGGCCATCAATTCCTATATTATTACCAAATTTCAAAATCGGGTGTGACAGACAGACAGACACCGAAGTCATCTTATAAGTGTTCCGTACGGAACACTAAAAATGACTTTCAAATATATTAAATTATTAACTTATGTTAGATTACTCCTCATCACAGAAACAGTCTTAAAGCAAATGAAAATATTAATACTAAGAGATGAAAACTCTCTGAAACTGTGAAAATAAAGAAAAGAAGTAGGTCATTTGTTACCAAGTATGGTATTATTACTATTATAAATAATCTGAAGTTGATTATATCAAATGCTTAATATGTCCTTCTTTCTGTTCAATGCATTCCTTATAAATTCATTTTATTTGTCTAAGTTTTCCAAAATAAGTAAGCCTTTACTTTCATCTTTTAATTTATTTCTTAAATCGCTCCCTAAAAAGTACCCAACACTGTAAAATATGGGATATTCGGCGGCCATCTTAGGCCATCCTATGCTTTTAAATTTGACGATCCAAGGTTTCGTTTAAAAAATCGAGAATGCTGTACTGCTAGATTATTTCTTTATTTTATGATGATGGCGAATTTTTAACCGTATTCGTTATTTCTTAGAAGTAAGAGACCACTCAGAACCAAAATTTTTCGGTAATGCGAACTAAACATTTTCTGTAGGTAGAAACCTAAGATTATGAAAAAAATCTGTTTCAAAGCGAGAATGCAAGTACAATTGGACTCTCAGTATGATATTTGTATATTTCTATTCCTTGTTTTTCTGTTTCCTTTTTAGTTAGTTAATCTTATATCTAAACCCATTTTACCAAAACTGAATACAAAAATATAAATAATCATTTAACAATATTTAAAAATTTGACATGGAATATTCTATACTCAGTATATATCACCACTATACCAAACTCGATGCACGTTTCGCTAACCATGCTAGCTTCATCAGAAGCGATGATTGTGAATCATCGCTCCTGCTGAAGCTAATATGGTTAGCGAAACGCGCGTCGAATTCAAAAATAAAGTGTTTGGTGTAGTGGTGATATATACTGAGTAATGTCATTGTGCCAAAGATTCCACATTCCCAACATAGATGGAATATACTATATATAAAAACAATCCCATTCGTAAATATATAAAAAAAAAAAAAAACGTTTCCATGTATTCTGATTTCAATATGCCCATATATATATATATATATATATATATATATATATATATATATATATATATATATATATATATATATATATATATATATATATATATATATATATATATTATATATATATATAAATACTATATATATATATATATATATATATATATATATACTATATATATATATATATATATATATATCAACTATATATATATATATATATATATATATATATATATATATATATATATATATATATATTGCCTATAGAACTTATTTTGATTATTGATATGTCCTTGATATAACACAAATAGCCATTATAAAGATTTATATTAAAATCGAAACGATAGTCATTTTATAAAGGAAGTAGTGCAGTTTATTTTGTCATAGCGTAGCCAAATTTTATTATATACCAATATCAAATAATTAAAGCCATTACATATCATCATCATCATCGACATCATCAGCTTATACTGTCCACTGCTGGACGAAAGCCTCCATCAAGTCTTGCCACCTTTTTCTGTTTTGGGCCGCTTGTACCCAATTTCCAGCAACTATCAGTCCACCGACTTGGTGATCTACCTCTACTTCGATAGGCTTTGGATCTTGGACGCTACCCTACGATTCTCTTTGTCCATTACCCATCCTTAAACCTAACAACATGCCCAGCCCAGTTCCATTTAAGATGTGGAATGAATTTGACTGCGTCTTGTACCCCCGTTCTCTTCCTGATAATGTGATTTGGGATGTGATCTCTAAGAGTAACGCCTAACATTGACCTCTCCATGTTTCGTTGTATGACACATATTTTATTGAAGTTTTTCTTCGTCTTTGTGAGAGTATCGGCTCCGTAAGTAAGAATGGGGAGTATGCATCTGTCAAATACTTTTTTTTTAAACATATAGGAACGATAGCTTTAAAAACGTAGCCCAGGAGAGACCTATTCGCCGCTGAATTTCATGTGTTTGGTTATCTCGTCCTATGCTGATTTCATGTCCCAGGTATTTATATTAGTGCACTTGATCTATCTCTACGTTATTGAGTTTTATAGTGTCGCTTAATACAAGATTTGTCTATAAACTGGGTCTTGGATAGATTGATTTTTAGATCAACTTTTCTTGAAGCTTCCTGAAGCATGTATAGCATAGGTTGTGCTTCTTGTATTTTGTCTGTTATTAAGACAATGTCGTCGGTGAAACAGAGGTGATTTAACTTTTCACCGTCAATGTTAACTCCCATTCTTTCCCAGTTTATTGATTTTAGAATACTTTCTAGAAGTGTTATATATGTATTTAATTACATTGGAACATCGATGACCAGTACGACACTCAGCAAGCGCTTCCAAAAGTTTCTGCTGATTTACAGAATCAAAAGCCTGAAGTCCACAAATATGAGTACAAGAGGTTTATTATATTCTATACATTTTTCAATGAGGATTTTAACAGTAAGCAGATGGTTGTTTTTTAAATACCTCGAGCGGAAACCTACCTGTTCTTTTGAAAGGAAAAACTCGAATTTATTTGCTAGACGTTTGGTAAGTATTTTCGTGAATAACTTGTATACATGGCTCAGGAGGCTAATGGGTCGATAGTTTGTAAGGTCTGAAATATCTCATTATTTATGCATGATAACAATAGTTGCATTATTCCATGGCGATGGAGTTATCTCTTCCAGGAGGCATTTATTGAATAACATTTTAAGTGATTTGATAATTTGTTGTTCTCCTTGTTTAATTGCCTCTACTACAATATTGTCTTCACCTGGAGTTTTGTTATTTTTCATGTCCTTCAAGGCTGATGTGATTTCTTCTTCTGTGATGTCTTGGATATCCTCCGATTCCTGATTTAGGGCTTTTGGTATGTTGATTTCTGTTTTATCTTGTAAAGTATATAATTGTTGATAAAATAATTCGATGAACTGTAAAATATCTCTTTTGTTTGCTCTTACGTTACCATGAATGTCCTTAATCTTGCATATGTCTTTCATTCCCATTACTTTTAAACTTTTATTCTGTTCTACAACGTTTTTATTTTCCTCTGCATTTTTTTTTTGGTATTTTGTCTTTTCTAATTTCCCTCGATATTTCTCTGTTCATAGTTCTGTATTCATCTGTAGTCTTATCTACCATTTCTGTCCTTTGCTTCATTAGCTGTTTTACTATTTGATTTAATTTATGTTCTTTTTGTTTTTTTGTGCGAGTTTTGTCAATGGCATGTTCTATACTATTTTTGATGTTTTCAAATATGTCACTAACGGCTAAGTCATCATTGTATTCCAAGGAGTTTACGATCTCTTTTCTAAAGGAATCCGCATCTTCCAGGATTGTCCATTTCTTATTGTTTCTTTTAAGAATCACGTTGTTTCTTTCCTGTTTAATGTTAATAAACACTTTTTCTCTTACGATGTGTTGCTCACTCCCAACTGAACATCTATTAGGACACTTATGTCTTTGATAATGTCTTTCCTGTTACTGATTATGAAATATATTGCATTTTTTGTCTTACCTTATGGGCTAGACCATGTCCATGTTCTACTTTTTGTTCTTTTTTAAGAAGGTGTTCATTACATATAAATTATTTTGATGTAGAAAATCTATTAGTGTTCTCCCTCTTTCGTTTCGATCTCCTAGCCCATGATGACCTATTGCAGCTTCCTCTTCGTCCTCTCTGCTTCCAATTCTGGCATTGAAGTCACCGATCAACATCGTAAAATGCGTTTTTCCATCTTGTAGAGCAGTGGAAATTTCCATTGCATATAGAACATAAAAAAAAATTATAAATGTTTTTTACTAAGGTTATGAAGGCAATATCAGTATATTTTTCTTTTCATTTTGTGTTATTGATGAAAAAAATAATTTGCCGATTTGTTAAGAAACCTATCAAACAATTACGGACATTTTTATAAAAAAAATTGAAATTGTGACACCATCCCGGCTAAGATTACATCTGTTGATTTTACGCTGTACAGACAATCTGACTCAATGAAAAATTGGATTTGCAAGAGAGACGACGAACAATAATTAAAATTCTTGATACTTATATATGGATGTGAAGTATGTAGATGAGATCATATTACTGAAATATAGTATATCCTCTAATAGGTAAGCAAATAAGTTTGTTAGCTTTTTGCCTTGGCCTAACTATAAGTTACTCTAATTTATTTTCTATTGAAAGGTCATTTTTTAGAGTCCACTGTAAATCGGGTCCATATTGTTTTGAAATGTAACTTTAGATATGGGAAATTAGAAGATGCTGTTTGGCTATATTTAGCTGCGATACTTCCGAAGAGGAAAACGAGCTGAGCAAGTCAATGAAAAAATATATTGTGTGACGGGAATACTACCATAACAGAACGGGAGCGTCAAAAATGGTTCACTCAAATTACTTCTGCAAAGGTTGATGATATAGATATATCCCGATCCTGTGGACTCAATATTATGGAATTAGATTAAATTGTGCCCAGCACTAAAAATGATCAATCTCGGTACGCGCGACATGCAGAACGAAAAACTAGAATATCCCACATAATAGTTAAAATTGACTTGCCTAGGCTGGTATATATTTTTCTCCACTGAATATACAGTTACTGTACAAGTTTACCGTAACAAATATGTCCAGAAAACGACCTTTTTTACAAAGAAAGGTGACGAAAATGAAAAATGAATCGTTTACGATAACATCAAAGGATCATGGCCGAGAAGCGACTATGGTTTTCTGCACAGAGGCTTGCATCTTCTGTTTGAAGGGATTACAAAAGTTGTGATGTATTAGGTGCTATTAGAATGAGAATGAATAATTAATTCAACAGTATATTGAAAGATCTCATAAATTTTTTAGTACATAGCAAAACTAATAAAGCTTAACAATG
This sequence comes from Pachyrhynchus sulphureomaculatus, assembly GCA_019049505.1. Lineage (NCBI taxonomy): Eukaryota > Metazoa > Arthropoda > Insecta > Coleoptera > Curculionidae > Pachyrhynchus > Pachyrhynchus sulphureomaculatus. The sequence continues at coordinate 140,728,615 of CM032456.1, forward strand.
AATTTTTTAACCTATCCTGCGTATTCACCGTAACTTTTTCCTTGTAATTATGTAAAACTCCATGCATGGGTATACATTGGCAGATGAGAAATTTGTCAAACGACCATAATTGGTTCTTTGACAAGAAGTCTCAGAATTTCTACGAACGAAGCACAAATAAGTTGAATAACAGATAGCAAGAAGTCATCAAAATTCAAGGTGAATATGTTATTCACTGGAACAAAATTTCTATACAAAAATACACCTCTTTCTTTTTCCTTCTAAAATCGAAATATGTTTAAAAACTCAATATATGGTGCAAAATAATTTTTTTAATTTCACTATTATCACTGCATATTATTACTACATTAAATCTACTTTTCTTGTTGTTATTTATATCAGTAACTCTTCTCCTAACTCTTCTAGATTCATTTTTATATCTGTACAAGTATTATGTAACATAAAAAATAAAAAAGCAAAAATAAAATAAAATACATTCATACGTATATTAAACATTATATATGCATCGCACAGATTAAAAATTCTTTAAATAAACTATAACGAAAATAATTTAATTAAAAATTTTGCCCGTAGTTGTCGGCATTTTAATTTTGGCCCTCCATATTGTAAAATAGTTGCTTAGGAAATATACGGAATATTAAAAATTGTAATGGGATTTGCCTATTAAAATTCAACAACTACCTATGTTGTTATTTAAAAAAAAAACTGTAGCGGTACTTTTTTATTTTTTCGGAAACATAATTTTTCCCGTCATGTTGATTGTGCTAGAGCAGTTTTAATTTGTCACCCTGGAGGTACAAAGTAGCGCGGTTTCACTGAAACTGGAAAAATTCGCTTCTTTTGATTTCACGCTGGAGAGACATTTTTAGACTCACTGACAAATTAGAATATGCAACAGAGACTACGAATAATGATTAAAAGTTCCTATTGCTATACATATGGATATAAAGAAGATAAAAGAAGATAAAATAAATACTAAATAGATGTGAATTATTACATATAATTTTTATTATTATTATATTCGAAAAACAATATTTTATAAAATGAAGCTCAATTACGTCTACTGAAATAAGTAGGTTGCTATGAAAGTTTTTTAAAAAAGACATGAAGAAACACAAATTAGTGGGTATAAATAGCTTTATTGCTTTTTAAAGTAGTTATCTTTAAGATCTATAGACTGCTGCGTGCGATCAGACCAATGCTGCCAACATTTTTTTCACGCGTAAGTTGGTATCTTAAACACGTACTATGTAGACGCGTCAACTGCTTCCTCGATTATTAAGAAGTGTTCTTCATGCATTTTATTTTGACAAATTCGAACAAAAAGGAATAACAAAGGTGATAAATCAGAACTGTACGGTTAATGAGGGATTAACTCCATGTCTTTTGTCTGTAAACATTTGATTGTTTGACCGCCTATACGACAACTAGCATTGCAGGCCTTCTATCTTTTAAAGCGATAATTGCCACATGAGCAGCAATTAAAAAAACCGTTATCACTTTTTTTGAAGCGATAACGACAACCAAAAACTATTGTTGGTTAAGGTTCATATGAGAACGCCGGAATAGCTGAATAACGTTCAGTTCAGGCAGCCGTTCCGTTAGTCAGTAACTAAGTAGAATTTAATGCTACAAAAACCTAGGCGGCAGTTTTATTCTAAAATAGTTAACGTTGCGGCACCCAACATAGTTATGTCGGGACACTCCATTCTTTTAACATCGCCACTTAATCTGTTGGGCGTTAACTCGGGAGTAAATATGTCTTGGCATGAACATGCTGCATGCATAGCAAAGAGAGCTTCTCAAAAGCGGAGAATAATTGTTTTGAACTAGAAAGCTTTACACTCCACAACTTTTAATTCTGTACAAAGCTCAAACTCGACTAATCATGGAATACTGCTTTCATATTTGGGGCTCTGCTCTCAAACATATACTGCATTTGACATTTTGACATTTGCAATTAGAAGCGGATTATTCTCCTGATGGGAAACCAGCAACCTCGATGGCTTGGAACATAAAAGAACGGTTGGCGACTTGAGCCTATTCTACAAGCACTTTCATGGAAAGTGTTCGATGGATGTAGCCCGCTTAATTTCTCCCAGAGTGGTGTATGCCAGGAATACACGGCGCGCTAATACATCAGATCCGTATGAGGTTTAGCTTGTCACTTTTTGTACAACCCTTTCCAAGCAGTTTTTTATACGGAAAACCTCATCTTTTTAGAATGACTTTACCAGGACTTTTTCCCACAGAGTGCAATTTACAGCGATTTAAGACCAATGTGAATCGCTTTTTCCGCATACACGTCGTTCCTGTAGAGCTTTAGAAATTTCCCTGCAGCACTTGTACTATGTCTATAAACAAAAAAGTTTGCAGGAAAAAATCCAAGTTTACAGTTACGATATTGTAACTAAAATTTGAAACACGTCGGTTGAAGCAAACGCTTAAGAAATTCTCGCTCCATTTGAGCCAAGTCTTTTTTAAAGTTTTGGTTAAATTGTTAAATTATACGGAATGCAACGAGCAGGAACTTTTTCATAGCTAAATGTTCATGTAAGATATCTTGTTTTTCATGTCATTTAATGGATACCTGAATCTGACCACAATTACATGACGGCCAATTTGTATCATTTCTCTTACGGCATCGATGTTTCATGTAACAACAAAGGTTGATAGTCCACCTTTATGAAATTGATCACTGGAATTTCTACGTCAATGCTTAAACTCTGGAAATTAGTTATAAACAATGCCATTTGATGGTGCTTTGTCTCGAAATTGCACAAAATTATACTGCGAAATTATTTAAGAGAAATTTCAGTTATTTTGTAACACTTACTTTTTTAAAGAAATGACCTATTTTTGATCTGTAAACACTATTTAATTCAAAATTTATTAGATTTTACGAAAATATTATTTTCATCATTCACTGAGGATATCTAGTTTACAAAAACTTATTATAGTGACAAAATACTTTAGGATAAGATTTTGATCAAAGAAATGTCTAAACATAATAACATAAAGTCTGTAAAACTAAAATTTTTTACACTGTCCACACCTGTTTAGAGTACAGAAACCCAACATGGTTTTGTTGAAGCGGTGCGGACACGAGGTGGTACTCAGATTTTAATAGCATGCAAATTTTACCAGAAGCTGAATAAGAACATTTGAATTTTCTAGATATTTTTAATTCCTCTCTTATATATATACGTGTATATATAGTGTACATATATATATATATATATATATATATATATATATATATATATATATATATATATATATATATATATAATATATATATCAAATATATATATATATATATATATATATATATATATATATATATATATATATATATATATATATATATCAAAAATATATATATATATATATATATATATATATATATATATATATATATCAAATATATATATATATATATATATATATATATATATATATATATATATCAAAAACAAAAAAATTCCATATTTTAAAAACTAATTTGGTAACTTCTGAAAAGTATTAAACCAAAAAATATTTTGTAATACAAAATTACTACAGTCTGCCTTGTCTATATATAAGCTGATTTTTTTTATAATTAACATATATAGTACTTTGTCACAAACATGTCTGTGAGAGCAATAATTACAATCAATTTTATACAAAAAGTTACCGTTCGCTACTTTAAAAAAAAAAAAGGTTTAAAAGTCGGTTAATCGGCAATCCAAACATTTACAGTTTGTTAAATCGGTAAAGTTGACAAGTTGTAGAAGAGGGAAAATCAATAAACTTTCAGTTGTTTCCCGCTGATCGAGATGCTGCTGAGCTGACTTCCAATAAGAAAAAAAACAAATAATAAAGTAGTAGCAGTCTTTTTGCAAAAACTTATTATTATTAAATAAAAAGTTAGTTTAAATTAATGTTTAGAGTATTGTAGTCCCTTGTCTGTACATTATTCTGATCTAAAAAGTTTTTAGATTAGACAACACTGAATATTTAATCACTTGGTTATTTTATATTTTAAACCTTGCATACAATTCCTAATTTTGACAGTGACAACAGTTTAAACGCACCATTCTTAATGTTGTAGCCTATAACCCTGTCGTCAACTGATATCGTTTGTTCAATTTGACTAGGAAAATAAATAAACAATAAATTGTCCTCAAAAGTTTTTTTTATGGAAAAAAGAGTGGCAAAAAACTAATTCATAACAAAAATCACAAAATTAAAATAGTTATTTTCTTTTAAAAATCCTTGTAAGGGACCATAACCACATATGAATTACTATCAAATCAAAAAATGAACATAAACATGTTCTAAACATTTCGAACTTTTTTTTGTACTATTTATTTCAATGCATTCTTACTTGACTTATTTTTGACACTGTATAGTATTACTTAATTATTTCCAGGATAACAAACTGTATTAAGATAAATGGATTGAACTTTTGGCGCAAAGATTGTAACGATTCTAGATTTCCAAAACTTTATCTTTGTTTTAAAGATTTTGAAATTAATTTTACTACGCTCCGTCAGGGATTATTATAGTAATATAGCGATTCAGAACCAACGTAAATTGCGTTTTCTGTACATACGTCAGTCCTGTAGGGGAATATTTCCCTACAACATGTATGCTATGACCATAAAAAATCGAAGTGTAGTTAATTTGGATTTTTATTTAAAAAGATTTTTTTAAACCTTTTTATTTTTAACATGACAATATAGCTTCTGAACAGGACTATTACCAGCAACTAGCGTATTAAAGAATTCGCCTTGTAAGGTTCAATTTAGGGACATCCTGCTATTTGTTTATATACATTGTTCTCATAGATAAAAGAGGTTGAATTTAATGTTTGTTTGATTGCATTGACCCTTTCTTCTAAAGAAATGTCAGTGTATTTCTTAATTTCTATCCATTTTTTTCTTATTATTTTTGTCCATGCCAATTTTATACAAAAAGTTATCCATATCCAGCGTGGTAGCTCAACTTGTAATGGAAGGCTTAAAATCTACTGTTTTATCTCAATTTGAATTTCAAGTCCCGTTTTTCTATAGATACGTAGATGATTGAACAACAGCAGTCCCCCCAAAGCAAATCGAATACGTATTAAAAAAATTAAATCAATACCACGAAAAATTACAATTTACCTTCGAAAAAGAAATTAATAGCAAAATCAATTTTTTGGATGTGACCTTGTACCATCAAGGCGAAAATGTCAAGTCAGAATGGTACACTAAAAAAACATGAAGTTCGCGATATGTAAATTTTGAATTAAATCACCCTATCAACCAGAAAAAATCGGTAATCATAGAGCTGGCAGACAGAGCAATAACCCTATCAGACCCGGAATTTCGAAAAAAAATGCCATAAATAAAGCAAAAAATGCCCTGACATTAAATAGATACCCTAGCAATCTAATTAATAAAATTTTCAAGAAGCGTGTATAAAAATTCTATAACCCATTAAAATATCAAAGAACAATAGCTAAAAGCAATATGCAATAGATATCTATTGCATTCATTACCGGCTAGAAAGCATATAAATTAATGGCCAATCATTTTTCAATATTAAAAGCAGAAACTCCAAAAAACAAAAAAAAATCATATAGTTTATGAAATTCCGTGTAATGATTGCTAGGGGTCAAACATCCCAGTATTTAGAAAATAGAATTAAGGGACTCAAGTATGATAAGACAAATGTGACTGCACTCAGTAATCATGTAAAAAGAAAGAACACACATTTAATTACGAACAAACAAAAATCATTGGTACCGAAAATAATATAAAAAAAGAGAATCTGTTTTAATCCAAAAAAATAAGAATGTAATAAACGATAAAAGAGACATAAAAAGCATCTTAAAAATATACCAGTCAGTTTTGTGAACACCGTAGACGGGTCACTTGACATAAAAATGTGACAAATAAAATAAAATCAATATATAATTTTAATACATATATGTGTATGTTGTGTGGAGGTTTAAGAGTTGATGTTTGTGGTAAGTGCATATTATAAATGTGCTGTAATTTTAAATATTTAACATCTAAATGTATTGTAAAATATTTTAGCTCTGATGAAGACCCATTAAAAAGGTCGAAACGTTAATAAAAAAACAAATACTTAACCAATGTTAATAGACTAAAACCAGGAAAATATCAAGAATATATATATATATATATATATATATATATATATATATATATATATATATATATATATATGTATTTATATATATATATATATATATATATATATATATATATATATTTATATATATATATATATATATATATATATATATATATATATATATATATATATATATATATATTATATATATATATATATATATATATATATATATATATATATATATATATATATATATAGGCATGACCGAGTTATTAAATGAAATTTGTATCAATTGAGGAAAATATCTATTTGTAAAAGAAGCTTACCTCGTCGAAGAGTCATCGTTCTACTACCCTCAGTAGCACTAAATAAACCATTACAAGTAGCATCGCCACTTTGTGCCACCCTATAATCAACTCCATCCGCATTCTCTGATGCAGTTGTTTTTTCATAAACAAAACACCTGAATCGATCTTCGTTTGAAGTAACATGGTGATGATGGATTTGTCCTACAAGATACCTGACGCTACCTTCTTTCCAGGATGCTAGACACTGAAGTTCTTCAACTGTAACAAAATGTCATGTTACATAGAAATGGACTGTCCAATTAAGAATAGGGGTTAGTTAACTATTATTTTATATCACAATTCGTTCCTTGAGTCAGTATAGGCTATTTTTTTTAAGCGCATTATTGGGCCGAATATAGACCATAAAAGTTTTTAAAAAATAAAGAAAATATTTTTATTAAATCGGTCCAGAGAAATTATTTAAAAGTGTAACATTTTACTATAGGTAGGTTGTAGAGATGTCGATTGCATGCAAACCAGAGCTTAAAAAGTATGTTAACAATACTGAGAATTGGCTAACACTAAGAGTAGAAAAGATATTGAAATTAAAGTACAACATTAAAAATATTAAAATTTCAAAAAGCCTTATTTTTTATCTGCTATCTGAAAGTTAGTTTATCTGAGAAAAGTTTTAATCACTTCTCTCTCAATTTGAATCGAAAAATAATTCTAATTAAAGAAAGCATTCATTTGATAGTAAAACTGTACAAATTTTGTTTCTTTGTTGAGTTACCGAAAAATCTTATAAGGTATCGCCGCGAAATTCCGATGATGATGTTCTTGGTAGCACTAGCGCGCTATCTAAGAAGTACCGTGAAATATAAATTTATGTTTAGAGACCTTGACATTGCGGTCGAATATTACGACATCCTCGCTGTTATATTTCTAGGATGTATAATGTAGGCTGCTTTTTAAAAACCATAACATAACATCTACTACGTGTTCAGCTGTATCAAAATCTCCATAAAAATTATAATTTTACTGGATCATCATTACTCGAACACAAGATATTCAAACTTACTAATACCAAGTAGATATCAACTTTTAAATAAATTTAGTAACTTTTTAAATTAGGTATTTCCAGTAAACTTGTCAGCATAACTAAATCTCAACTATTTGGCATTTAAAGTCAAAACTAAATAATTATATATTATATAATACAGAAATGTGTTTATTCTCTAAATAAATACATGCGGTTGTTTGCGGTTTTGACTTTCAAACACATTATTGTAACATTTTCAAATAAAGGTATATCTAACACAATAGGTACAATAAATATTCAAGCGAGAAACATATTTATTTTTAAGTTACTTTTCTGAATGGTTACGTGTACAATTTAAATCTATCGCTTTATCAGAGCAAGATTTTTCTTGCTTGAATCAGGTTTATCTTAAACTTGTTATAGAACCCCAAGTTTTAAGACTAACTGACCAAAATTTGATTATTACCCTACGCTCTTGAGAGTGTTGATGATAATGTATTACAGTTTTTTTCAACATGAGAAAACAATTAAAATGGAGAACAACAAAAATGCGCATTCTTTGCTTTTATTATTTAATGATTATTCTTTAGAAATAAAGTTATTATTTTATTTGAAAACCTTTCTTATGCATTTTTTACTGACATAGCAGATGAGGTAATGTCCATTTGCTATGTTCTTGACGTGGGTAGCTCATAGCCTTATGCTTTTCCGCATCCAGCCAAAATTATATAATCAAAACTATAGAAAAAACTGCATAATTGGGAAATAGATATAGTAACACTAGAATATCAGTTACCCTTTTTAGTGTTCCGTACGGAACACTTATAAGATCACTTCGGTGTCTGTCCGTCTGTCTGTCCGTCTGTCACACCCGATTTTCTCCGAAACTATTTGTCATAGAAAGTTGAAATTTGGTGATAATATAGGAATTGATGGCCTCATCAGAGCCATGTAGTTTTGAAAGTTAAATTTTGACTTAAGGGTTTAGTTTTGGGGGGTGAAATCGGAAGTAAAAAAAAAATATTTTTACTAGGTAATCGAGTGTGGTGTCAAATGAAAGCTTATGAAAACACGAGTAATATATATACATATATATATATATATATATATATATATATATATATATATATATATATATATATATATATATATATATATAATGTAAAACTTGCGCGCAATTTTCTTTGTATTATTTTTAAAATATTGCGAAAAATCGCTGTCCACCCGCCTTATCTCGAAAAGGACTTATCAAAAAATTTTGAAAAAATTCTGGAATATTCTCCACGGGGTGTAGATTGAACGAAAATTATCACGAGTGCATTACCTTTAATAATTTATCTGGTATATATATATAAAAAAAAAAATTTCAAGGTCATCAGATTTTAGTAAAGATTGGAAACTTTGTTAAAAACTCATTTGGGGTGTGTTTGGTGAAGTCACTGATCATTTTATACCTCTGTAACAAAATTTTTTATTTGAAAAGCAATCAACGTACGGAACACTAATTGCGCAAGTTCAACTTGCACTTGACCGGTTATTATTTATGTTCTATGTTAACTTGTTGACTGCACCTTCCGATTATCGTAAACGTCGAACTTGTGTTGTAGTACAGCCCGTATCAAAAATATACCAGGTACAGGCATGTGCCTGAAACGGGACTTTTTTTACGATAGCCCACACACCCAATTAAATACAGGCGAGCCATTAAAAAACCGCCACAAACAGTCGAGCAGAACAGGATTTCATTAGAACGAGTATTTTCAAACAAAAAAAACATGCCGACCCGTCAGCAAACTATTGTGCGAAGCCCGAAAATATCGATTTAGGACTTAATCTACCACGCTTGGTTTTCCCATTCAAGTCTGAAGTTTCTCTTCACAATTTATTAATAAAAAATCATAATCCCAATGTTAAGCCCTCAACCATATCTTCAATCTTACCATTCTGTAATCATTCTCATTTAATACGTACAAAGAATTTAGCTTTTTTAACAGATTTCTAAAATAGATGTATTGAATTCAATACGTATGTTAGCCTATATACAGGTACGTTTCCGAACCGACATCTGTATATAGACATGTTTGTTTTCAAATATCTACAAAACTATTTGGTCGATTTTAGTTAAACATTTTTTGTCCGATCAGGTTCATTTCAACTTAGAATGCAGTGAAAAAATCATTAAAATCGGATTTGTAGTTGAAAATTATTGTTACGAGGCTGGTTTGAAAAGTCCGTGCAAAGTCCGAGAGATGGCACCACCGGCGCGTATCGAGGTCATGTTTAGTTAGTAGCATCTCTTGAATGAACGCACACCAAGTTTCAGCCATATTGGTCTATTTCTTTGTGTTTGGCATTCGTGTGAATCAAGGAAGTCGAGTGATTTTCAAGAAATGGACGAAAAAGAATTTCGTGTGGTGATTAAACATTACCTTATGAAAGGCAAAACGCCTCAGGAGACTAAAGAGAAGCTTGATAAACATTATGGTGACTCTGCACCTTCGATTAGAACAGTTTATGAGTGGTTTCAAAATTTTCGGACTGGCCATATGGGCACAAGTGACGCTGAATGTTCTGGACGGCCTGTGGAGGTTACGACTCCAGAAATCATTGATCAAATCCATGATATGGTGATGGATGACAGAAGAGTTAAGGTACGTGAGATTGCTAGTGCTGTGGGCATCTCAACTGAACGGGTACATAATATTTTGCATAAACATTTGGACATGAGAAAGCTATCCGCAAGGTGGGTGCCGCGATTGCTCACGCTTGACCAAAAACGGAATCGTGTGATGGATTTGCAGCTGTTCCAGAAGAATCCGGAGGACTTTAAGCGTCGTTTCGTCCCTGTGGATGAAACATGGATACATTACTAAACTCCTGAGACCAAACAACAATCTAAACAATGGGTTACCAAGGGGAATCTGCACCAAAAAAGGCGAAGACCGTTCCTTCGGCCGGAAAGGTTATGGCGACTGTCTTTTGGGATTCGCAAGGGATAATCCTCATCGACTATCTGGAAAAGGATAAAACTATTGTAGGTGAATATTATTCATCGATATTGGACCGTTTGAAAACCGAGCTGCAAGAAAAACGCCCGCGATTGGCGCACAAGAAAGTCCTTTTCCATCACGACAACGCACCAGCACACACCTCAGCAGTTGTGGTCGCAAAATTAATGCAAATAGGATTCCAACTCGTTTCACATCCCCCCTATTCTCCAGACTTGGCTCCCTCGGACTACTATTTGTTCTCCAATTTGAAGAAATGGCTGGCGGGACAAAGATTTTATTCAAACGAGGAGGTGATTGCAGACACTAAAGGATATTTTGCAGACTTGGACAAATCCTATTATTCGGAAGGGATCAACAAACTAGAACATCGTTGGACGAAGTGTATAAGCCTAAAAGGAGACTATGTCGAAAAATAAAAAAGGTTTATCCCAAACACATAAGTAGTTTTTATTTTTGCACGGACTTTTCAAACCAGCCTCGTATATATATATATATATATATATATATATATATATATATATATATATATATATATATATATATATATATATATATATATATATATATATATATATATATATATATATCGTTCATGCAAGAAAAATACAACTCTCGGAGACAAATAGGTTAGTCTGATGAGAAATCATAGTTGTGACTAGATCATGACAAATTGGAGTAACGTTCCAACGTTTCGCCTACAATTTTCCAAAATCAGAACACTAAATGAGCTTGATGGAGCAGAATCGTTAGAGGCTCAAGCCAGAACTTACATTTTAATCAAATTAATATATAATATATAAACAAAACGTCCTAGTAAGACAAACATAAACATGACATATCCTATTATCAAACTCATACACATATACACACACTACTACTTCATTCATACCAGCAAACCGATTTGCACACCTGCACACTTGGATATTATATTACAGTGATAACAGACTATTAAATGTAACAAATGTCGAGCAGCCAAGACACCTGTACACGAAAAATTCACAAATGCCGTCGCTAAATAAAAAAAAATAAACTCCTTCAGAGTGTAAACGACACTTCGTAACAATATCCTTTTAAGTTTCTTTTTAAAGCTTAGTCCACAAGAAATATCCTTCACAGCCTGAAAAAGCACATTAAACATCTTGCTTCCACAATAAACCGGGGTGTTTTTATAGGCTTCACGTGAATGCCTCATAAGACAAATATTATTTCTAAATCAAGTATTATACTCATGGAAAAACTCATTATGCTCTAACGAAGAATTCTTTTGTTGAATATAAATAAGTAATTTTAAAATATACATAGAGGTCATGGTCAAAATACGATATTTCTGGGAAATGTCACGACAAGTAGATTTATAGGGTAAATCAAATATTAAACCATTTGTTTTTATTGAGTAACGAATACCACATAAATGTCCACCGCTTTTTCCAAATTATGATATTAAAAAATATTGCTGCCCACACGAACGAATAGGAAACAATAACTATACTCTATTTATTTGAAAGTGATAGCAAAAAGTCATTTAGAATTATGCAAATTAGCATCAAGCAGTAGTAAGGGCCTCAGAGTTTTACTTATATTTTACCTGTAACGCAGCAGTTCAACAACTTTATTGGAATATCATCTGCCATCGGTCTAATATTCGCAATCTCTTGTGTTTAAATACAATTGGAAAACGATCCTTTTTTACTGTTTGGGGGTAAATAGCTGAAATAGTTCTGGCCAGTGCTGGTGCGCCTGGCCGTATACGTATTATTTGCGAATAGTATGAATGAAACAGTTTTATGTTTAAACATTTAATAGAAAAAATTAAATTTTATAATGAAACATTATTAATTAAAAAATATACAAGTAAGGAAGTCAAACAACAATGAAAAAAGTATTACCAATCTTCTATCTCCTACAGGCATGAAATACTATCACTGACCGGCTCATTTGAATTTACATGTATAATTAGTGATTCAACAATGACATCCACTACCACCATGTCCACAGTCCACATTTCATCTTCAACCCGCAATAGATGCTCGACACTTTTCCGCCAATTTTCTGTGGAAACATTAAATATGGCATTCTGAAAAAGGATTTGTACGTCTGCTAATTTATAGGTCGTATTGTTCCTGGCAACTTCACCTTTAACCTGTGCCCATATAAGTTCTATCGGATTGAGCTTGCAATGATATGGTGGCTGACATTTCGTCGATAGTAAAACTTGTGTACTTGTCTTTATTTCTGAGAACTTCAAGCTTTACAAGTTCCAATAATTTTGACCTAATGATGCCTTTTGGAAATGAAATGATTTTCTCGGTCATCCAAGACTGCATATCCTTTCTCAGCCAACTCAAGAATGGAATTTGTTCTAATTTTTTAGAATGATAGCTTACGTTATCCATTACAATAACAGAAGTCTATCATCTGCGAAAAATAATCTTCAAATACATCGGAATTCATATCTTCGTGATAATATCCCGTTTCCTTCAATACGAATAGTAAAAGACTTCCGTCTACGCAACCACTCTCGCTTCCAGTATTCCTAATAATTAACCTAAGTCCCTTACCAGATGGTGGTTTAAGACCAATTGAGAGACCTTCATTAAATGCTTGGTGGGCATTATTGATATTCCCGTCTTGTCAAAATTCCTTGACTGTGTATCCTTCATTTATCCACGTCTCATCTAATATATCCTTTTTCCTTCAGAACGAGCTCTTCTAACTTTTCTTAGATAGTCTCTTCTCCAGTGTACAATTTCTCCACTTTCTATCAATAAAGATTTTCTTTTACACTTTTTTCAATATAAATTCTTACCTTTTAAAACACTCCATAGTTTTACTCTATTCATTTTCGGTATTTCTGGGTAGCCTGTCGCAGCCTGCCGGATCATATCCAAAGTTGCAATTCTTCTTTCCATAAAAAAGTATGAACAATACGCCTTACTGCTTGTTTTGTGTTGTCTGTCAGCTGAAGTTTTTTTCTGTCTGGTCTCTTCTCTTCTCTTAAACTTTTGTAAACTGTGGCTTTATCAACTCTGGTCATTAAGGAACATTTTGTCACACAATCGTCCACACTTAAATCACAATTTTAATCGTTTTTTCATTATGGGTTAGCTTCCCAAACAGGGAACATTTCGCTGGAGAAGACATTTTGTTAAGACACTAACTGACTTGTCACTAACTGGCTTAATACTTGGGCATGCTGCTCTAAATATGTATTTATAGTTGGGACAACAGGAGGGTATGTAAATAAAATGATTTGATCGGCAATAGAACTTCGTTACAAAAGAGCATTGTTATCTGAAAAACACCTGGGAATAGATAGCACGCCTCTGTTATAGAACCGCCGGTCAGTCCACTAGCATTTTTGTTACTATCAGTTTCAAATAAATAGACTATAGAATGTTTTTGTCCTTGAAAGATATTTTTAAGGAATTAATAACGTAAAAAAACCTTACTGATTCTAGAGCACACCCTATTAACATACTGACTCCAGTTAAGACACGACTACCATATATTCAGACCAACGAAATTGATAGTCCCTCCAGGGCAAGGTAAATGTCCCTAAAACTGGAAAATAAAATCGGAAGGCGCAGCTCTTATTGTTGTGACCTCCAAACGTATCGTTTATTGGCATCACACCAACGCGCAAACTACTGGAACCTGATAGATATGACAGCAGCTATTTTTCGTCGCACCGGTCAATTACAACTATCGTTGAATCATCGGCATACATGAATACTTTCCTCTGAGATCTGTGGGGGAGGGTCATTAAAAAATAAAAGGAAGAGAAGGGTGGATAATGCACTACCTTGTTGAGTGCGTAAATTCAGATTATAGTCTTAAGAAAAGGTTTTATTAATCTTGATGCAAATCAGTCAGATAAGAATGATCATCGATATTTGCAAGTTTTTTTTTTCATATAGGTGTTGTGTATATGTGTGTGTTGTTCTTTTAGCAATTTGGCTATTTTGTCTGAAGTACCGCGTATGTAAGGTATACGGTACGGCATCCACAAGCGGATTCTTATTGTTACCTCATCCACATTTTTGAACGAACTCTAATATCAGTGCAATATCCAGTACTTTTCGACTGCTGATCCTTTTACCTGGTTTTGATGAAACAGAATAATGATCATCACGTTGATAGAGTTTTATAGACTAGCGGGTTGATCACCAATACTTTTTGAGAAGTATGATTTAGATACATATTGGTAGGAATTGGCTTTGTGTATACCAAATGTCCTAAGATGCTGTAATTTCTCTTTGTACCAACACATCTAGAAAAAGAACGGCACCATTCTCCACTAAAAATTTTATATTTGAATGTTGCTCATTGAGATGAATCAAAAAGACATTCAGGTTTTCTTTGCCATGCGATCAGAAAACAAACGTGTCATCAAGATATTTTCTGCAAAGGATTGGTTTAAGAATATCTGAGGTTAAAGGACTTTCTTCGCGGGCTTCCATGAAAATACTTTAAACTCTAGGTAATGATTTTACCTGAAGCTTGTTTATGAAATGTTTTTTTGAAAAACAAAGTATGTACACGATAAACATGCTTCAAACATGAATAAGTGATGTGCCAGAACATGTCTAATATTATAAAAACTGAAACGTTAATTGAAATATTCGCTTATAATGATCCAACGTTAAAAGTATCTACAATATCTCCAGAGTTCTGCTTTAAATATTCAACTTTCCAATAAAATTTTGTCTGATTTTTAACTAAAGAGTTAGGTTTCCCTCTAAAAAGATTTAAAAGATTTTCACGATATTTACCTAGAGATATAAAATCAGACTGGGGGGGGGGGGGGGGGGGGGGGGGGAAAGGGGGGGGGGGGGGGGGGGGGGGGGGGGGGGGACATTCCGGCGAAATAACATCGATTTATCTTTTGTAGATTTAACAGAAGCTTAAACGTAATACATGTATTTCATTCTTAAGGAACAAAAAATAAACGTCAATCGCAGGAGTGCGTTATCCACTATCTCCTGTAGGAGTGAATATTTTCGCAGATGTCTTTTAAAAAAATGGCACTAACTTCAATACTTCTTAACTGAAACTGAATTAAATGATGGAAAGCAATGACATTTTGAGATGTTCAGTTTACAGTAAGCAATATCTATCCAAATGCTAACACAAGCCGTTATCCATCTTGAAAACTATCTGTCATCAATTCACTAGAATTTAGAGTTGTATAAATGTAATGAATGTTCTGGCTCATCAGAAACAGATAAACTGGCCAGAGCATTTAATATTTTAATTTAACAAAGCGACTTCCAGATATGATAACAACAAAAATCCACTAGTAGAATGTAGTTTAATCTGACATATATGGTACTAGTGTCAAAATAGTCAAATTACTTAAAAGAACAGACAGTCGCACAATCTTCAACCATGCTCAAGTTAATGGTTGAGATTATTAAAAAACATAACTCTATAAACTGCTCTCTTGTCTCCATTTGTGGTACGATGCCTGTAGGAGAACCAAGGAAATCAATATCAACTAGAATTAATGAACATGAATAATGTATCAAAAGAAACAAATTGTACAACAGTTATAGTTGAACATCTACACTCTGGAGCACATTTCATCTATGTAAGAGAAACCAAGTTTCTACTTCTCTAATTTATCTAAACAAAAGTTAAGGGAATCCTAACAACACTAAGAGAGATTGAGATTACGGTCTGTGTTAATTATAACACTCGGTCATGTTGTATGTTTGCGTATTATACTTTGTGTATTAACTATTAATCGTATATTGTTTAGTGTAGCGTTTTTCGTTTAGACGACAATACCGAGTACTATATGTCTTTCGCTAATTGTATTTTCTTCTATAAATAGGAAGATACTTATTTTATAGGATTAAAAGAAGGTATTATTTCATACTTTTTGTCTCTGTTATTTGAAGTTGGTAAAATTTGTTTAAATTTTCGTCTTATTAGTTTTTGTATCGAACTTTAAGAAATCACATAAACTATTTTGGAAAATATATAAAAGATTCTTAAAAGTACTTGAACTGTCCAATTTCAAAAGAATTGCCGATCGATCAACGTCATATAAAACATTCAGAAATATAAAAGCCATAATCGACGAAGTATATTTTAATAATAGTTCGTTAGACTACGACTTATCGAAAGCTACTGTTTATACAATGAATGAGTTTCAGGCGAGTTATTAGTCTGTTAAATAAACTAAAGGGGTTAATTATGAAGTCGCATCTTCTTAATATTAAAGGCAGTAGCTAAACTTTAAAGTAATTACACAGAATTCTATACCTCACATTGTTTGCATAATAATAAGGTTTTTTATATTGTATTGATTCAACAAAAACCAAGTTACAGAAGTTGCTTGTATTTGAAAGACATCAAAAATCTTTGCGAGGACTAGATGCTTTCAAACAAAGATTAAAATAAAATTATATAAATAACCGGTCAAGTGCAAGTTGAACTTGCGAAATTAGTGTTCCGTACGATGATTGCTTTTAAAATAAAAAATTTTGTTACGGTGGTATAAAATAATCAGTGACTTCACAAAACACACCCCAAATGAGTTTTCAACAAAGTTTGTTTCCAATCTTTACGGAAAACTGATAACTTTGAAATTTTTGTTTTTTTATATAAATTATTGAAGGTAAAGCACTCGTGATAATTTTCATTCAATCTACACCCCGGGGACAATATTCCAGAATTTTTTCAAAATTTCTTGATCAGTACTTTTCGAGATAAGGTGGGGGACAGCGATTTTTTATAAATAATACAAAGAAAAGTGTGCGCAAGTATTACATTATATATATATATATATATATATATATATATATATATATATATATATATATATATATATATATATATATATATATATATATTTATATATATATATGTATATATATGTATATATATATATATATATATATATATATATATATATATATATATATATATATATATATATATATTACTCGTATTTTAACAAACTTTCATTTGACACCACACTTGATGACCTAGTACAAAAATTTTTTTTCACTTCCGATTCGATCCCCCCAAAACTAACCCTTTGAGTCAAATTTAACTTTCAAAGCTACACGAATTTCAACTTTCTATCGCAAATAGTTTCGGGAGAAAATTGGGTGTGACAGACAGACAGACGGACGGACGGACGGACAGACAGACACCGAAATCATCTTATAAGTTTTTCGTACGGAACACTAAAAATATGTCGCATAAAAGTATAGTTTTAAACTATTTGCGAATATAAAAAAAAATAATAATAAAATCCTTTATTGTGTATCGACATAGTCCATCCAAATTAGCGTTTTTGCACAAAAATTAGGGTACTAGTAATTTTTTTTAATCGCTCATTTTTGTGCGTAGATTACGGGAAAAATAAGACGCCCACCCAATGTGTAGTTGTGAATTAAATTACTTTTAAATTTTTAAACCCATAAAATTTTCTAAAATTGCGTAAAATTAAATAACGTTATTACAAAATTTACTTTTCAATAATCTATTAAAAAATTAATATATATTTTTAAAGTATATATTGTGTAAGAAGTTCTTAACATACTAACATAATACCTGCATTTATGAATAGAAATGTAAATTCTATACATACGGCCTTAAGTGTAACAAATTATGTTAATACTGTAAAGGCTATATCTGCACTAATAGGAGAGTAGTATACACTGACATAGAGAATGAAGAGAGTCCAATTGATACTGTTTATGAAAAGGATAGCCTTCTTATTGAAGATATTAATTTTAATATTCATGATATATTAGAAGAAAATAATGATAACGTTTCAAATAATGACGAAGTTGACGAAGACGCTGTATATTCGCCATGAAATCAAATTAGATTGGACGTATAATATTTCTGTATTATTTAAAAAAAAAATTATCAATGATATTTATACATAAAAAATATAAAAATAAAATATCGGATTTCGATGCAGTGAGTGAAAATATTATTCGGATCAATTTGACTGTAAACCAACAGCCAATAACAATTATTGGGTTATATGCAATATCTGACGATGAACCAATAACGAAAAAGGACGAATTTTTTGAACAGGTCAGCGATGAAGTTCTAAAAATTGGAACATCAAGAGAAGTAATAATACTTGGAGACCTGAATAGTAGAGTTGGTCAAAGAACTGATGACGACATAGTAGGGCCCCATGGAGAAATTACTACAAATGACAACGGCCAGAGATTAATTGCATTGTGCCAACAACATCAGCTAAAAATAACCAATGGATTCTACAAACATAAAAAAATTCATACATACACCTGGGTTCAACACACAAGTAGCCTTAAATCTGTAATTGACTATATAATGGTTAAACAGAAGACAAATTTAAAAATTAATGATGTAAGATCCTATAGAGGCGTGACATGTGTATCAGACCAATACATGGTCAAGGTAAAGTTTATAGTCCCATTTAGATCCAAACAACGTACAGATAAGAGAGAAGAAACTGACCAGACAGAAGAAGTATCAACAAAACAATATAAAATAGATAGCTTAATTAATGAAAGTGCACAAAAGTTATACCAACGTAGCCTGGACGAAAAACTCTTCGGAACAAGAAACCGACAGCCACTAGAAATTGTATATGAAAATAGAGTAAACAGTATTAGAACCGCTGCAGAAGAGGCAGTTGGATTAAAAACTAAAAAGCATAGTTACAAACTCTGGTGGAATAACGAGATTGAAGAATTAATAAGTCGGAAAAAACAACTATATCTTAAATGGTTAAACACCCAACAACAAGAAGACAAAGAGCAATATTTAGACTTGAAAAGGAGAATAATAAAACGTAGCAAAGAAGGAGATATGGGACAAAAAGTGTATGGAAATCAACACATATTTAGGAGGAAAAAAGTGTACAGAATCATGGAAGTTCATAAAAAACGTAACATCGAACTCTAAAAATAAAGCAAACATTCAAAACTATATCAATAAAGAAATGGATGGACCACTACGAGATACTATTATCAGAAAACAGAGACGAATACCTGTTGAATACACCAACGGATATACTCATAGAGGGAGAAACAATCGTGGTTGACGTTGATACAGTTAAAAAAGCAGTTAGTAAATTGAAAAATGGTCGAGCTGCAGGACCAGGAGGAATTCCCGCTGAACTGATTAAATGTGGGTCAGGAGAGCTGTTTGATCAGCTTACCTGGTGTATAAATCAGTATATAAATGGCGCGAGTGTGCCTGAGGAATGGAAAGAGGCTTACATATCATCGATTCATAAAAAGGGAAACAAGCTTGACTGTTCTAACTATAGACGAATATCAGTGACCAGTACTTTGAGCCGTCTTTATGGAAGAATTATTCGGGATCTCATTGAAGAGGAATATAGAGCTAAAAAGAAGAAGAAGAGCAATCTGGATTTCGAGCTGGAAGAACCTGTACCGATAATGTCTTCACCCTAAAACAAATAATAGAAAAAAGGTCAGCTACCAACCAAGAAACCCACCTTATGTTCATAGATCTCCAGAAAGCCTACGATACAGTCCCGGTGAAAAAATTGTGGAAAGTCTTACAAGAAACCAATGTTAACCAGACAATTATAAGAGCTCTTAAGAATTTATATACAGGAGCCTCATCACAAATAAAGGTTGGCAACAGAGTGTCAAAGAAATTCCTAGTGGATAAAGGTTTGCGTCAGGGATGCTGTATATCACGTACATTATTTAAAATATATGTAGCGAGGGCCTTATACCAATGGAAGAGGAAATGTAATGGGATGGGGTATTGACATTGGCAGAACATGCCTATACACTCTTCAGTTTGCTGACGATCAAGTCTTCATAGCAAATGATAGGGACGATTTAGAGTATATGGCTCGAAAATTGCATACTGAATATAAGAACTGGGGACTAGAGCTTAACACGCAGAAAACTAAATACCTCCCTATAGGAACGGAACCATCGAATATCCAGCTAGACAATCAAGAAGAAATAACCAGCTGCCTCTCATACACGTATCTGGGTGTAGAATTCGACACGTCATGCAAAGATTATAGCGAGATTAACAAACGAATAAACACAAGCTAGAAGAGCAATAGGATGCCTAAACGGTATACTATGGAGCGATAACATCGGAAAGAGACGCAAATATAACATATATGAAACTCTCATTAAAAGTAGTCTAACCTACGGCTCAGAGACGTGGAGAATATCAGACCAGAATCGCAGAAAACTTGAAGCAACTGAAATGGACGTATTTAGAAGAACATTAGGTATATCACGAAGAGATAGAATTCGAAATGACGAAGTAAGACAGCGAATGGGGATAGATGGCTCCATTATAACAGACATCGAACAGAAACAGCTGATATGGTACGGGCATGTACAACGGATGGAAGAAATCAGATTGCCCAAAATCGCCATGCAATGGATACCACCGAATCACAAAAAACGAGGACGACCTAAAAAAACATGGAAGGAGAGCATTAATAAAGCTATGAGTGCTCGAGACCTGAGAGAAGATCAATGGATGGATCGAAAAGAATGGAAGTTAGGCATCGGACAACGACGAAAGACGTTTTAAACCGATATATTATTATTATTATTTATAAGTATTCTTTAAGTGCAGGCTAAGAAATGACAAGAACTTACAAAAACGATAAAAATGGCGAAATTTATACATAAAAATTCAATACTTCGTTCATAATGGGTCATATTGGACACTAAAGGTAGTAAAAAGTAGGTTGAACTTTCCAGAAAATAGCCTACTACCAATAATGGTCAGGCAGAATTTTGGGCAAAATATTTTTGCAAATAAAAAAGGGGAATTAAAATTTTCGTTGTTATTAGAAAGTTCCTTTAACGTTGTAATCAAAATTGTTAATGTAAATTATATACAATTGAAAAGTTTATAATCAGATCATTAAAAGCACTCAAAAATGAAACTACCTTCGTTGGTTTTATTTGAAAATCCTGTTTACAAAGGGTCTAGGCGGTTAAGATGGTGAAAAATGCCCCCAGCACTTTTGAAAAACAAAAAATATTCTCATGTAGAACATAAAAAAATATGACTTTCCTGAAATTTTCAGCCCTCTAGACCTTCCCATAACCTCAAAAATCTATAAAACGTGATTTTCGGTTTTTTTGGCGATATCTCCGGTTCTATTCATCGTAGAAACCTCTTTTTTTCAAATTGTAGGATTTTTTATTGCCTAAAACATGCTATTTTTTAAAAAAAATTTTGGAGCGAAATTCAAATTGTTTTGAGCGTTTTAAATTTGTAAAATTGAATTAAAAAAAAACTAGGACTTACTCAGGCCCCAAAAAAAATATATATTGTGTATTTTATGTCAAGCTATGCCTGTGAATTTTTTCAGATTTTTAGAGGTGGGGGAAAATGGTTACAAACGCGAAAAACCGCTTTTTTCGTCGTTTCGTTTTTCCGCATTTTTACCTACTTTTGGGGCACAGAATCTCGTTGTAGATCCTCAGTTGCTTCAAAATTATATATATATGTTATATATATATATATATATATATATATATATATATATATATATATAATATATATATATATATATTATAAGATTTTTTATTGCCTACAAATGCTATTTTTTCAAGAAAATTTTGGCGCGAAATTCAAATTGTTTTGAGCGTTTTAAATTTTTAAAATTGAATTTAAAAAAACTAGGACTTACTCAGGCCCAAAAAAAATATATATTGTGTATTTTGTGTCAAACTATGCCTGTGAATTTTTTCAGATTTTTAGAGGTGAGGGAGAATGGTTACAAATGCGAAAAACCGCTTTTTTCGTCGTTTTTCCGCATGTTTACCTACTTTTGGGGCACAGAATTTCGTTGTAGATCCTCAGTTGCTTCAAAATTATATATATATATATATATATATATATATATATATATATATATATATATATATCTGTAAAAATGGCTATTTATCTAAAATTCCATAGAAAATTAAGGTAATTTTTCCAATGATTTTCTATGCCAATCTAGTTTCACATAAATTTCTTACACTACGGGGAAAATATTCTACGTGCTGACATTATGGGCCAACCGCCACATTTTAAGCTAACTTTAGTTTTAGGTTTGTCGGTCTCCAATAATAGAAATTCTGAATATGGGCGTGGTCGTTAAAGTGATAATGCACCTTATCCGAGAGTGAGATGTTGGCAAATGTTGAAAATTATTCAAACATTTTGTTGACTAATTCCTTTAAACTTCTGCAGGACTATTTTAAGGATTTTAATTACGCCGTGCCAATGATATTAATTAAAATCGAAATTTTTTTCACATAATAATCGCAGTTTTTGTAAAACTTTGGCACACAAAAGAAACGCGTTTCTTTGATAAAACGCTTAATAGCAACTAAATTTCCAACAACCGTTGGGTTCTCATCATGTTCTTTTTGCCTGTTGCGTTCGCACAATAAGCTCAAAAAAACCCTAGCTTATTTTTGGGCACACTCCGTATTATCAAACGAACTAAAACTATAGGATGAAAGCTTTTACAGCTTTAGTTAGATGAGAAATCATATTTTTCAGAATGGAGCGGTATTAAATTGGGGTGGCTTTCCTACGTTTCGTCTCAGATTACACGAGGTATGTCGAGAGATTTATACTCTTTGAAATTACAACACTGAATGGGCAAAAAAGTGCAAAAGTCCAGTATTTACACCTGACTGGTTTATTGATCCAGTCTAATATTCTCATGTGTGATGAAGATCATCAGCCTAGGCCGCGCTTTTGACGCGGTTAAATGAACGTTTAATATCATCATCATCGATTGTTTTTTAAAGCACTATCAGCAGCTTTTGATGAGACAGAATACCCATCAGATATTAATAAAGTTCCAAATAATATGAAGTTAATGACATATAGTTTTTGAGAAGCATGATGGTGGGAGTTAGAATTCTGAGATATGGATTGGTATAAGTTCTTTCTGTAAAACTCAATATATATTCCAAAATGCCGTTACTTTTTCTTTGTACTAGTACATTTAGAATAGGAAGTGCCCAATTTAACTCAGTTTCCATTGTAACTTATATGCTCGAATATGATTTATCGCAGTGATTCAAAAAACCATTCTAATTTTCCATGTGGCGGATAACAAATATGCAAAATTTGGGTTTCAGAGGTTAATGAGCTTTCTTCAAAGGCTTTAATTAAAATATTAGCCACTATAGAAGATAGTGTACTGGAAGTTTGTTTATAAAATGAAATATGTATACCACAAACACGGTGCTATTAAATCTACCAAAATCAAAGCGATATTATCTTGCCAGAGTATGTCCTATAATATACTATAGAAACTGAATCGTTAATTAAACTACTCTATATAATGATTCAACCTCAACACTGACCAAAATACTTCCAGAAACCAACTTTACAATTTGGGTCTTGCAATACGAAATTATGTGTATAAATAAACAATTCCTCTGAAGGATTTAAAAGATTGGCAAGATATTTAGCTAATTTGTATGTTGGAGAACTTATTACATTCACGATTAGACGAAGTAGTTTATTTGCCCTGTTAACTTTCGAAGGCCTATATAAATCTTCTAGATGCTCGGCTTGAGATATTACTTTTCCAGAGAAGATAAACTAGAGGCGTTGATTAAGTTCGTAATTCGTGTTTCGATTTTATTGGTTCCGTTTTTTTTTTTAGTAATTCATTAATTTCCTCTAGATAGTACCCGTGTTCATGACTACTGTTTCGTTCCTTTTGTCTGCTGAAATAACTAGTATTAACTTATTCCTGTTCAAATTATACAAACAATCATAATATAATTATATTATTGTTCTAAAAGAATAAAATTATATAAAATACTTAAAAATTTAAGTTAGATAGCTTTATTTTCATTATTCTAGGCTTTATCGATAATCTGTATAGTAGGTAATTTTACAGAAATTTGCTGTCATATCTCATAACAGGTCTGTTATGCTAAAAAGAGAATTTATTAGCTACTATAATTAATTGGTCAAAGGGTAAAGATAATAGCTTAATCTCCTTTAAAACAGACTTCTGGGTTATGCAAACACTCTAATTAATTCGAGTCAGCAAATCGTAGAAGATTGTGCAGACACTCTTGTAAAAGACGGTATATTTATTTTCTAGTGTTTCTTTAAGACTAGATTTATCTTGGTTATTATTTTATTGAAACTGAAACTTATTTTCAAAAATCAGGCCCATATTTAGACCGAAATAAGCAGCCATAAGTTATACCTTAATTAGTAATAAAAATACGTTTTCGTCTTAAAGGTCACCTACATCCGATACGAATGTAGACGACCTTCTTGCCTTTACCTGTGGTTGGTGCCTTTTTCAGTGTTTCCACACATACAAGAGGCCCTACAGTTTAATGACACTTCCGGACGACCAAAGTGAGAAAACTGTACTAGGCATGATACTATGGGTGGTTTGCCATTACCTTCCCGAGAGAGGCGACCGTCACGTTGTAATTTGTTTCTTTTAATTTATTCTTTTTTTTTTTCCGAGCCGGGATTCGAACTCGGGTCTCCGGCGTAGAAGTCTGATACCATAACCACTACGCTATGACCACCTTCAATAATAATAATACTAATAAAAATAAAATCTAGTTTGCGGTTACGAACGGAAAGGCATGGGAGCTTTTCTGCTAAGGGCAGCAGGAAACGCAGATGAAAGGCCTGGTTCGACAGTAAATGTTGGCGACATCATCAAATAATAAATGACAAGGTCTAGATTTAGAACCACTTAGATTTAAGACCGTTATTAAACAGCAGAAAAGACAACCATTTTATAAACAACATGAAGAAAAGCGTAACATGGAGTATTCTACAGAAACATTGATTCGTTGCAGTTTTCCAGAGAACTGTCATTTAGTTTCCTACAGGCGGCAAGTCATAAGTTAAAGGTCAAGCTGGGTAGCATAATGTGCTTAATATCTTATTGTATTGTAATCGATTTACTGACGTGGTTGACGTTAAGTGTAGGATCTGTGAAAGGCGCCTTCCTCTGAAGAAAACTAGTAATCCGGGAGAGAGACAAACGTTTTAAGTACAAAGATTTATAATACGCATCGCAATCTCTATTTCATAACATTCAGTAATACTTCTGGTCCTAGACATCCGAGTTTTAGCAAGAACTAAGAATGCATTTTTAGCAAAACTGCAGAAGATACCAGCGTGTTGTATTTTAGCTGATTTACTTACATTGAAAATGCAGACAGCTGACATTACCTAGGCAGATTAGTTTGGCGTATGATTACTAACCGAACGGGAATTAGGTAGGATCACCATTCTCTGGTCATATCGCGTGGCAGTCAATGTCGGTCGTGACCAGAGAATATGTCACGTCGAATTTTTATTTTTCGTTTAAATATTAGTAGTAGTAAGAAACCTAGTATCCTATCCCATATCATATCCTCTCACTAACACGCAATTAGCCAGCGTGGCCAGTTATGGCTAAATACCCCCAAAATGAGTTTCAAAAACAAATGGAATTGGATCCCAGGTGGGTGTTGAATCCCACACCTTTGATAAGGTCGGCCTCATGAAATCTAGGAGAGGCAAAAACTCATTTCACAAGATACGACAACTCCATCTAACAAAACTGTCCGTCGTCACTTTTAATATAAGAACCCTAAGATCACAAGAACGTCTAGAAGAACTAGCTAGCAAGATCAAAAATGTTCAATATTACAAACAGGACAAATTCTATTTTAAAACAATAGAGAAAATAACTCACATATTGGGGGCCTAGGAATTCTAATTAATGAGAAAATAAAACATCTAGTAACAAAGACTATTGCAATCTCCGAAAGAGTAATCTACATACAGCTTACAGATCATTCAGGTTTATGCCCTAACCAGCACTTCCGAATTTGAACAAATATATTTGTTGCATTCGGAAAGCAAAAACAGAAAAAATACCCTTCAAAATTATTCTGAGTGACTTCAACGCAAAAATATCGATAACATCTCTAACATAGGAAGACTCGGACTGGGCAACCCAAATCAAAGAGGCGATAAATTAATTACATGCAAGAAGAAAGATTATATTGTATGGATACTTTTTTCCAGAAACTCAACAATAGACAATGGGCGTGGAGGAGCCCACAGGGAAGAGTAAAAAATGAAATCGACTTTGTTATATCAAATAATAAATCCATTATTACCGATGTTTCAGTTATCAACAGAATTAAACGTGACCACACGTCGTTAAGAGTCAAAGTAGAAAAAAACACAAGATTAGAGAAAAAAAAATAATAACACTAAAAAGATTTCCGACCATAGAAGAAATAAATAACAACAAAGATAGCTATAAAAAAAGAAGAAACTAGAACCAACCAAACACTTGGAATTAAAGAACATCAACGATTTTGAGAAAACAACAAGAAATAGCATACAAACGTTAATTAAGAAAATAAGTTTAAGAGTACAGCCCAAAACCAGTAGGTTAAAACAAGAGACAAAAACATGATCAAAGAAAGAAACGGTATTAACAGAAATTCTCCAGAATACAAAGAGCCCCACAAATTAATTAGAAAGAAAATAAGGCAAGATATTAGAAGCTATAATACCGAAAAAATAACAAGAATATTCGAAGCTAATAAAAACATGAATGGTAATTAAGACACTAGAAAACAAAGGGAGAAAAATAATAAACCAAATGAAGAGACAAAGATGGAAATATCAAGTATGAAAAAGATCAGATAATAGAAATCGTCGAAAAATACTACACAGTACTCTTCTACCACACCAGAGGCCAATCCTAATAAAGATCGAAACATTCTTCTTCCAGACTTTCAGAAGTCACCAAAGAGGAAGTAGAAATGGTTTTGGCCCAGGTAGGACAATGTTACTAAGGAGACGATGACAATGACTAGTTTGGAATCTATTAGAATACTTATGAATAAATGTCTTCAAAATGGCGTCGTTCCGGATCTATGGCAAAATTCACAGGTCATCTTGCTACATAAGAATGGAGACAAACTCAAGCTAGACAACTATCGTCCAATAAATCTCCTACCTGACCCTTACGAACTATTAACAAAAATAATCTCAAGAAATTCGACGATTTTATCAGCCAGTAGAACAGGCAGGGTTTCGCAAAAACTACCATAGATCATTTTCAAACAATACGCACTTGATAGACAAGTGTAAGTAATAATGTATCTCGAAACTTGGCCTTTGTAGACCATAATAAAGTTTTCGATAGCGTAGAATTGTGGGCAATCTTTCAAGGAATGAACAACGCAAAAATCGACTCAGGATATAGAAAACTTCTAAATCAAATTTATAATAATACTACCATCGAAATAAATGTAACAGAATATATAATAAGATCAAAAATATAGTTACAAAGGGGAGTTAGAGAAGGCGATACCATATCCCCAAAGTTGTTTACCCTTACACTGGAGGATATATTTAAAAGATTAAATTAGGAAGAAAAAGGTATGTGGCTGGATAAAAGATACCTGGATCTTAAATATGCCGACAATATTGTAATAATAAGTGATAGTGTAGAAGAATAGCAGTAAATGCTAACAGAACTAAAGAACGAATCAAAGCCTAAAAATGAATTTATCCAAAACCAAAGTAATGACGAACCTAAACTTAAATACTGAAATTATATATACATACCTGGGATACACAATCACATTAGACAAGCAGAACCAAACTGCAACACTAGTTGCTTCGCACTTAAAAGAACTATATAAATAGGCTGAACAGAAACAAAAAACAACATAACAAAATAAAATTTCAAATTGAAATTTTGCAAAGAGTAGAATTAAAGGCCACTATAATAATATAGTGACGATGAAAGTAAATTGAAAATAAATAACATCGGTTATATATAACTTCCAGCCGTCTTTACATATATATATATATATATATATATATATATATATATATATATATATATATATATATATATATATATATATATGTATGTAAACTCCTGGACAAAATTATCTGAAAATTAATTTATCTTTTTCTTATGTCAGTTTTAAAGTTTATCGAGTATTTGAATAGTAGGCTATGCATATTTTGTTTCGTTGTTCATGACAGAAATCAAAATAATTCGTTTAGATTTACAGTTTTAAAGAATTTTTTAGAAGATAAACAATTTTCTGTAACAATGCGATAGATTTTCTTTAAAAGTAAGCTTATAAATTTTTTCCCTTTTTCAAAGTAATACGTTTTTTGTGGTAGACTGTTTTATTTTTGACCCCGAAGAATTAGAAAAATGAATCGAACAAGGAATTTAACTGAACACGAGGTAGTGCGAGTCTCAGTTTTATTGGACGAGGGATATTGTCAGAGTTATGTTGCCAATTTGTTAGGCAAACATCGTTCCCCAATAAGTCGTATGGTAAGACGCTTGAATGAAGTAGGAACTTATTCTAGAAGGCTAGGGCAAGGGCGAAAACGATGCACTAGCGACCTAGATGAACGTTTTATTAGACAATATGCTTTAAGAAGCAGGACTATCACTAGTTCTATAATAAGAAACGAACTCGAAGCTGTTCGCAATGTCACAATTTCTTCTAAAACAGTTAGAAGACGGTTAAATGAAGCTGGCTTAAATAGTAGGAGACCCGCCACTGCGCCTTTGCTTACTAGAGAGAACAGAGTCACCAGTTACGTTTTGCTCTTTTTCTTCACAGATGAAACTAGGGTTAGTCTAAAACATCCAGATGGTCGGGAGCGAGTATGGCGAAGACCAGGAGAGAGGTTTGCTCCTTGCAATATCTCTGCAAGGATTCCATTCGGCGGTGGCTCTGTTATGTTCTGAGGTGGCATCTGCTTTGATGCTCGCACAGAGATAGTTCCTGTCCGTACGAGTTCCATGAATGCTGACTACTAACTTGAGAATATGGTAATAGAACATGTGATGCCTTTCGGTCATTTTGTGGGGCCCAATTTCCTGTTTATGCAAGACACCGCTCGACCTCACGTGGCTAGGGAAGTACTCGATTATCCTAATCAAGTTGATATACCGATTATGCAATGGCCACCAAAAAACCCGGATCTGAATCCGATAGAACATATATGGGATCACCTTAAGAAAAATGTGAAACGTCATATACCTGCAACTAGAAACCTGAGAGAACTTGAAAATGCAGTTATCACAGAATGGGAGCAAATTCCTCAAGACTTTATCCAAAATTTAATTAGCCTAGGCGCATAAACGCTGTCATCCGAAGTAGAGGAGGCAACACACGCCTTTAGTGTCCCAGTTACACCATTAATTTTGCTATTAGTGTCCCAGTTTATTTTCTTCATTATTACATAATTTCAATGATTTTGTTATTAGGTCTTAAAAATAATTTTAATTCGAATCTTATAGAGAAATTTGGTAGCTAATTTCCTTTTAAAGTATCCGAATAAGTTTTTTCTAACTTTTAGTGTAACCAATGTTCATAAAAAATTATTAAAATTAATTCATTATAGAGATTTGTATGATTTAATATATTGTTGCGTTAATTTTGTTCAGGAGTGTATATATATATATATATATATATATATATATATATATATATATATATATATATATATATATATATATATATATATATGTATGTATGTATGTATATATATATATATATATATATATATATATATATATATATATATATATATATATAAAACTTCCAGCTGTCTTTCAAAAATTCAAATATTTCTTAATTTGACAACAATTTTTAATATATTACCCTTTTAAAATCTATTTTAATTTCTATCCTTTTCCTCGTTTATTTTTTTATATCTAATTTTGGTGTCACTTTTATATAACATACTATAATATCCACTTATGTAATATTAAAGAAAATTTGTTGCTTTTGATTATGTATACTTAAAGGTCATAATAGCTGACGCCTTAAAATTCACTTGCTACTTATTAAGAATTACTAGTAAGCCACTGCTAACAGTTGATGTTAGCAAATTTCACATTTTGACTTATGTACTACATCAACAAAAAAATAAAGCCAACAATAAATCTCATTTACCTTTAACTAAAGGTGATTAATGGAAAAAGGGTGACTGAATGATAACTAAAATTATTTTCATTCCCTCCAGTATCAAAACCTTCATATTAGTAATTTCGAAAATAACATTGTTAATTTCTTGACGTCCCATTTCAGCAATATTTTGGAGCAGCTGATAATATTTCAAAGCTCTGTCAATAATGACCGGCAAGTTTATTCTAATCTCGAAATATTTTGAAGCAGTTTCAATAATGAAATACGAACCTTTCTAAATAATATAACTTTTCCAATTATTTGCTATAATAACTCATATATATTGTATGAGACTTTTTGGTGTCATATTCGCACTTGTTGGAATTAAGATAATCAGATGAAATCCTACCCATTTCCCATTGTCATCCTATTTGTGCAAGTAGGGATGGCGACAACAATTAACGTTGCATGTCTGGAATATTTATCTACTAATTCAATATCTTGTTTATTATGGGAAAAAAAAACTCTCACAGTTTTGATTAAATGAGGGATCGTTTTTTTTTTTTGGAATTAATTAAAAAATTCTGTTTTAGAACGCGATACTTTCAAAACCTTTGATCAAATCTCCATATCGAAAGAGAAAAGTTTTTAAAATGAGAGAGACCTATAGGTTTGTCGTAGAACACAGTCCACCAATCCAAAAGCTAAATGAAAGCTTAAAATTCTTGACAAAAGCATTTCGGCTAAAAGTACTCTAGTAGAGCAAATTCTACTAGCGTCAATTAAAAAACTACCGTCTGACTAACCTGACGTATGCCAGAATGAAACAGCCAAAATTATGAAATACGTTCAGTTACCAAGGCAAAGCCTCACTGAGAAAAAAGAAGGTTAGCAATAACGAGTCACTACAGGTTATTTTAGCTCACATGGGAATTAGAACAGTAGTAACGGACAAAGGCAAATATATTGACGAAATATTCTGTGACTGCAATATCTAAATCGAATTCCAATTTTAATAAGCGCAACTAGTTTGACTTCAGAAGAAAGGAAAATTCTCAAGTCGGGCAATTAGAAGATCCGTCTATATTATGAATTTGTACCAATACATTACTTGATCCAACCATCGGGGCAATAGATTTTGCAACATACGAACTAGGTACCTTTCAAAGCTCCTAATAATCCTACTACTAGTAATAATAGATATCTCAATTCTAATTTACAACAGAACCTTTGTGAAAAATTATTTATTATTAACTCACTAGTATTTAAAGCGTTATTAAGATGTGATAAAAATCCATTCTTACCAGAAATACATGAACTGAGCAATACTCTAAAAAGTAATTGATATTGCTCAAGATATTAAATGTTCTTTTAATCGCTTAAAACCCCGACTTTTAGACTATACAGTACTAAAAATCCAGCTGTAAATAATGCTGTTCTACCTTATTTACATGGTGCTAGAGACAAAATAGCCAAAATATTTAAAATACCAAAATCACCAAAAAATATTATTCGTTCACAAATTTAAGATAATAAAATTACCAGTACGGCTTATATGAGAGAAATTAAAAGATCAATCTCGACTAGAATTAAGAAACACGAAAGATGTTTGAAAAAGAAACAAATTGTGCCGTCAGCTGTACCTGAACATCAACACTCTACCTCCTATAATTAATGTAAGGGAAACCAAATTTATTGCTTCTATCTCCAGTTTCTATAAACGAGGGTTTAGGGAATCAATCAAAATTTACAAACACTATTAACAACATTTTGCAGTTTGCATTACATGTGAAGATCAATCATTACGTTTGGTTCGTGGAACATAGATGAGGTTCCTTTAAGCTTATTTGGGGTTCTAACCTCAAAAAGACAAGATTTTTGAAGATGGATGGTGCAATCGTAAGCGAAACATCAGAAATTTATTTTAAATTAACACGGCCTAATTCCAAAGATTCCGATTTCTCATTGTAAGTGACTGCTTGAACTGTTAGTTCGAACCCAACTTAACTTGAAGTTGTAGAAATTCTATTGTGTCTTCTCTTGACCGACGCAGCATTGTCAGCATTTTTCTAAGCTACCTTATTTCAACACCGTCGATGAAGAAGTTTTGCTAACCAGATTTATAGCTTCGTATTATTATTATACTTTTGTTCCTCTTTCTCACATTTGGTCAATGTGGTTCCATGTTTGGCTGACGGGCCTAAGCCAAGTCAGCACAAACGCTATTACCACTGTATGGTGACCTGACAGTGTTACTTGTTTTCAAAATCACTGACTTCTGAATGTTTTTGTGTTGAGTCCTAATTGTACTAAGTGTGGTGTGAATGTTGTTAGTGTAAGGCCTGTGGCTGATAGGACGAGGGCGACAACGATAACTTTTTCTTGTTTCCATAGCCTTTTTATTTCTATTGCAAGGTCTGTGTATAGGAATTTTTTTCTGTATATTTCGTTTGGATGTTTGTGTCGTTCGGGACAGCTATGTAAATTAGATAGGGGACTGTTCTATCTGTATGGATACTGATGTCCCAGTAGAGCTTGTAATTTTTATTTTCAAGTATAGATGTTGGTGTGTATTTGTAGCAGGAGTCTGTTTTCTATGAGTTTGTAGGTTGTGGCTAGTGCTTGGTGAACTACTTTTGCCGCTGTGTCATGTCTGGCTGTGTATTCCGTTCCGGCTAATATTTTAAATCCGCTTGTTCTGTGTTTGAACGTTTCTATATGCTGGTGGCATTTCCTGCATCTGTCTTCTGTAATAGTTGGATCTTTGATGATATGCTTTTGGTAGTTTCTGGTTAATATGACTTTATTCTGGATGGCAAGTAAGAAGCCTTCTGTTTCAGAGAATAGCTGCTCTTCCTGTAGCAAGATGTATGATTGTATTTTATTTACGTGGTCTTGTTCTATATGGTATCTGTGTTTTCCGTGGAGTGTTTTTTCTGACCACGTTTTCATCTTTTCCTGTTGTAATTGGGTGTGACCGTGTATGTCTGATGAGTGGTCTGCCCGGGATAAGTCGAGAGGTGTGTAGTTTTGGTCTGCTTTCACTGTTGCTGTGTGGAGGCTGGTTTGCTTGGTGTGAAAAAGTATTTCCTAAGTACTTGTATTTGCTTTTGTGTAGTGAACTTATATCTATGATTCCTCTTCCTCCTGTCTTCCTCCCGATAGTAAGACTTTCTTTGCATTCGTTGGGGTGTAATTTCCTGTATTGGGTAAATTGAGAACGTATAAGGATGTAAATGTCTTCTGTGTCTGTGTGTGACCATTTGATGATACCAAATGCATATGCGACTTTAGGTATAGCGAACGTGTGGATGGCTTTAGTGAGATTTTTGGAGCTGAGTTTTGTTTGTATAAGTTTCGCGAGTCCGTTTTTGAATTCGGTTCTGAGCTCTGTTTTGATGTGAGTGTGGTTGCGTTTGGTGCTTTGATGGAAGCCTAGATGTTTGTATATTTCTTTGTCGAGCATGTTATTGAGTGTTTCATTGTGGATGGTTTCTGTCTCACGGTGGCCTTTCCATTGGCTTTTGTTGATGTGGAGCACTTTACATTTACTTATACCAAATTCCATATTGATATCTAAGGTGGATGCTTCTGTTATTTTGAAGTTCTTTCAGCTGTGTTTCTGTGGCAGCGTAGAGTTTTATGTCAGCCATATATAGGAGGTGGTTTCTTTTATGTTGGTTCACTTTTTGGTGCAGAAGCCATGATCTGTTCTATTTAGTGTATTTGAGAGTGGATTGAGACAGAGGCAAAACCATAGAGAGCTGACCAAGTCTCCCTGAAATATATCCCGTCTAATGTACAGCTCTTCTGTTTGGATGCGTTCGACTTGTGTTTTTTAGGTGGATTTTTCCATGTTTTCAGAACTTGCGCGAGAAATTGCTTGAGGTTTTGGTTGATTTTGTAGATTTCTAGGGCTCTGATCAACCCGCTGTGGGGTATGGAGTCGAAGGCTTTTTTATGGTCTATATAACCGGTGTGAAGGTTTCTGTGTTTTTTTTTCTGGCTTGCCTCATGATCACGTTACCTATGATCAGCTGCTCTTTGCATTCTCGGCTATTTTTCCTGCACCCCTTCTGGTCTTCTGTGAGAATATTGATGTCTATTAACACGTAGACTAAAAAGTTCTTGGTCGGACTCATAGATGTCGCCCTTTCCAAAAAATCCATATAATTTTTAGGAAGTACCAACCTTCAAACGATACGTGTCAAAGTTTCATGACATTTCGTCAGTTAGTTTTACAAGTTACTGTGGTTTTAGTGACGCTACTTTTAATATTTTCAATACAATGGAAAAAATCGAATTTCGTGTGTTGATTAAACACTGTTTTTTGATGGGAAAAAATACCGTTCAAGCAAATGAATGACTGGATAAGTGTTACGGGAACTCTGCCCCTGAAAAATCACTCATCATTTATTGGTATGCTGAATTTAAACGCGGCCGTACTGATACAAATGATGCTGAACGCTCTGGACGTCCAAATGAGCTGGTTATACTGGAAAACATAAAAAAGTCCCCAAAATTGTTTTGGATGGCCGTAAAGTGAAATTACGTGATATAGCTGATACCCTAAAGATATCAAAAGAACGTGTTGGTCATATTTTAAATGAACATTTGGGCATGAGAAAGCTCTGTTCGAAATGGGTAAGCGCAATAAAAAAGGTTTTTTTTCATGCGATATGTGACAATAGATGAAATATGGATTCATCACTACACACCGGAATCAAATTGGCAGTCAGCTGAGTGGACAGCAGCCGGTGAAAGCCGCCCGAAGCGATCAAAGGCACAACAATGGCTGGGAAGGTTTTGGCCTCTATACCAACCAAGTTATTAGTGCGTTTGAAGGCAGAAATCGCAAAGAAATGGCCACAATGAACAAAAAAAATATGCTCTTTCATCAAGACAATGCACCGTGTCACAAGTCAATGGTTACGATGGCAAAATGGCATGAATTGAAGTTCGAATTGCTTCCTCATCCACTGTATTCTCCAGATTTGGCTCCCAGCGACTATTATCTATCCGCAGACCTCAAAAAAATGCTCGCGGGAAATAGATTTGGTTCCAGTGCCGTCGAAACTGAGATCTACGTGTATTTTGAAGGCAATGATAAATCCTTCTACAAGAAAGGTATATAAATGTTAGAAAAGAGTTGAACTGATTTTATCGCTCTTATAGAAGATTATATTGATGAATAAATTCGAATTTAGAAAAAATAAACGGTCAAGTGCAAGTTGAACTTGCACAATTAGTGTTCCGTACGTTGATTGTTTTTGAAATAAAAAGTTTTGTTACTGTGGTATAAAATGATCAGTGACTTCACAAAACACACCCCAAATGAGTTTTCAACAAAGTTTGTTTCCAATCTTTACTGAAAACTGGTGACCATGAAATATTGGTTTTTTTTCTATACCAGATAAATTATTAAAGGTAATGATAATTTTCGGTCAATCTATACCCCGTGGAGAATATTCCAGGATTTTTTCAAAATTCTTTGATCAGTACTTTTCGAGATAAGGTAGGGGACAGCGATTTTTCACGATTTTTTAAAAGTAATACGAAGAAAAGTGTGCGCAAGTATTACATTATATATATATTTTTTACTCGTGTTTTCACAAGCTTTCATTTGACACCACACTCGATGACCTAGTAAAAAAATTTTTTTTTCACTTCCGATTTCACCCCTCAAAACGAATCCCTTAAGTCAAAATTTATGTTACGGTGATATAAAATGATCAGTGACTTCACAAAACACACCCCAAATAAGTTTTCAACAAAGTTTATTCCAATCTTTACTGAAAATTTATGACCTTGAAATTTCTGTTTTTTTTATATAACAGATAAATTATTACAGGTAATGCACTCGTGATAATTTTCGTTCAATCTACACCCCGTGGAGAATATTCCAGAATTTTTTCAAAATTTTTTGATAAGTACTTTCCGAGATAAGGCGGGTGGACAGCGGTTTTTCGTGATTTTTTAAAAATAATACAAAGAAAAGTGAGCGCAAGTATTACATTATATATATATTTTTTACTCGTGTTTTCACAAGCTTTCATTCGACACCACACTCGATTACCCAGTAAAAAAATGTTTTTTTCATTTCCGATTTCACCCTCCAAAACTAACCCCTTAAGTCAAAATTTAATTTTCAAAACTACATGGCTCTGATGAGGCCATCAATTCCTATATTGCTACCAAATTTCAACTTTCTATGACAAGTAGTTTCGGAGAAAATCGGGTGTGACAGACGGACGGACGGACAGACGGACAGACGGACAGACGGACAGACGGACAGACGGACAGACGGACAGACGGACAGACGGACAGACGGACAGACGGACAGACGGACAGACGGACAGACGGACAGACGGACAGACGGACAGACGGACAGACGGACAGACGGACAGACAGACGGACAGACACTGAAGTGATCTTATAAGTGTTCCGTACGGAACACTAAAAATATGTTTTAAGTAGCTAGACCAAAAACTGTTCAGCCTACGTATTGTTTTACTTTCTTCGAAATTGTGACTGTGTTGATCTTGTATAAGATTGGAAGACAGGTAATAAGTCGGTAGTTTGACGGGTTTGTGGTGTCTGAGGTTTTAAGTTGGACGTATGTTATTCCTTGTGTGGGAAAAGTGGGGATTGTGTGTGGTTCTAGAATGGCTTTTTTTTGTGGTGGTAAACTCTTTGTATCAGAAGTTGTATACATTGTCTATTCCAGGGCATTTCCAGTTGTGTATGTATTTGATTGTTTCCGTAATTTTTTGTGTTGTTAATGTGGAATTTTTTTGTTTATGTTTGTCTTCTTCGGCTTTGATCCAGGGGGTGTTATTATTGTGTAGTTCGGGTTCTGACCAGATACTTTTCCTATAATCTCTGAGTTCTTGTTTGTTTGATAACATTTCAGTCACTGCTGTCTGTTCTTTATACATAGTTTTTTTGCTTCTTCGAAAGAGGTTGTTGGTATTTTTCCTCTCGTTTGATTCTTTGTATCTACGGCGTCTTGCGGCATATACAGATATTTTTTGTTTCGAAGTATCAAGGATTTCAGGCAGTGTTCGGTTGGGAGATTTGGATTTGATTTTGTCTACACCCTGTGTGACACGTTTGGACGCGTTCCCGTTTATAAACTGGGTAAACTGTCCTAGATCTCTTCTGATGTTGATTTTGTTTTCTATTCTTATTTGCATTTGAATTTTGGTTTTGTCCTGTTAGGGTTTCTTTGTCATTGCGAGAATTTTTGATTATTTTGGGTTGTGCTCAAGTCTGTTATGGACGGTGGTATTATGTGCTTATTTATTGTGTTGAGGATTGGTCGTGTGCTCTGTTTGAAGATTAAACGAAGGATGGGCTTTCTTGTTGTGGGGTCGGTGCCTGACCATCGAGATAGATGTGACTCCATTTCTGCTTTGAGTGTTTGTACGAGAAGTGATTCGGGGTGATGTCTTGTAGATGTTGTAGAGGGCAAGTATCGCTAGACTTGTTCCATAGGTGCCGTTTTTCTTCATATAATTATAATAGTTATTGAAGTCTTTTATATTGTCGTCTTCAATTAATGAAAACGTGTAAAGTTCCGACCAGTTTTGTTGTGTATATCTTAAAGCTACCTCCCGGAGTTTCTCGTGATGCTTTTGGTGGCCATATAAGTATAGGGTGGCCATATAAGTATAAGGTAAGGTAACTGCCCGGAAAAGGCAATTTCCATCACCTACAATGTCGGATCTAGTAAAACTATCGGGGATAGTTTCGACTGAGGTGGTTGTTTGGTTCGTCTGTGGTTGTTGCTGTTGTGGTGATGGGGCTGTAGCTGTTTGTATGACAGGGGTCCGCCTCTGCAACACCCTGCCATTATCATTATTATTATTCGACATAGTGTTCCCACGACTATCCTACGAAAGGTGGGTTGACTGTGGCAAAGCCTGGATGCCCCAGCAAGGCTACTTACTTCCGGAGGGCGCCCGGTATCTGGGGGAACCGTTTGCGACTCATAAACGCTGAGCCATTCATCTTCTCGGCACGGTGAACACCTTAAGATTGCATTTCTGTTACAAATAATCTGGACAACACAACACAGCACAACATAACTCAGGTACCTCGGGATCGTCAATGCCCGTACTAGGAGAATCCTGGGGTTTCCCTAGCCCCTGACGGGTTATTGTTATTATTGTTGTTACGATTATTTGTTTTCCCCACAACTTAGACATTGAATAATTTAACAAGTCCTGTTCTAAACAGTGTCCTAAGTGACACGTCTGAAGTATGGCTGCTTTCAACATAATATTTCTCAAATATTCTAATAATTTCAGCTTCTTTAAATATGATGGGATCCTTTTTGAAACTGACCCTTCCACAGTGACTACTAATACATATATAATTTAGCTTCCAGTTGGCTATTAGTTCGACGACTAGGTTAACAAACTTATCGATTTTCTAGAGCTTAGTTTTTGCGGAATTAGTCAGAGCTATTGCTATATCTACAAAAAAAGCTCTTTTTTTGGGCTATATCTCTCGAAGCGATGTCAGGTTGATTGAAATTAGCAGTTTCGATTATTTTTTATTGGATTATCTCAGCGTAGTGCTACTATTCGGATTATAAAATGTCTGTCCATTAAATGTTAATCTGTATGTAATCCGTAATTTGTATCAAATTCATAAAATAGTAAATTAATTATGGACATACATTTGCAAATTTTATATAGTTCCAAAAACATTAAATTATCTCACATAAATAAAACGATGCAAATAGAA
Organism: Pachyrhynchus sulphureomaculatus; assembly: GCA_019049505.1. Taxonomy (NCBI): domain Eukaryota; kingdom Metazoa; phylum Arthropoda; class Insecta; order Coleoptera; family Curculionidae; genus Pachyrhynchus; species Pachyrhynchus sulphureomaculatus. The sequence goes on from CM032456.1 coordinate 140,767,781, forward strand.
AAACGAATATCTTAATATTTAAAATGTAACTAACCTGAACTAATCTCAGCTCCTAGAGTAGCTGAAAATAATAAGATGCTTGAAATGTAACTTCGAACATGCCACCAATGAACAAAAAAATTCTTGAAAATCCCAGTAAGTGTTTCGTATGGAACACTTATAAGATCATTAGGTGAAATTTGACACTAATAGAGGAATTAATGGCCTCATCAGAGCTGTGTAGTTTTGAAAGTTAAATTTTGACTTAAGGGGATAGTTTTGAGGGATGAAATCGGAAGTGGAAAAAAAGGTCATCGAGTGGGATGTCAAATGAAAGTTAAAAAAAAATATATAATGTAATACTTGCGCACACTTTTCTCTATTATTTTTTAAAAAATGCGAAAAATCGCTGTCCCTCCTAATCTCAAAGAATAATGATAAAAAAAATTTTGAAATATTCTCCACAGGGTGTAGATTGAATGCAAATTATCACGAGTGCATTACTCTTAATAACAAACGATCACAAAAAAAAAATTGTCAATTTACCTTGACTATAATAGGTCTATGTTACGTTTCTGTCGTTGATCACGAATTTGAAGTCCGCTTTGGTCAATCACACCTAGATTTTGTATAAAATAGCCATAAAAATTGGTAAAAATGAGCTCATATACCGGTCACTTTTGAGATATGCAGATATTACTTCTCTGTCCCAAATAGGTTTTGGCAGCGACCATATGTTCTGCAGCTGTCAAGTCCCAAAATGTCTTAACGAAGAGATTCTGATCAAGATGAGAGAATGCAAAATATCATTTAAGAACTGTCAAGTTTTCTTTGACAACTGTGAAGTTTACTTTGACAGCCGCCACAGAGGGGGCAAGAGTATAAGGAATATTGACCCTTTCGATGATATGGAATCTTCGCCCCGATTTGACAGTTTCATTTGCCATTTGACAGCTATGAAATTGCACTCGCAGCTGCCAATTAGCTTGTGTGGATATCAGTACTGGAACAAAATCGATGGTAGTATTTTTCTCAAAGATCTAAACTATTAGAATATTCTCATGGCCTTGACAGTTCTGTTCAGTAGTGCTAGCTGTCAAAGTACACTTGAGAGCTGTCAAATAACATTTTATATGTTAGGACCGTTACCAGAGCCACCAAAATCATATACTATACAGGGATTTCAAGAGGATAGAGTAACTGTATCATCTTGATAGTGTTGACCGCCATTTGGCAGCTGTCAAATTACACTCACAGCTGCCAATTAGCTTGCGTGGATATCAGGACTGGAACAACGCCGATGAAGGCATAAGGCATAGTGTTCTTGTGAACGATTTAGAAAATTCTCACGGGTTTGCTAGCTTTGTCCATTCATTTGACAGCTATTGAAGTGTACTTGAGTGCTGTCAATTAACATATTCTGCCAGGCTCCTTACTATAACCAATCCAACCATTACAGTAACAAGATTTTTGAATTGAATAGAATATTCACATTGTTTTGACAAATTCATTCGACATTTTCAACTTCAAAGTTGTCAAAGGAAACTTGACAGCTGCTAAAGTAAACTTGACAGCTGTTAAATGATATATTGCAATATTTCATCTGGATCAGAATCGCCAATAGCATCAGGTAGCATGGTTGCATTAGCAATATAGAATTTCTTCGTCAAGGCATTTTGGCACTTGGCAGCTGCTGAACATATGGTCGCTGAACTTATGATGGACCAATATGGAACTCGAATTTGCGATCAGCAACTCAAAAACATAACCTTGACCTATTGTAGTCAAAGTAAATTAGCAAAAAATATTTTTTGTGATCCTGTGTAATTTATCTGGAATATAAAAAACAAAAATTTCAAGGTGATCAGTTTTCAGTAGAGATCGGAAAAAACATTGTTGAAAACTCACTTGGAGTGTGTTTTGTGAAGTCATTAATCATTTTGTTCCTTCGTAACAAAACAAATATTTTAAAAGCAATCAAACTACGGAACACTAATTGCGCAAGTCCGACTTTCACTTAGCCGGTTATTTTTAGTGTTCCGTACGGAACACTTATAAGAACACTTCGGTGTCTGTCTGTCTGTCTGTCTGTCACACCCGATTTTCTCCGAAACTATTTGACATAGAAAGTTGAAATTTGGTAATAATATAGGAATTGATGGCCTCATCAGAGCCATGTAGTTTTGAGAGTTAAATTTTGACTTAAGGGGTTAGTTTTGGGGGGTGAAATCCAAAGTGAAAAAAAAATTTTTTACTTGGTCATCGAGTGAGGTGTCAAATGAAAGCTTGTGAAAACACGAGTAAAAAATATATATAATGTAATACTTGCGCGCACTTTTCTTTGTATTATTTTTAAAAAATCGCGAAAAATCGCTGTGCCCCCGCCTTATCTCGAAAAGTACTTATCAAAAAATTTTGAAAAAATTCTGGAATATTCTCCACGGGGTGTAGATTGAAAGAAAATTATCACGAGTGCATTACCTTTAATAATTTTTAATTTTAAAAAAAAACAAAAATTTCAAGGTCATCAGATTTCAGTAAAGATTGGAAACAAACTTTGTTGAAAACTCATTTGGGGTGTGTTTTGTGAAGTCACTGATAATTTTATACCTCTGTAACAATTTTTTTTATTTTAAAAGCAATCAACGTACGGAACACTAATTGCGCAATTTAAACTTACACTTGACCGGTTATTTAAATTTATACGATTCGAACTTTAGCATAGTATGTACTCCTTAAAATGCAGTAAAGAGATGAAACATATGTCTAGGCTACTGTCCAATAAAAATATTGAAATAATAAAATCAAAAATTGTATAATCTTCATATTTTAAATATTTCTGCTGCTGCTGAAACCGTTAAAGAATATTTTAATGTATCTTAAAAATCATTTTAAAATAAACCGAGGAGATCTTTTTTTGAAAAATCTTTGCACGTACTATAACGCATTACCAAAATACTTAACTTACTTCCTAACTTGAATGCTAAATCTTGAAACCTCTGACCTCAGAGCAAAATATCCCGAGAATTCTGATTTAAACTTCTTGGCCCATAACGGATATTTATGCACGTAGTTAGGTCAATCCTTCGAGTTTAAAACGTAGAGAGAAGAGTTATAAAATATTTCAGTCTGGAATGAAAATTTAAGGTTAAATTATTTATGAAAGTCTGTTTAATTTTTATTACATCTCATATTTTACCTGAGAAAATTGCCTTACCTGTATGCATTTCCTTCAGTTAACTAGAGAGTCTTAATGGCTTAAAGTTTTTAGCGGTTTAAATATTTTAGCGTTCGGTAAAAATGGGATTTTCTTTAAGCCGAAGAACCTATATACAAGGGCCGCCTTTTAAGTTTTTACTAACGACCACTAGATGGCGTTATTGAAATGTGACATTGCTATTGTAAAATTTGATATTTGTTATTGTTAAAACAGTGATAACTCAGAAATTGGCCGAGTAGTTTGTTTACAGTTTTTGTTGGATGATTTTTTACGATTTTAGTAAAGGCCTAACTCAACAGCAATGCCTCGAATCGCTTTGTTCCATTTGTGGCAATGAATCACCATCAGAAAAGACTGTTTACAATTGGTTTGCAGGATTTCGTCATGGTCGTGCTGCCGCTAGAGATGAATTTCGTGTAGGTCGATCAAAATGGGATTAAAGAGGATCGGCGGCGAACTCACCGTGAGATAGAGTTATCCTTAGGCACATTGAAAATTGCAGTACATTTGATTTTGCATGATCATTTACCTGTGAAAAAGATGTGTTCCCGATGGATACCGCATAATTTGACCGAAACTCGAAAACATATTAATTGGTTTAAGGAAATGTTCAAAAAATTCGACCGAGGACATGCAAAATTCGTATTCAACATCATAACAGGAGACGAAACTGTGATATATTCGTACAAGTCGGAAGCTCAGCAACAATCAAGTGTTTGAGTGTTCCAAGATGAACCAAATTCAACAAAAGTGGTTCGTTCGCTCTAGACAATCGAAGAATAGTTAATGCTGAATAGTATACAACAATTTATTTGCCAGAAGTCATCGATAAAATCAGGAAAAACAACCGAAATCATCGCATCATTCTTCATCATAACAATGTGAGCTCTCACACAACCCGTCAAACGATTAATTATTTGACGGAGAAAAACAACGAATCAATGTCACATTGCCGTATTCACCAGATTTATGGCCTAACGACTTCATTTTCTTACCGAATGTAAAAAAAATCCTTCCAAAACCATGTTTTTGAGGTACCAACTTCAGAGTGGAAAAAATATCTGGAGAATTGGTTCGAACGTATGCAAAAATATATAAATCTTGAAGGCGAATATTTTGAGGAACAATAAAACTATTTGCAATAAAAAAAAATCTTTCATTGTTTTTGTGAAAACCTAAAAGGTAGACCTCGTACACATAGGCTTTAATTTTTGTTGGTAAATTTTGAGACTTTGTACTTACTAAATAAACAAGTAATTTTAAAAAATTTTTAGTTAAAGAGGGCGGGAGAACTAACTTCTAATCTACGTGGGACATGAAATCTTTGGCATAATGACACTTCATGACAGTTATCACCATTACACCAAACACTTTATATTTGAACTCGGCGCGAGTTTCATTAACCAGGTTAGCATCAGAAGGAGCGATGATAGAATAGCCGTTTAGTTATTCATTGCTCCTGATGATTGTCCCATTATCCAAAGGCATTCGCATTCTATCACATTTCCGTCCCTATTGATATAATGCTGCATCGAGGTAGACATTGAAGAGAATTGGTGATATGCTACAACTTTGACATAATCCTTAGATAATATTGAAACTTGTTGTTAATTGGTTTCCAACTTAAATCTTGCAGAAGTTTTCTTACAAAGTTTTTTAACTATTTTAACTAGGGTGACATTTATAGGGGACTCATCCAGTACTTCATAGAGTTAAAGTATTGGGACAGAATCATATGCATTCGTTAGGTCTACAAATATTATGTATATTTTCTGTCATCTCTGGCATAATGACACTACATGACAGTTATCACCACTACACCAAACACTTTATATTTGAACTCGGCGCGAGTTTCATTAACCAGGTTAGCATCAAAAGGAGCGATGATAGAATAGCCGTTTAGTCAATCATTGCTCCTGATGATTGTCCCATTATCCAAAGGCATTCGCATTCTATCACATTTCCGTCCCTATTGATATAATGCTGCATCGAGGTAGACATTGAAGAGAATTGGTGATATGCTACAACTTTGACATAATCCTTAGATAATATTGAAACTTGTTGTTAATTCGTTTCCAACTTAAATCTTGCAGAAGTTTTCTTACAAAGTTTTTTAACTATTTTAACTAGGGTGACATTTATAGGAGACTCATCCAGTACTTCATAGAGTTAAAGTATTGGGACAGAATCATATGCATTCGTTAGGTCTACAAATATTATGTATATTTTCTGTCATCTCTGTTATGCAGAAAACATTAACGATGGTTGAAGGTCCAGCTCTGAAACCTGCCTATTCTTTAATTTGATACATATGATAGTCATCCTTGATTAATGATGTTGAAATTTTCCCATTAAGTGTCAAATTCAATAACTCTAAGTTACATTTCGACTTTTTAGTTATTTTGCTTACGTCTACACAAAGATGTAATATGAAACAATCAGACATGGTGGACGACGAGCTATTGAAGTAATTCTTCGGCACTGCATGAGATATTTGGCGAAATGATTTATTTAGGTGGCTACTATAACCTAACGTCTTGTATATTACATACCATGATATTCAATATCACAGAAACATAAAAATGCAATCCTGTAAATTTATTTTAAATTAACCCCGAAAATGAGCTTTTTTTTTTTTTCAACGACTTTGCAGTTTCGAAAGTAGTAATAGTTGTACCACCTAAATATATATGTACATAAATATAAGTGGTGTTGTGGATGTCTGTATCGCGAGACATTGCAGAAAAATATTGATAAATAATGTCCAACGAGAATAACATCCAAAGCTTATTGAAAGCATAACTGCCTTACTTAAACTGACTATGAATTTAAAACTATTTATGGATACCATTGCAATCATTGACTACTTTATTATTTGCATATTAAAACATGTTGTATGTTTTAGTATGCAAACAAAAAATAAAATATGTATTTTTGGTAGTATTATTTTTTATTAATAAACAAGGGGTTTCTCGTGAATAATTAAAAATGTTATATTAAGAAATGCATTACACATATTAGATACAGGCTAGAAATTACTTGTTAGACACGCAACGTAAATATATCACTGCTTCTATTTAATTAAGCCAACTGTAATAGAAACGAATTGCCACACAACTTTGTAAACATCAACAAAACACTTAAAATACTTTTATTCATACTTCCCATATATTATAGGTGCAATAATAACAAAGATGTTTCATTGCGCGAAGTTGAAAAAGAAACCAAGGTGAGAAAATATTCCGCGAAGACGCAGATTCTGCAGATAGGTCCTTCGTATAAGAAGACAAGATGAAAACATATAGAAAAATTTTATGATGAGACGCAGGTTTCGTACAAATGGGTGGTTCAATCAGAACATCCAATATCTGTAGACCCAAAGAAATCAGTATTTTTATCGAAAAACTGCATTCCAAGAAGGATTTGGGGTTACTGTTTGAGTAAGCATTCTCTATTCAAGGGTGGTGGGGTCCTATTTTTTCGATGGTACTTTAATCAGAACTCTTTAAATATTGAATTAGAAGATTTTCTAGATAATTTGCCATTACAAATTAATAGAAATTTTAGCTGTTTTAACAGCATGGGACCTCGACACGCGCCGTGCGGGTCGTGCTAACTCATTGGAATGGCAATAGTGTAACTTGGTCACTGCATTCACCTGATAACATTCAGGATTTCTCTATAAAGGCATACATCAAAGATCACTTGTATGAAATAACGCCAAAGGATGAAGAGCATTTTAAAGAGAAAATAAGACGTGCTTACAATAAAGTTACACCAAAAATGCTACAAAATGTCCAGCGCAAGTTTATGCCTAAATAACAATGGTTAGCATTTTCAACATTTAAATTTATCTATTAATTTTTCTTATAAATTTGTAGTTAATTTTGTATATTGTTTTATAATAATTACAAAGGCGAATTATCGTTTATTAAAAATATTGAAGTATCTGGTACAATTCTTTGATTTTTAGTGTTCCGTGCTTTGTTGTCCGTCTGTTACACCCGACTTTCTCCGAAACTATTTGACATAGAAAGATGAAATTTGGCACAAATATAGAAATTAATGTCCCAATCAGTGCCATGTGGTTTTGAAAATTAAATTTTAACTTAAAGGGTTAGGTTTGGAAGGTGAAATCGGAAATTTTTACCAGGTCATCGAGTGGGGTATTAAATAAAAGCTTGTGAAAACACGAGTTCAAAAATATATATGATGTAATAGTTGCGCACATTTTTTTTTTTGTATTATTTTTTTAAAAAATAGCCAAACTCTCTGACCCCCAACTTTGTCTCGAAAAATACTAATTAAAAAATTTTGAAAAAATTCTAAAATAGTCTAAATAAAGTATAGATTGAGCAAAAATTATCACGAGTCCATTACATTTGATAATTTTCCTGGTATTTAAAAAATATATGTCGGATGGCAGAATAGTGAAGGTTTGGAAACCGGAACTCAGAGCTATGAAATAGCAAAACGTATTCAGTGCAATCAGTAATATCATGATGACAGGAGACCAACAGATAGGTACCGAAGACAAAATTTTATTTTTTTTGTTTAAAATTAAACAAATATTTAAGTAGTAAATATTTGTTTTAAACTGTTACTACTAGATTTTAGATTGAGCTACATTCATTTATTGGCTATTAAGTAGCTAATAATCACGCTATGGAATACCAATTGCGCAAGTCAAACTTTCACTTGTTAGGTTTTTTTTTCATTGATTTCGTTTGGATACGTTTTTGATATTGTAAATATAAATATGCCAAAATTAAAAGACAGTTTTACTGTTCCAAGCGAGGAATGAATTATAAAATTAAATTAAAAACTACTTTAATTAATTCAAAATTAATTAAAGTAGTTTTTAATTTATTTTGGATTTAAATTTTGGCCATTTTTAAATTTTCATCAATATCTCAAAAACTAAAAGAAAATTGCAGCACTGTAGATGCATTTGAAATCAACCTCAAAAATGTAATCTGTTTAAATTTAAACTTAACGTTTCGAAGATCGTAATATATGCTTCACTTAAAATAGACATATATACATAAGCATTTCGATATTATAACCTTCGCACATTTGAACTTTGCACAATCTACGTGGCTAAGCTTTTTTAAACTTTCGAATTACTTCTTTATCAATACTTGAATTCATCCTTAATATCTCCTTTTAACATGGTAAGATTCGTAACTGCTCCCTTGTGTGAATTAAATAGCAATTCACAAGGTATAATAAATGAAATTTTAAGCTTATATGCCAAGCATTGTTCAATCTAATATCTTAGACATAGCCCAAGTCCCGTTGAAAAGCTAGACTTCAAGTGTAAAAATGATGCATATTGTTCTAGAAATACTTTTCCAAAAGATAGTTTCCTCAGTATGCCAGGTTAGTTTTTGCTTTTCTTTGGCAAAAAAATTAGCTCATTGCAATCCATACGGTAACTTTTGCATTTTTTCTTCATTTCTAGCTTCAGATCTCTTGAGAGACGTAAAAATGGACTTAAATTTCTTCTTCTTTTTACCAATTCTGATCTCTTTGTTAATACAATACAGTATTTAATGTATGATAGTTTTTCTTTCTTGAACTTCATAATTATCACGCTGAATTTGTAACAACTACTTACAAATTCTTTACTAATTTTATTTCTAATTTAGTTATGCGTGACCAAAAAACCGATGAAAAAATCAGTTGAAAACAAAAAGAATAGAGATAGTTCTATAAAGATTTTAGACAATGTTTCGCTAATAATGAAAGTTTCGGCGTAAGGTTTATTGAGCTGTATTGAGTGATTAAGAAATCAAAATAAATCTGGGAGGGGGAAACAAATATTTAAATATACAAGAATATTCTTTTTATATCTTTTTAATTCAAAATGGCAGCTTCAAAATTCAAGACGATAAGGCACCTTTTATGTGAGGCCTGAAACAGGAGAAATAATTACTCCCGTAGATTTCAACCTAAAACGAAAAACTAAAAATTTTTTTATTAATATATGTCCAAAACTAGTGGATAACGTATGCGAATTTGAAAATATCGAGCATTTGAAAAAAAAAGTTTTTTTTAAATGAAGGAGCTATTTTTAATTAAAAAGCTAAAAAAAATTGGTACACTTAAAAATTTGTTTACTAAAATACTTCAAATAAATTTTCAACTGGTTTTATTATACTCTCGAAAAAAACTACCTTTTTCTTGAGACCTGGAATAACCTTACCCCTTAAATATCTCGGTGCGGAATGAGAACGTCTGGTACACCACTTCCGAATAACCTTTCCGGAGAAGATAAAATGATCAAGTATACAATGCAGATAAAACTAGAATTATATAGGGCTCGTCATACAGTGGCAACGTCGGTATTTCCAAGTAGGTCAAACTATAATAAGTAGTGCTGACCAGAACTGTAACAAACTATAGGTGAAGACGATGCGACAAGTAACTTGAATTACTTTCGTTTTACCCAAGTACGCTCGTCCGGTATCAGGACGCTAAACTAATTTATTATTATTCTTATTTACATTACAATGCTAATGGAAACCTGGCTCTTTAGCCTTCCCATTATTAATACTTATACCTTGTTCCGCTATTGGAAATCCCTTCTCATAGTTAGCTTTAATAATAAAATATATATCACAGATTTCCGAAAGCAAAAAGTCTAATCTCGTCACGAAATAATCCAAAAAAATTTTCTACCAGTTGATCGGTTCTGTAAACGTGTGGCAAAATCAAAGACGTTTTATTCCCAATAAAAGACCAAGTTTATTGGATCGTCCCCCATCAAATCAATCATATATTTAGAATTTTAGCGGCTACTGGAACAACAATTGGAAAATAGTAGATTAGACTGACCCCTGTTCGACCTTTAATGTTTCAGGATATGTAATAAGTTACCTTAACCTACGCCAATGCAGAAAAGTCCACAAAACTAGAAAACTGAAGAGCCACTTGCTGTAGTTTCATATAATCCACTAGTGATACCATAACAATTTTGCTAGTTTGATTTAGCAATTTAAATAGCTGGTTATACAATCAACGCACTAAATATTCAGTTATTAAATGTTTAATACTAATTACTTTTATTTATATACATGTTATTTATCTTGAACTTGATTACCTTAGAATTTTAGTGATATAGTAAAAGCCAGTGTATCAAGGAATATTTTAAATTTTGGAAATCTGGAAAGACTATAAATTGGACTGGTATTAGGTGCAAACCGGTGCCGGTGTGTACTATAGAAAAACAATTTATCGACAGCGTTTTGTCGTACTATTAGTCGTTCTTAAGGGGTTTCATGCACCTGGGTGTTGCAAAAAGTATGTACGTTTTAAAAAATATATTTTAAAGGTTATTAAGTCAATGGCGATTATATATATTTTTATTGTACCTTAAATTATAAGAGTTTTTTTTAAAAATATGTTTTAAATGTTAACATTATTTTTTATTGGGTTAAATGGACTACTGATGAAAACTATGATGCCTCCTTTTTTACAGGATAAGTTCACAAAAAATAATCCAATTTGCAAAAATAAAAATTGATCTAAAATAAGGTATTACTTAAAATTTTCGAATTTATTTTCCAAAAATAAAAAAATTATGTTTAATGCTATAACTTTGTGATGGAATTATCTATTTTCTTTTGACATGTAAAAAAATTAATTATTAAGATTTTTTTGAGTAATATTGCAGACATTCTTCCGACACCAGTCATATTTAAGTATAACTTTGTGAGATTCTTAGAAGTATAGAAACAAAAATCCGTAAAAAAAATTGAATTTTTGAAAATTTGAGGTGTATGTGTCCTCTGAAGCAAATAAGTGAATTTTCACATATATATGAATGTATTTAAGACAGATAAACTCTTAGTAAGCGTAATTTCGCAGATTATGTATTTGTGATAATTGATTTTTTTTTCGAAACAATAACAAAATAAAATTAATTTATTTTATTTATACCATTGGTTAGAATTGTTTCTAACAGATCCCATTGGTTCCTTTAGTTTAGTTATCATAGTTTTTTAGAAAAAAACGAGTTTAAGCAATAAATCCGCCAACGCATGTTTTTTTTCGATTACAAAGAAAAAATAGAGATCAGTAATTACCACGTTTGTCAACCGTGGTCTAATGACAAAATTTCGAAACTACAACTTGCATTTCTGTATCTCAGATTATAACGCTCTATTAAAAAATGATGACGTCCAGTTAATTTCTGGTAGATCTGGAAATGATATTTTCAAGGTTTTGGGTTCATCTTTAATGTAAAATAAATGAAAACGAACAAGGCCCATATTTCAGCAGTTTATCCACTGTTCTTTTATTTGTCTAATCCATTTCGAGACGCGTTTCGCCGTATCATGGCTCGTCAGTCGGGCTAGGATTGACAAACAAGAGAATAGAATTTATGGGTACTTATCCAAGTAGTTACGGAACACGATACTAGTATGGATACCTAATACTTCGTTGAAAGCTGACACAGCAGCTTTCAGAACCGACAGAGTGGTTGACACGGTCAACACTTACAAGCAGGCAGCGCTTTTCGAGGGATTCTCCTCAGGCATATGTGGGTAATGTAAAATAACTGAAAACGGACAAGCCCCATATGGCAGTTTACCCACTGTCCTCTTATTTTTCGGAGGAGAATCCCTCGAAAACAGCTGCCTGCTTTTAAGTATTGATTGTCGGCTTGAAAGCTGCGGTGTCAGCTTTGGATGGAGTATTAGGTACACGTACTTTTCGTACAATTCGTTGCATCCTACCAATTAATCTTTAGTTGCCATTTTTCCCTAAATTGCAGTGTTAAGATGCCTGAAGAACCTGCTAAAATTCCATGATTAAAACCTATTATATTTACCGCATATATATATATATATATATATATATATATATATATATATATATATATATATATATATATATATATAAATACATAATAAATAGAATACTAAATTAGTAATTGATTTTCGTTTAAAGTAATTTATTCATTCTTCAAATGAATATCGTTAGGGACGCCATCTTAGATAAGCCCTTCCAAATTGTCAAACTCTATACCAATTGGTAGTAGTATTCAGCAACCTCAAAAACCTTGTACGTGGTCATTTCCAAGTCACCTTTTTTAACGAGAGTAATTAAATCAACGATAACATTGCTCGAAAATTTTAGATATTTCGGATCTTTACGATGGTTTCCACTTTAGTTTCATTGACGATAATATCGCAACCAGGGGAAACCTGGTTAAGTGTGACAATCTGGGAACAAGTTTTCGTAAGTAACGAATTACTTTTTTAAATTAAAATATAAATTATATATATAGGATATATAAAGTATAATGGTATGTACTTTTTTTTCCTTTTAATTTTATGCCATGAACAAAAAAATATACACGATTTTACCCAACGTGTCCCTATTTCCCACACAACGCCCGTTTAAAATATACCCTACGTTAAACCAGGTGCTTAAATGAACTTTAAATTTTATCCTTTTAAATAGTATCGTGACTTTGCAGTTATAACAGCGTGATACATAATATAAAGCCTGTAAAATTTTGTAATGGAATTTAAAATTTTTATAATGACAAAATCGATAATGATAAAACTGGTTTTATGTTGGTAATAATTTATGCTAATGCCTTAAGTAGCTTCAATGGACGTACCATTAGGGCTATTGTCTGAGCTTATAATTTAGATATTATCTATACACAACATTGTAGTGTTGAGGTCTATGGGCGACGTTGAAGTAATGTGGTTTTAAATAAAAAAAGAGGAGTGTTTTAAAACACAAAGTCAAATAATTTAATGATCGGGGATTATTAACTACTAAGTATAAAGGGAATTTCTTTAGGGAAAAAACTGGGCGATAATCGACCAACAGAGTAACGATAATCGATTATTGTAATGTTTTTTTTTTTCAATCCGTTTTAAGACCTACCGAGACACATTTTTTTAGATCTCTCTCTCTCTCAATCCTTTCACCCCAACAGGAGTATCGGTGACACTATGCAGTTGCTGCCTCAACAGTCAATCTCCAGGCACCTCGATCCTGCGCGACTTGACTTGACTCGTGCATACCCATCCCAAGGAGAGATCTTACTTGGTGAGACCATCTTATCGGAGACCGTTCCCTTGATCTTTTACCTTCTACCTTCCCCGTTACTATAAACTTTTCCATGGCATCCACTTTCCTCATAATGTGACCAAAATATTTCAGGTACTATCTATTAATTCTGTTTGAAAGTCGGTCATTTAAACCAAGTTCTTCAAGAATAGATACCTTAGTACGGCGTTCGGTATATGATACTCTGAGGATTCTTCGATATACCCACATCTCACATGCATCGATTCGTCTTTTGTCAGCTTGTTGAATGGTCAATGTTTCCGATGCGTAAGTTGCTATGAGGAATATAAGGCTGGATAGCAATCTTAACTTTGTATTTGTTGTTACAGCTGGATCTTTCCAGACCTTAGTGAGTTTGATGGTTGAGTTTCTAGCCATTGCCCAACGTCTGCTTACCTCCGCTTCACAACCACAAATAGTTGAAATGGTCTACAACAATGAAACCAGCAATTTTATTTATGTGTGACATATCTTCATTACGACTAACAATCATTACTTTGGTCTTCGCTCTATTAATTGTCAATCCCTAGTTTTTGCTAGTGGTGTCCAGGCGGTCCATAATTGATTCCAGCTCTTGTATTGAAGTTGCAAATATAACAGTATCATCCGCATATCTAAGGTTACTTAGCTTTTTTCTACCGATTGTCACACCCCCACTCCAGCCATCCAAAACAGAACTTATTATATGTTCACTATATATGTTAAAAAGTAAAGATGACAGAATACAGCCCTGTCTGACGCCTGCTTCTACGAAAAAGGGATTAGGAAAAGAATTATTCGGTTTAATCCTGCCATTTGTGTTCTCATACAAGGATCGGATAAGGTTTACAAGATATATAGGTGTTTCCATGCTGATTAGAATCGACCAGAGTTTGTTCCACTGTATACAGTCGAACGCCTTAGAGTAGCCTATAAAACAAATATTAGGTTGTTATGTGGAATTCTCTGACTTTTTCTATTATCTGGCGTATGTTGAGAATTTCTTCTCTAGTCTCTCTTCCTGGAATGAAACCTGTTTGTTCGGTAGATATTTGCGGTAGCAGAAAAGTTTTGAGTCTTTCATTCAGGATCCAGAGAAGCACCTTAGCAGCGGGTGACACTAGAGCGATTGTTCTATAGTTTCTGCAATCCAGACGGAATCTTTTCTATGCAAGGGAATAAATGCAACTTGACACCAGTCTCTCGGTCATCTTCTTTGTTATTCGGCTTCTTTAACGACATTGCAGTCGCCCACTAATTGAGCCACCAAAAGTTCTTTATAATAATCCTTCCAAACATCAATGATTCCAGGCATGTCGGTGACTGTTCTTCCTTCCTTATTTCTGATTATTTGTATTTTAGGTTTGAATTCTTTCGATAGGTATTTTACCTATTCATAAAGTTCTTGTGGTCGATTATTCGTAGCATGTTGTTCTAGTTCCTCACATATATTCAAATATGCGTTTTTGTCCTTTTTACAAGCTACCTTGATTTCTTTATTAATTGATCTGATCCTGTCTCGATGATCCGATGTGTTGTTTGTTTCAATAAGCTTTAGGGTATTGTCGATTATCCAATGTTTTTGAGGGTGTTTTTATATTTTGCCATTCACTGTATAGCAGCATTTGTTATCCACTTCTTAATAGCTGTCCACCTTTTGTCTATATCTTCTGTGACTTCCGGAATGTTAAAGTTGACTATTGTTTGAAAAAGAGTACTGTTTGACTTTGTAATTCTCTTATTTGTTGTTTTTTTTTGGGGGTGGCTACTTTTATTCTCATATAATAATTAATAACTTTTGATTTGAATTCAATATAGATGACCTCCATATATATATATATATATATATATATATATATATATATATATATATATATATATATATATATATATATATATATATATATATGGAGGTCATCTATATTGAATTCAAATCAAAAGTTATTAATTATTATATGAGAATAAAAGTAGCCACCCCCAAAAAAAACAACAAATGTATATGTAATATATATATATCTAGATATATATATATATATATATATATATATATATATATATATATATATATATATATATATATATATGTATATTTGGGTTTAACATTACACAAGTAATATATAACAATTATACAACTAAGTGTTGTGTTCCCATCCGCCATCTCTTCTTCCATTCCTCGTGACCTCATGGTTTGTGTCATATCTTCATTCCAGGATCTACGTGGTTGTCCTTTTTTATTTCTTCCCGGTGGTTTCCATGTCAAGAGCCTTTTGGGCCATCTTGTATCTTTCATTCTGAATAGGTGTCCAAACCATTTTAATCCTCTATTTTCTAATATTTGTATAATTGTTTCTGTTGCTGCTGTTCTGTTGCGTATTTCTTGGTTTGTTATATGTTGAAATTTGGACACTCCGGCGCTTCTTCTCAGGTAATCCCTCTCTATCGTCGTTATTTTTCTTTTATCCTCTTCTTTCATTACCCACAGTTCACTACCATAACTTAAAACCGATTCTACCATTGTTCTTCCAATTCTCTTTTTGTTTTGTGTAGTTATATTTTGATCCCACCATATTGAGTTAAGAGCTCCTATGATCCTCCTGGCTTTTTGTATTTTTATTCTGTATTTCCTTTTTTACCTATACCATTTTTATTGTCAATCAGTACTCCTAGATATTTAAATTCCTTGACTTGTTTGACATGTGTATCTTTGTTAATTAAGACATCAAACTCTATTTCCGAGTTCACAACATCTAGAGCTAATCAGGGTATAATCAATATGATGTTTGTAGTGCCTGTTCGGTGATACCTAGGTGGAAAGTTGTCTTGGATGATGTTTGAAAGTAGTATTAGTGATAGTGAAGCTATTACTAATAGCAAACTAAAGTAGACAATCTCCGCGTTCATTTCTAACACCAAGCCCATATTTTCCAATGATATTCCGAATCTCGTCATTGTCATTTTTTTAGATGGATAAGTATTATTATGATAAGTATGATAGGTGTTAGTTTATGAGAACACATTAACAGCGAGGATATCAGACGAACAAGAAGAATTACTGATATCAGTAAAAGAATGGCTAAATTAAAGTTGTAATGGGCGGGGCATGTGGCTAGAACGAATGATGGTAAATGGACAACAAAATTACTTAAATGGAGACCTTAGGAGATCAGACGAAGTGTCGAAAGACCAATAAAAAAATGGACTGATGATATCAGGTTGATAGCAGGCAATCGATGGCTCCATCTTGCACAGGATAGAGACAACTAGACGAGACTAGAGGAGACTAGAAGAGGCCTATTTCCTGCATTGTCTTATGAAGAAGAAGAAGAAGCAGATTCGTAGTCCTAGGTTATGAGCAGTTTATGCGCCTTCTTGTTAATGTTTGGTAGAATACTCAACGATGATAGCAGTTTATAGTTGTAAGAATCTAACTGCAGATTTATGGCGACAGTGTAAATATCTGGATTAGTGGTTACAAATATGACAAGAAGGCTGAGGTCTCGGTCGGGAATACATATTAATTCTTTGTTAAGCCGGTTGATTTTATGGACAGTAAATGCGCCCAGGATGGAAATTTCGGCACTTGGATGATGAGTCTGTAAATAATCACTGCAGTCCACAAGATAAGAGACTAGAATTTTATGATCGATAGATGCAGTAAATGAACCTTGTGGATTTTCGAGTTGGTAGTTTTAACCACCTTTCCATGGTAATTGAGATCATTTCTGGCACAAAGACAAATTCTAAAAATACGCGTTAACTATGAATAGAAGTCCTACCCAGGATATGGAAAGTTAATTATGCGGATTGATGAACTTACTTTAATTTCGCACAGAGTGAGTACATCAGGTTTATTTTATTGTAGGTATTGGTACACTGAATTTATGTTTATGTTTAAATTTCTAAAAGCTACCATAACTTGTAAAGGTTTCGATAACCTGTCAAGTCTACCATCTAAATTTACATGGGAGAATCTAAGAGTATAGTTACAATCGTGGTGGTCTCCATATACGAGGCTGGTTTGAAAAGTTCGTGCAAAGACCGAGAGATGGCACCACCGGCGCGTATCGAGGTCATGTTTAGTTAGTAGCATTTCTTGAATGAACGCACACCAAGTTTCAGCCATATTGGTCTATTTCTTTGTGTTTGGCATTCGTGTGAATCAAGGAAGTCGAGTGATTTTCAAGAAATGGACGAAAAAGAATTTCGTGTGGTGATTAAACATTACTTTATGAAAGGCAAAACGCCTCAGGAGACTAAAGAGAAGCTTGATAAACATTATGGTGACTCTGCACCTTCGATTAGAACAGTTTATAAGTGGTTTCAAAATTTTCGGACTGGCCATATGGGCACAAGTGACGCTGAACGTTCTGGACGGCCTGTGGAGGTTACGACTCTAGAAATCATTGATCAAATCCATGATATGGTGATGGATGACAGAAGAGTTAAGGTGCGTGAGATTGCTAGTGCTGTGGGCATCTCGACTGAACGGGTACATAATATTTTGCATAAACATTTGGACATGAGAAAACTATCTGCAAGATGGGTGCCGCGATTGCTCACGCTTGACCAAAAACGGAATCGTGTGAAGTGTTGCAAGGATGGTTTGCAGCTGTTCCAGAAGAATCCGGAGGACTTTAAGCGTCGTTTCGTCACTGTGGATGAAACATGGATATATAACTATACTCCTGAGACCAAACAACAATCTAAACAATGGGTTACCAAGGGGGAATCTGCACCAAAAAAGGCAAAGACCGTTCCTTCGGCCGGAAAGGTTATGGCGACTGTCTTTTGGGATTAGCAAGGGATAATCCTCATCGACTATCTAGAAAAGGGTAAAACTATTACAGGTGAGTATTATTCATCGTTATTGGACGGTTTGAAAACCAAGCTGCAAGAAACACGCCCGCGATTGGCCCACAAGAAAGTCCTTTTCCATCACGACAACGCACCAGCACACACCTCAACAGTTGTGGTCGCAAAATTAATGGAAATAGGATTCCAACTCGTTTCACATCCCCCCTATTCTCCAGACTTGGCTCCCTCGGACTACCATTTGTTCCCCAATTTGAAGAAATGGCTGGCGGGACAAAGATTTTATTCAAACGAGGAGGTGATTGCAGACACTAATGGATATTTTGCAGACTTGAACAAATCCTATTATTCCGAAGGGATCAACAAACTAGAACATCGTTGGACGAAGTGTATAAGCCTAAAAGGAGACTATGTCGAAAAATAAAAAAGGTTTACCCCAAACACATAAGTAGTTTTTATTTTTGCACGGACTTTTCAAACCAGCCTCGTACGTTAATACAGAGCACCTTATTTTGTAAAAAAATAGTCAACGTGCAGACACGGCGTCTGATATGATTTTATAATATGTAGAGATCAAAGGAACGTTAATATATATTTTTTTTTAATTTTAAGATAAACTCCACGCTACTGTACAATAAGCATAAATATTGTTTTAACTTTATAGATATTGTAGATTGTAAACATTGTGTTTACATTGTAGCAAAAATAATGGTCATTATTTTTTTAATTACATTGACTATAAAACAGATATGCAGGTAAATGAAATATGGTTAATGTTACTGTTTTATTACAATGCTTTTTAGATGTAATATACATTTCAGTTTTTATGTGTTAATTTTAATAAACGGAAATAAAAATTGCAATGCACAAAGGTTAATAAAAATGAAAATTATCATTTCAAAAATTATAATGCCAAAATAAACAATTGTTTATGCTAAGTAAATACAGAGCATGTTTCCCGCCCTAATTGGAAAAATAGTTTATTAGACGGTAGCCTCTGGGAAAAAGTAAAGTTTCAAAGAGTTGCTTTAATTAACAGCAATAACAAAAATTTTCAGCAAAACAATTATTGAGTAAATAAAAAATGTTTAAAATAGCAAAATATAAATGATCTTAAAAATATTACAGAGACAGCACATTTAAATACGTCAGTGTTATCAAGTGATACCTATATGGCAACTAGAGTTGCTTCGCTGCTTTTACATTTGTAATCTTTGTTTCCTTTAGCCATTTAAATCTGCACTTAGAAAATAAACACATAAAAAATATAACATTAATTAGTTTCTGAATTAAATTGTTAATCATAACTATTTAACATACTATAATAAATTATATTGAGACAGTGTAAGTCTGATTTCTTCTTCATATGGTCAGATTCTTGCCAGAATGTCACCCTTATGAGGCACAACTCAGTTTTTTAAGGTTCTCGATATAAAGTATGACCATCGCAGTGTTAACAACCAATTCTATATCAAAAATTTGATATGATGAATATTTTTGATTTCATCTTTTGATCTATTGAAAACAAGCAAATGAGCAGTTTCTATTGCAATCATATTTTCATATTTTCAAATATTAGTTATTTTTGGAGTCAGTTATTCATTATATGGAAAAGACACATACTTTTTATTATCGGGATCACCGAAATATTCTTAATATTGACAGCGATTTATTTGTAATATTTATGTTTTCAAGTCTAGTTTTTTTTTATCCAAACATTTGTAATGATACTGTTATTTAATTAAATACCAATAGTATTCTTTCGTATATATGTATAGAATATTATGTAATAAATTCGTGCATTTTTTTAAAGGTTTTTCCTGCTTCTTTTAATATATAAAATTGAAAAATTGCCTTTTATTCTCCAAATTAACTAATAATATCCAAGGATCTGAATAAGAGCGAAATAAAATTAGGAACTTTTGTTAATGATCAACTGATATCCTCGCTTTATCAAAATGTAATTTTAATGATGAGAATTAGGGCTTAAAGAATGTCTTTATCTCAAGGGAATTGAAAACCATATATAAATATACATTTAGCTGCCACTCTTCTTATTGAAGTTTTAAATGTACTTATATAAAAACTCATTCTGGTACTTAGAACTTTGAAATTTGGATGCTAATCTAACTTAAACTTTGCACAGTAGAAGTTTACAGCTAAATCGCAAGGGTCTTGGAATAATGTCTTAAGGAAAGTGTAAGGAATAAAAACATTTTTGTTCCGAATAACTTTACTTTTATTTTCTAAGCTGCAGTTCTTTTTTGACTGAACTTCGAAGAAGTGGAAAGTTTGCCTTATTAACATGTTTTTCTCGTTACCATAATGGCACTCCAATTAACATAGTAGATTCCTGTAAGCAGAGACAATCCTTACAAATAAGTTATCGCATTATTATTGTTTAATAAGGTCTAAATTATTTGCTGATTCTACAAAAAACTTAAATTTAAAATAAGTCAAAAACATAGTGGCAACAGTTTATGAAAGATTTAAATAGTTGAAGCTTACCGTGGGACAGCATACCAAATTTTAATTTAGATTTTTTATTACTGAGTGCTTTGTTACCATCTATTTTTATGCCCAAATTCTTACCTAACCTTCAAGATTTTCTAACCAACTGAAACTACATGAAACTGTTGAGTCCCTAAATTATATATATATACGTATGTATATATATATATATATATATATATATATATATATATATATATATATATATATATATATAACTACTAAAAGCATAATTAATGCGGCTGCCAGTATATGAAAGGCGGATGTCTCGTATTTTGTTAAATTGTATACTTTATATGAAAGGAGTTCAGGTTAAATTCAAAATTATTATGTACATATTGATACAAAATAATTTGAAACTAACTCTAATACTTTCTGATTTGTGTACTGTAGAACTTAGAGAACAATAACTTACATACATCTAGATTTTTAAGCTTTATCCAACAATAACCGTACCTACCCGAGCACGACTTCATTCAACAACCAAAAAAGTTATATATATATATATATGTATATATATATATATATATATATATATATATATATATATATATGTATATATATATTTATATATATATATATATATATATATATATATATATATATATATATATATATATATATATATATATATATATATATACATATATATATATATATATATATATGTATAATATGTATTTTATTGTTTATGATTGCATTTAGATTTTTACTGACCACCATGGTTTTTGTTTTGCTCGTATTCAGTTTCAGGTCATATTCCTCACATATATAAACAATTTCGTTCATGAGTCAATGGAGACCCTCTTCAGTTATTTATACATACACCATTGATTGTAATTCTATTTGCTTTATCAGAAAGTGCTTCATTAAGGATTTCCTCCGAATAGACACTGAATAACAGGGGAGGGCGTACACCTTTCTCTATTTTTATTTCTTTGTACATATATATATCCACTTTTATTTTGACGCTCTGGTTCCTGTATAAATATGGTATTATTTGTAGATCTTTGCCATTAATTTTACAAGATTGTAGTAGTTTCATCATTTCTTTATAATTTACTATATGTTTTTTGGAAATCTATGAAGCATAGATAAACATTAGTGTTGACAACCCTATATCTTTCAATCAGAACGTGAATGGAAAATAATGCGTCACTTGTTCCGAGTCCGTTCCTAAAGACAAACTGTGTTTGTCCTGTACGTTCATCTAGTTTTTTGGATATTTTTTGGTGGATTATTTTAAGGAAGAGTTTTAAAGTGTGGTTCATTAGACTTATATTTCGACATTCCCCTCACTTTTTAAGATTATTCTTTCGCGTATTAGTATGAAAATTAATGTTAACTAATCAAGAAATATTCTGGTGATTTCTATAGGAACCTTATCTTCACTTACCGCTTTTTTGTTTCTCAGTGGTTTTGCTGCCGTTAGTACTCCGTCTTTAGTGATGGAAGGGCCCATTGCATTAAGCTAATTTATTTTATGTTCTCAAGTCGCATCACTATCCATTTCGCCTATGTATTTTTCCCATCTATCTATCCTTTCTTGTATATTCAACCACACTTTACTTTCTTTATCTTCTACTACTTTTGGATCTCTTGGTCTCCTTAGTCCAGCAGATTCTTTAATTTTCCTATGTAAATTAAAAGTGTCATATTTTTTCCTAGTGTTTCTATTTCTATACATTGTTGATTTAACGATGGGTCTTCAGCTTCCTTTATTAGTGTTCTGTGCGGAACACTTATTGGATCACGTCGATGTCTGTCCGTCCATCCGTCTGTCACACCCGATTTTCTCAGAAACCACTTAATATACAAAGTTGAAATTTGTCACAAATATAGGGACTATAAGTTTTGGAGGGCGAAATCGAAGGTGAAATTTTTTTTTTTTACCATGTCATCGAGTTCAAAAATATATATGATGTAATACTTGCACGAAATTTTCTTTGTATTATTTAGAGAAATGACCAAAATCCCCTATTCCCCCATCCTATCTCGGAAAGTACTGATCAGACAATTTTGAAAAAATTCTGGAATATTCTTCATACAGTGTAGATTGAGCGAAAATTATTACGAGTTCAAAAATGCTTATGATGAAATACTTGCGCACGCTTTTCTTTGTATAAATTGCCAAAATCGACCGACCTCCTTATGTCAAAAAATGCTGATTAAAAAATTTAAAAAAAATTCTGGATTCTGATCTCACCCAATCACGGATCATTGTATACCATTGTAATATATATATTTTTTATTTTAAAGGCAATTACAGCGCGGAACACTAAATGTGCAAGTCCAACTTGCACTTGATCGATTTTCTTTTTTTTGATTAGATTGTGCGTTTCTTTGTAGTTTATGTCATTGTTGTTCTTAGACTTGCTTCTTACTTCCATCATATCCAATATTTCTTCCGACATCCATGATTGTTTCTTTTTGGTTGTTTCTTGTTTTAGATGCCTTTCTATTATTTTTTCTAGTGTTTCCATTGATGTGTTGCCATTTTCCTTCACGTGTTTGATGAGTTTTATCCAGATTTCTACCATGTACCCGATTATGTCTTTTTCTTTGGGTTTGTCGATGTTAATATTTATTGTTGTTTGTCTATGGTTTACCTCTTTTAGTCTAATCTTAGTAGTAGTAAACACCAAATTATGATCTACATATAGTGAAACCTTGCAGCGCAGATCTGACTTCCCACTAACTATTTTCTGTTTCAGGACCAGAAAAAATATCTGCGCCACGATTTTCCGACCACATAACAGTTAAGACAACAGTTACTGAATATTTGGACAGATAAGATACTTCCTTGTCTTTTAAGTGTATTCAGTCACTTGGCATCAATCAAGGCGAATCATACTAAAAAATAATAACGTGAATTGCATCAACAGATTTCATATTCAGGTAAGTAACTTATTAAATATAATTGTTGTTGTAAGCTTTTTGGCAAATCTCAAAATGGGCACTAACCTAGTAGTAGATAGGGCAGTGTGACCCGGAACTGACGAGAGAGGAGAGGATTGGGGGATATCCGGTTTTTCCAAGTGACTCAGTATCACTTCAGGACTAGGTTCTTGGGGATAGGGCCAATAATTGTTTATTATTTCCCTTTTGGTAGCCTATTTTTTATGCCCCCTACCATTAAGTTTGAATATTGTAAAGGTTCATTGTAAACACTGGTGTCATGTTTTTAGAATCTAAAGTCTCTCTCGCAAGCAGCCCTTTTTTTTCTGGAAGTCCTCCGCGTCACAGTTTTTTAATCTTTATTATAAAACGAAGTTCTCTTTTCTTTGAAAATCCCCCCGCGTCATCGATATTTGAAAGATAATTTTGTCACAAGAGAGAGTTTTTTTGAGAAAGTACCTCCTTGGTTAGCGATTATTGAAAATGACATATTTTTCCTATAAAAGAGGATCCTATTTCATTTTTAGAAAATCTTGTCCTTCAAACATGGTAAAGTTTTAAGATAAACAGGGTTCATTTTTCCTTCAGAAATCTATCCCCTTGTTCCCAAGGCAGGTCAACGATTTATGAAAACAGTAAAGTTTCATTGTAGTTTTTGGTAAAGTTCTTTCTTGTATCTTGATATCATTCGATAGTAAGGGGAAGTTTTTTCTTCGGAAAACTTTTCCTCCGGTTATCGATTTTTGAAGGTGATTAAATACTATTATAAGAGAGGATTTTTTTATTTGTGTCAAAAATTAAATCTTCCCTGTCCCAGATTTTCTCTATATGATCCGAGTGTTCCCTCTATATCCGGTATAATATGATAAATAGCGAAACTAAAAGATCCAATAAAATTTATTTACAAACCGGATCTTTTATAAAATTTACCGTTCGTGTTTATATAAGGTGTATGTGGTAGAAACTGAAAGGTTAATACATACTAGAGTTAAATACGCATGAGAAAAAAAATAATTCAACAGTTGTAGTTTAATACGAGGACTGTATGATAAGTACCTGCCCTTGACAAGAAAAAAATATTTTTATGTGTAAAATTTTTTTTTTTAACATAGTCTCCTTTTAGCTCGATACATTTAGTTTATCTGAAAATCCGATTGCTCCAACCCTTTCCTAAATCACGCAGCGATTTGAAAGTTTGCAGGATTCTTGTGAAAAGTTATGTTAACTAAAAATATAATTTTTTAAATAGTAGTGGCGCCATCTGTCGTTAAGGCTAGATACTTATCATACAACCCTCGTATCAATACTCTGTAGGACACACCACCATTGCAATGGAAATCAAACTTCCTGTTCACTCTCTTATTTCTACAAACGAAATACCAAGGAAGTATTCAAAGTTCGTAAACACCCTAATAATATCAACAGAGATTACGCTCTGCTTTACAAATGAAAACCGATTATTACACTTGGTCGGGACTCGATGACTACCAGTCAGGTTGAAATATCAGTGCTCTAATCCCAAAAAATAAAACATCACTCAAGAAGCCTCCTATAAACTCAGGTAAAATATAAGAACGTTATTTCAATTTGACACGGTCTAATCCCGAGAAACATGACTTCTCGTTTAAAAAACCAAAGACAAGAAAGCTTTGTTTGCATGAATGCAATAACATAGTTTACATGATGTTCTTCTCACTCGAATCCTATTGGTTTGTCAATATTTAGAATATTTGAAATACTATTACATTCATATATCAATACTGTAAATCAAATTCTAATTAAATTTTAGTAACTAGCATTAAAATATTATTAAATTGAAAATTAATTGTATTGTAAAATCGTCTAAACATATTTTTAATTCAAATTGTTGGTTTTGGGACTTTGCTGTTATTTAAATTTAAATCGATTGTAATTTGAATTATGTTTAAAATTGAAAACATAATTTAATATTTTATTGCATGTTATGCATAATTAAAGACCCCTAATGGGGTAGTTTGATACATTTATTAATAGACAAAATGTAAAATATCTATTATGGGTAACAAAATAGTTGTTGAAAGATGTTTTACACTATTTTTCTGGACTCTATGTAGAGGGTGGTCCAAATTGGACACTTTTAAAGGAGATAGACGAAAACCGATGTCGGTGTCTAGGCTCAATTTTTATGGTAAACTCAACGGTGAAAACCCCATATCTATATCTAGTGCCGTTTCAGATATCCAGGGTTTTTTTTCAAAAATCTGCATTTGGGAGAAATGTTTGTAATTCTTTTCCTATTGAAAATTTTTGATTTCTGTAAAAACATTCTCAAAGCACTTTTTCACGTGGATTTCAACAGTGTGAGTTACATTTTTTTGTAACTAATATTTTAATATTTATTAACGCAAAAATACGTTTTTTAAATGGGATACCCTGTATATTTTTCCTTATACGAATAGAGTTTTAAATTCCCATTCTAAAGATATAGCACACTTTATATTTTACTTAAATCTACTTCAAAATATAAAGATTTTCGGTTTTTACGCGAGGTTTAAATGCACATTTTGTGAAGTAGGCCTTGAACGGAGCGTCAATATCAATTGCTTGCCGATAGCAGTCAAATCGTAAAAAAAAATCCCAGAAGTAACTGTAAGAGTCACAACTACAATGATATTTACTAAATACTTTAAACTATGTGGAAAATAAAACAAAACAACAATAAAACAATTTATTCCGACTAGAGCAAACTAAAACAAAACAATTTTCTATAAGAGATGTTCGAAATGTCGACCAGTTTCATTTACACATAGACGGCACCTTTTCTGGACACTTCTTACCCAGTTGTGAGTGCTGCAAAACTTTGTGCCACTGCGACTTCTAACTCCTGCCTGGTGTTTGTCGGCAATTTAAAAATTAGGTCTTTCAATCTTCCCCAGAGGTAGATGTCCATGGGTGTTAAAAACAAAATGTAATGAATAAACTACTAAAATTTATTCGATCCACAATTAGGCCAGAATAACCCCCTCATCACTTTCTTTTATCGTAATAACCCCCTGCTAGCGGCAAAAGGCGGCTTTATCAAAGGAACGCGCGGTACTTGTCAAAGAAAAGCCGCGTTTTTGATTCCCGCCGATTTTTCTAGAAACTTCGGGCGGCGTGTTTGACGGGAACATTCGAGACTTCGTTCGCGCCGATATAAATGTTACGCCTGCAGGAATAGGAGTCAGTCTGAGTTGTAACTTGAAGGCGATACATCGATACAAAGTTAATTAATAAATAGTCCAAAATGAGTGCGGCGAAGAAAAGTAAAACTTATCCTTTTAATAACGATTGGGAGGAAGAATTTTTCTTTTGTATGGTAAAGGATAAGTGCATTTGTCTCATTTGCCGTGCGTCAGTTGCAATACATAAGCGTGGGAACTTAGAGAGGCATCATAAAACGGTTCATAAAAACTGTGAAAAGGATTTTCCGTCACAGAGTGAATTAAGAAAACGAAAAGTACGTGATTTGATAACTTGTTTGAAAAAAGAACAAACCATGTTCACAAGATCAGCCAAACAATCAAAAGCTGCAACGATCGCGCCATTTAAAATATCTCATATATTGGCGAAACACAAGAAACCATTTGAGGATAGATTGGTTGTGAAGGAAGCATTTATTGAAGCGGGTGAGACTTTATTTGGAGATTTTAAAAATAAAACAGAGATTATGTGTGCTATTAGAGAACTTCAGTTATCTCGTCTGACTGTCACAAGGCGTGTTGAAGTCATGAGTCAGGACATGGCAGATAAACTAAAACATGATATCATGGAATGTACATACTTTTCTTTACAGTTCGACGAATCCACCGATATGACAGACACTGCCCAGCTGTGTATTGTTATTTGAATGGTATTGAATGACATGTCGGCTAAGGAAGAGTTTTTGACAATGATTCCTCTGAAAGGAAAGACCCGTGGCGAAGATATATATGACGTTTTCTTCAATTTTGTAACAAACTACAAGCTACCAATATATAAACTAGTGTGCATTACAACCGATGGAGCACCAGCAATGACTGGAAACAAAAACGGTTTTGTGGCATTGTGTCGAGCTAATGATGATTTCCCTTCATTTTTCTCCTTCCATTGCATTATACATCAACAAGTTTTGTGTTCAAAAGTTCTAAACATGGAGGAGATAATGGGCATTGCAATAAAAATTGTGAATTCTATCCGTGAACGTAGCTTGCAACGACGGCTCTTTAAATTGCAGTTGGAAGATAGTGAGTCAGCTGAACACACTGATTTAGTTCTTCACACGGACGTCAGGTGGTTGAGTCGCGGAAAATTCCTAGAAAGGTTTCAAGAATTATTGCTCGAAATAACAGCTTTTCTGGACGAAAGAGGTGATGACACTCAGATGCTGAAAAACGGAAAATGGCTGATTGATTTGGCATTTTTTTGACAGACATCACAATGCATTTAAACACCATTTAATTTGGAGCTTCAAGGTAAAGGAAAAACTATTATTGAGATGATTAGCGCAATAAACGCATTCAAAAGTAAATTGCAACTTATGATAGATCAACTGAAAAGAAAGGATCTGAAAAATTTTCCGTCTTTGAAAGAAAGGATTCCTCAGTTGAATTATGATATTTATGAGGCAGAATTATCAAATATTTTGGGCCAATTCGAAATACGTTTTTATGATTTCAGTAAATTGGCAAATATCGCATCATTTATGAGTTATCCTTTTTCGTGTAAAAACATTGAGGAATTAGCTACTGAAATAGCAAGTCAGTTTAACATGGACTCATGTTCTGTTGACAATGAGTTAGTGCAGATTATATCAGATATACATCTCAAAGCCACAGCATCTGATACAAAATTCTGGTGTATTATATCTGAAGATAAATATCCGAATCTAAGGCAAATTGCCCTTCAACTGACGGCAATGTTTGGGTCAACTTACTTGTGCGAGTCTGCATTTTCTGAAATGAAGATAATTAAATCAAAATATCACAATCGACTAACTGACGAACATATGTCATCATGCTTGCGATTAGCACTCGGTAATTACGTACCATCTTATGAAAATTATGCTGAGGACATGCAGTGCTACGCTTCAACATCTAAAGTCACTCTTCAGTTAAGTTTAGACACTAGAACTCGTTTGTTTTGTAAGAACCAATAAACTCGCATTTTTGAATAATTATAAGTTTTTTCATTGACATTTTAGAGCAGACCTACACTTACCTTGACTAAAAAAATGCATATTGTGCGGAAAACTAATATCTATGCCACGATACACCCTACCTAGACGACAATCCTGCATCACACTTACTTGCAGCCTCTCAGAGTCGATCGATCGTAGTCTAACAATATTGAGGTAGATCGCCAGCAGTTCAAGTTTGAGCACCTCTGATGTAGAGGATGACATTTAAAAAAATCCTTGTTGGCACAAAAAACTAAGTTAACTGTTAAAAGAAACTTTATTGATACCCCTAATAGGACAAGAGTAAATTGAGTAAGCCACTTAAAAGTTAAAATTTAGTTCAATAACTTCAATAGCCTGTATATCGGTGATAACTGAAAATGAATATCAAATATTACATATTTTTGTAACCGGACTGAAAAAATGCTATTTAAAAAAATCATAGTTGGTTTTGTAATTTGCTAGGTTTAGAAAGTGATAATTTTTTTATTACCATATTCCTCACAAAAAAATAAGTTTAGTATAAAAAAATATTATTTTCTAGTAAAGACTGAAACATCTGAAGAAAAATCTTAGGAATCGAGAATTTTCATCACATGACTAGTTGAATGTCGTTCAGGCGTAAACAATTGTTTTGTTTTTGGTTGGAATAACTTAAGAAACAGGAGACAACATGTATTTGTGTGGACGATCGTTTGCAGAATTTTTTTAGCTCTGGGAGTTTTCTTTCAATACTAGGTTATAAAAGCACCCTCGTACTTTAAGATGTACAGTGTAAAGTTCTCGATACCATGGATACTTTCCTTTTTGGCTTTCTATGGACTTCTCTCTTGAATTGAGTACAAATTTCTAATTTCTAAAGCGGTATTCGCTTGACACCATTCCAAATTACCAGAAGATAAAGGGAAAAGATAAAGTAACACTGGAAAATCGTAGGGCGATCTGAGTTTTTGCCAAGCTAATAATATAATAATACCGGAATGCCAAGATGATACCTAAATTATCTGACGCTACAAACTCCAGAATCATATGAAAATGATAAACACATCCTTAATGCTATACTGATTAGTCGAATAAATGGAAAACAAGTACTGGGAGACTCTTGCAAGAAAAAAAAAAACTATTATAGGCATGGCATTTAATCGGAAGTGAAAGAAAAGGAACTAATCAGCACTAGTTATATAGAAATAGAATCATCGGTGGAAAACTTAGTAGACCTTTCCAAGAAAGAAAAGAAAGGGATAGAAGTAAAAATGCTAGTTATAGTAAGAACCACTGAAAATTTGAAAATAAAAGAGACGTTGAAATGGCATAAGCTTAAAAGTATAAAAAGTTCAGGCCATGACGATATAACTAATGAGCGGCTTAAAGGCAGTGGAAGAAAACTGACTGAACAATTAACAAAACCTTTACTCAAAAATAAAACTACGTTGAGACTTTGGAGCCCTAGCACAATGACACTACACAACAGTTGTTATCACTGCAACAATCACTTCACTTTTGCACTCAGTGCAAGTTTTGTTAACCCCGTTATCATCATCAGAAACGACGGTTGACTAAAACTAAGAGTAAAAACTATGATACTTATACTAAACTAAGAATTACTTAAATGTGTTGTTCACGATCAAATCATTCCATTCGCTGTAAATGTTATAAACTTGCCGCGTGACACTTTTTGAGTTCATCGTTTAGTCACTTTCCCGATGCATGAAATCATTAAAAAGTGACGAAAACTTAATAAACAATTAATAAAATAGTTATAAGTTTAGGTTAAATATTCGTAATTTTACCATTTTTTACTCGGGATCAGAATATGACGAAATATATTTCAATACCATATAATACAAAATATGCCAAAGGACTTAATAATATGATTAATAATGTAGGCCTCAAGTTAGTCTATAAGTCATTAAACAACTTAAAAAATACCTAGAAAATTCGAAGGATAAAATTCGCGAACGTGATAAAAGTGAAATTTCAGAGAAACGGTAGTTCTGAAAAATCAAATACTGTTGAGTGATAACCGTTGTCTAGTGCCAAAAATAAAACTTCAGACAAATAAAAATATAGCACTACCACCTTGTTGTTAAAAATAAGATAACAAGATACACGCAAACTGCGGAGGAATAAATATCTTAACTATAACTCTAAAACCAACAACAAAGATAATTGCCAATAAAATTAACTAGCTCGTTATACTGGCAGATGAACAACAGTAAACAGGGGTTTAGGTCACAGAGTTACTGTACGGATAATGTTTTCATCAAATATAAATTACCCAAAAATCGACCAGCTGCAACGTGTTAACTTTAGAATCTTTAATATATTTCTTTTTTTTGAAAAAACACGACGCATATCATAAAAACCATCGAACATGTTTACTAAAAAAAAACAAGCAAAAAGCCCATAATAACAGCAGCATATTTAAACGATGCAATAAGTTAATGCAAATACCTAACAATTGAAACAAAATTTAAATTTATATGACACAAATTAAATATATCTAACACACACAAACAAACACACATCAAATGCAAAACAGATACTCGGTACAACAGAAAGGAAAATAGTTCTCAGATTAGCGGGAAAGAGCCTGTTAGGTAAAGAAAGAAGTAACAACACTAGAGAGTGATGCAAAATAGATAATATAAGTGACTAGAGAGTTAAATAGAATGGAACAAATATTCAGCAAGAATGAGATAAGAAAAAATAGGTATAAGAGGTGGGTCTCCAGTAGGAAAGGAAAGCATGGGTAGAGTCTGAAAATCTTCCCAATAAAATAGGAGAAGATGACAATAAACAGGTAATTGTGCCTAAACAAAGGCATAAACCGAAGAAGAGATACTCAGTATAAGCAAAAAAGAGGTCATGTTTTCATAAAGTTTATAAAACAAGCTCAATTTTACACAATTTTCAACAGTTTTTTGAAAACTTCTCAGACATTTGCAAGACTGAGAAATATATATATATATATATATATATATATATATATATATATATATATATATATATATATATATATATATATGAATATATTTTCAATTTCTTGGGCTTTATGGTTCTTTTGTTTTAAGGATAGAGAAATTACATCATGTTCTAGTTAGAAGTTTACTGAAAACGTTTCACCTAATTTGTAGGCTTCTTCAGTTCATCTAGAAATTGAAATTTTCAATCAATGTACATTTTCCTCCCTTCTTTACATTTCTTTATGACTTCAAATTTTGATTTTACAGGTTTTTTATTTTTTCTGTTATTTCTGCTCTATATTTGGGACCTGTTAGTTGTAAGCCTCTGTCAATTAAATTTATAACAGTATTTTTCTTAAAATTTAGGGGATGATGTGAATGGTAGTTTAGATATATTCCAGAACTTTTTGGTTTTGTGTATCATTTCCTATTTATTTTGTAATTTTCTCTTATTAGAATTAGATCTAGGAAGTTTATGGCGTTGTTTTGTTCTGTTTCGATCGTGAATTGTATTTTTTTGTTACATTGGTTGAAGGCTTTAACTGTGTTTTCTATTTGGTCTTCTTGTGGTGCTAGAATGCAATCATCTACGCATCTTTTGAAGAAAATAGGTTCAATCTATCAATAACATTTTTTCCTCCGAATACTCCAATGCCAGCTGGGCAAGAGTAGCAGAAATAGGAGCCCCCATTGCACAGCCTTACATTTGAAGGTAGAATGACCTTTGGTACTGAAAGAAGTTATTTTTAAAGATTATATTTATGGCGTTTATGAATTCTTCTTGTGGTAGGCAGGTGTTTTTTAATTTGTTCCCATTTATTTGTTGTTGCGGTGATTATAAGGTTTATGGGTAAGTTTGTATATAAGGACACGACATCGAGGGATATGAGTTTATTTTTCTTGGGCATGTGTATACTATTTATGAAATGAAATATAAAAAACATTTTTTCCAGTGACTTTAGAAAGAATATTTGAGAGGCATTCGGAGATACTGTAGAATGGGTACTGTATACTAGACACTATCGGTCTCAGGGGGATGTTGGGCCTGTGCAATTTGGGAAGGCAGTATATTTTGGGAGCTTCTGCATTGTGAATAATAAGAGTGCTATATGTTTCCTTACTGATGTAGTCTTTGTTGTACCAGACTTTAACTAAATTGTTATTTAAGGTTTGGTAGGTATTTGTGGGATTGGTATGTATCTTCTTATAAGTAGTTTCATCATTAATAATTCTAGCATTTTTGATTCGTACTCGTTTGTGTTAAGAATAACCGTTTTGTTGCTTTTGTCCGGTATTAGGATTGTAATTTCAGGATTATTTTTTTAAAAACTTTTTTACTTTGTTTATTTTATTATTAATATTGCGTTGGGTTATGTTATTTTTTGCATTAATGCTGTTTTTTAATTTTATTTATATATATATATATATATATATATATATATATATATATATATATATATATATATAGATATGTATACATTTATTTATATATATTTTATATATATATATATATATATATATATATATATATACATATGTATATATATATATATATATATATATATATATATATATATATATATATATATATATATATATATATGTGCGTGTGTGAGTGTGTGTGTGTGTGTGTGTGTGTGTATGTATAAAAATATATTTTTTATAGGTTCTTGGCGAGGAGGGATTTGAAAAGTATGTTATTTTTACTAAAAGTTTCAAATAAAAAAAGGGAGTGAATAGAGGGATTGCACAATATATCATGTTTTGCATCTTTTCGGGTTTTTTGAAGTCGAGGAATCTCAAAATTCTGTGTTATTCTTAACTTATTTTCAGGTTCTTTTCGGGGTTTTTAGTCAAGAAATATGAAAGTTTTATTACTTTTTTATATATTTAAAGTCTAACATTTAAAGGGGTGAAGAGTAGGACAGGATTTATAGGTGTTCCATAGTATATTTCATATTAAACAACTTTTTCTTCGGTTCTTGGATACAAGAAATTTAAAAATTATTTTTCCTGATTTTGGATTTTAACAGAAATGGTACGTAGAGGAAACTAGATGTGCCTACGCATGACCTGGAAATAACAGCCTTATTTCATTGTAGTGTATAGCTGTTTATTCGCTAATATAAAAAGTTCCAATATATGGTTATTGATCACGATAAGGTATCATCTTGTTGTGTGGAAACTTATATTCCATATTTATTTTACTACTCGAATTCCCAAAGTAAAGTTCTGAGTAAATAATTTAAGAATAAATAAGAAATTTACAGTAAGATTCCAAATTTTTTGAGATATTTATTTTGTTACTACTACTACTACAAGCGATTTACACAACTATTTTTTTTATTCTACCAATAACAAAAAATCATAATACGAAAATGATATTCGGTAATAACTTAAAACAACGAAATTCGATAAAATTACTTTAAATCTTATTTTATGAAACATAAAATATATATAACAACCTAAACAGCTTTAAGTTAACTAACAAGCAGTTCCCGTCGAAGCAATATAGGGATAGCGATCGATCAACAAAAGCCTTAATTAGTTTTAAAGCTTTGTGTTTACTTTGTTAATACTTTTTAATCACCGCTTTGTACTATGTGTTATAAAAAAATGTGAAATAAAATATTTTGAATAAAATTGCTAAACTGAGATTTTATTTAAAATTATATTTTATCTATATGTTTTATCTATATCTTATAGAAAGTAAAATACCAACACCTTGGATAAATGCCCTGACTGCGTTTATTTTTAAAAAAGGGAACAAATTTAAATTAGATAATTACAGGCCCAACAGCCTTTTATCGAGACTATACAAAATCCTCACTAGAATCACAACATATAGATTAATAAACAAATTAGACATTTACCAATCACGTGAATAAGTGGGATTTAGACGGGGATACAATACTTTTGACCATCTTCAAACAATTAGATTACTAGTGGAAAAAGCAAGTTAATATAGGGTCACCTTGTGGATAGCAATGGTTGACTACGAAAAAGCATTTGATTCGGTATAGATATGGGCAGTCCTTAACGCCTTAAGTAATAGCAGAGTTGACGAAAGATACACATCTCCTCTTGATCATATATATAAAAATGCCATATAACAAATAATGCTCGAGAGAAAAAACAAATAAAATCAAAATTAAAAGAGGAATTAGACAAGGCGACTCAATATTCACAAATCTATTCACGTTGACTCTAGAAGACATGTTCAAACGGGTAAAATGGAAAAATAAAGGAATACTAATAGACGGTGAACGATTAAATCACTTAAGGTTCGCAGATGATGTCACTCTGATCGCCAACAGAAAAGAAGAATTACAAGAAATGCTGATAGAATTAAATACCAACTCTCGAGAAATAGGTCCAAAAATAAACTTCACCAAAACCAAATATTTGAACAACGAAACCGAAGAAAACAGCCAGGAACTGTTAACAGAAGGTGAAAGAATAGGAAAGGTACAAATATTTATATATTTACACACAATCCACATTTAAATTGGACAACTCGATGTGTTCGATCAATATGTACTGCTGGTATTATCATATTGCACTGAAACGTGGGCTTTATATAAAAGTATAGTCTATAAACTCTAGGTAATCCAAAGAGCAATGGAGAGGAGAGGAGAATGCTAAATGTGGGACTCTAAGAACGTAATCCTAACATCGAGATACGAAGAAGATCAAAAGCGACAGATGTAATACAAAGAATATGTATATTAAGGTGGAATTGGGCTCGGCATATCGCAAGGATAAATGATAACAGATAGACACGCAGTATGGTTTAATGGAGGCCTAGAGAACATAAGAGATAGTAGACCACAGATAAGATGGACGAACGACATAAAAATATTAACAGGACACGATTGGAGCAAAAGACAAACACCAGAGCTCAGTGGAGACAGGTTGGGCAAGCTTACATCGGACTATGGATGGAATAAGCTAATAATGATGATAATGATAAATTTTATCAATATTAGTTTTGCGTGCTACCCATAAAATGGAGGGAGCAATGACAGAACAATATTATTATATATTTTTTTTTTCAAAAAAAAAACAGATCTCTGCCTTCATCTTAGAGATATAACAAGCAGTTTTATAATTTCGCCGCTTTTGTGTTTTCGGTCACATGTTGTTATAGGAGTAATATTAACAATAAGTGCGTGCAACAAAAACCTGGACTCTTTTTCTGCTTTTTTTTATTAATGATTTGCTTTGGAGAACTAGGAATCCATCTATAGCTTTGCCGACTGCAATACGCTTGTTTCTTCATTTACCTTGAACGCTTAAACATCAGCCACCCAGGCAAAAATCCGCAGATAGTAGGAAATTGTTTAATTTAAAAAATTCTATTTTGGGAGATAGTAACTAACTAGAATTTAACGCGACAAAATCCGAGGCGGCAGTTGTTTCTAAAAATGTTAACGTTACGGAACCCGACATAGTTAGGTAGGGACACTCCATTACTCTATTA
Source organism: Pachyrhynchus sulphureomaculatus (assembly GCA_019049505.1). Classification (NCBI taxonomy): domain Eukaryota; kingdom Metazoa; phylum Arthropoda; class Insecta; order Coleoptera; family Curculionidae; genus Pachyrhynchus; species Pachyrhynchus sulphureomaculatus. The sequence goes on from CM032456.1 coordinate 140,803,903, forward strand.
ACGTCAGTTAATTTACTCAGCGTTAACTTGAGAGCAACTATGTCTCGGCATGAACATGTTGCACGTATGGCAAAGGGAACTTCCCAAAAACCGGGAATATTATTTAGAACTAGAGAGCTTTACACTTCACAACAACTTTTAATTCTGTACAAAGCCCAAATTCTACTAATGATGGAAAATTACTCCCATATTTGAGGCTCTGCACTCAAACATATACTGCATTGGTTCGATTCTATTCAAAAGAGAGCCGTTTGCCTGATTGGAGGCCCAAAACTCTCCAGCAACTATGGTTCTTTGTAACATCGAAAAACGGTTGGCGACTTGGATATATTCTACAAGTTCTTTCATGGAAAGTATTCCATGAATGTATCCCATTTAATTCCTCCCGGCGTGGTGCATACCAGGAAAATTACTATAGTGGACAAACTTTAACACAATTTTGGATGAATTCACATTCTTTTATAATATGCACAATACAATACAAATATATTTATAAATATGCAAGTTAAACCAAACATACCTAAAACATACATACATACTTTCATATATCTCCTTTTACTGCAGACAAAACTAAGAAACAAAATATATTTTTATATTCCATATTTATTAAATATATTACCTTGTTTTATTGCATGGGTGGTCATTAAATATTTTATTTTAAACAGTTTTAACATAATTTAATTTTACAAGTAGCTTCATGTGTAATATATAATAATAACACAAACATTTATATATGTGTGTATATATATATATATATATATATATATATATATATATATATATATATATATATATATATTCTTTTTAAACCGGACCTCCCCACCAAGCCAAAATTTGGAGCCATGTACAGCGGTTGGCGAGGGCTTGAATTAAAGCTTAAAGACTCTAGCTTTGAAAGCCGTTGGGCGATTTTGAAAATAAAATGTTGCGCATGCGCAGAGGATCTCCGAAAAGAAACTGCTTCCCAAAAAAATCATTAAAAGTGAAAAAAAAACAGGTGGAATGGCTTTTTTTATAACCTCACTATACTATTATCTTTGTTTTCGAAAAACAAACATACATACATACTTTCATATATCTCCTTTTAGTGCAGACAAAACTAAGAAACAAAATATATTTTTATATTCCATATTTATTAAATATAACACCTTGTTTTATTGCATGGGTGGTCATAAAATATTTTATTTTAAACAGTTTTAACATAATTTAATTTTACAGGTAGCTTCATGTGTAATACATAATAATAACACAAACATATATATATGTGTATATATATATATATATATATATATATACATATATATATATATATATATATATATATATATTCTTTTTAAACCGGACCTCCCCACCAAGCCAAAATTTGGAGCCACGTACAGTGGTTGGCGAGGGCTTGAATTAAAGCTTAAGGACTCTAGTTTTGAAAGCCGTTGGGCGATTTTGAAAATAAAATGTTGCGCATGCGCAGAGGTCCCCGAAAAGAAACTGCTTCCCAAAAAAAATCATTAAAAGTGAAAAAAAAACAGGTGGAATGGCTTTTTTTATAACCTCACTATACTATTATCTTTGTTTTCGAAAAACAAACATACATACATACTTTCATATATCTCCTTTTAGTGCAGACAAAACTAAGAAACAAAATATATTTTTATATTCCATATTTATTAAATATAACACCTTGTTTTATTGCATGGGTGGTCATAAAATATTTTATTTTAAACAGTTTTAACATAATTTAATTTTACAGGTAGCTTCATGTGTAATACATAATAATAACACAAACATATATATATGTGTATATATATATATATATATATATATATATATATATATATATATATATATTCTTTTTAAACCGGACCTCCCCACCAAGCCAAAATTTGGAGCCACGTACAGTGGTTGGCGAGGGCTTGAATTAAAGCTTAAGGACTCTAGTTTTTGAAAGCCGTTGGGCGATTTTGAAAATAAAATGTTGCGCATGCGCAGAGGTCCCCGAAAAGAAACTGCTTCCCAAAAAAATCATTAAAAGTGAAAAAAAAAAAACAGGTGGAATGGCTTTTTTTTATAACCTCACTATACTATTATCTTTGTTTTCGAAAAACAAAAAAAAAATAACCCCGGTGAATTTTTTTTGGGAGTCGCGATTGCGTGTTTACAACAGGTTGTGTTGGTGCAAAAATTCAAAATTTGAAAAAACGCTTGAAAAGATCTAAAGAAATTCACACGTATTCCTTATAGCAAAACAAAACTGTTTTGTGCTATGAACCTGGATTCTAAAATGCTTTGCTTTCGAGATAAAGATTCTGAATGCATTTTTTTTTCATTTTTTTTTTTTTTTGAAATTCAATCAGGAATTTTTATGAATTTTTTTAGAATTATTCACATGATTTTTCTAATTCTTTGCGCAAATGGAAAAGTCTAAAATTCAAAAATTGGAACTAAACTTTTTCATTCGTTTTGAAATCCTATAGGAAATTTTGACAAATTATTTTATTTATTATATTTATTTATTATATTATTATTTATTATGTGCAGATGGGCTATTAAGCATTTTAAAAATTATTATTAGTATATTATTTATTACTGTACTGTTATATTTTTTTTAATACTTGTTAAATAGTATTTATAAATGTTTCTATGTTAATTTTAATCAAATGATATTATTAAATATAGTGCCGATTAAATTACACTCGTTGGTGTATGTCATAGAAGTCATTATATATCAAAGTTGACAATATATAATACACAAATTAAAAATTTGTTAAACTTTGGTTCATTTAATTTAAAGGTAAAATAAGGTGGTTCAAAAATTGATCAATATTTGTTGTTTTATCTTAAAAATAAGAGACTAACTACTTTTGTTATTTCTAGATTACAATATTGCCTTATTTTTTTTACATACATTTTGTTGATTTTACTTGAAATGAATTTATCTACCTGCTTGGACCAAATTGATGTTACTATATCTCTGATTCTCAATGTGAAACTTCATACAAAAATATAAGGGATTTTCTTCGATTAAAAAAGAAAAAAAGAGTTTATGCAAAGTATAAAAAGAAAGATTTGTAAAAACACAAGAATACTTTTCTCTACATTAACAATTATAAAATGTATGCGGTTTTGTCCTAGGAGCATTAGTGGACTCATCAGTAAGAAAAAAAAATCTCGCAAGATAAACGAAAACAAAAAAGCATATATACAGCCACATGAAATCTTGGCTTCTGCCATCCTTCTAAGGTCTAAGATGGAGAGCATTGTTTCTTACTTTTCTTACTGATGAGTCCACCAATGCTCTTAGGACGAAAACTGCATGTATTCTATAATTGTTTATGGACAGAAAAGTATTCTTGTAATTTTACAAGTCTTTTTACTTTTGCTTTATACTTTTGATAACCTCTTACTCCTTTTTTAATCTAAGAAAATCCCCTATTATTTTTGTATGAGGTCTGGCATTGAAAAACAGAGTTATATTAACATCAGTTTGGTCCCAACGGGTCGATAAATTCATTTCAAGTAAAATTTTATAAAAATTATATCGGACGATAGATTTATTTATAAATATGTTATATTTTATTAAGTTTTTTACAAAATCTCCTGTTTAGAAATATATATATATCCTGTGGAAATCTGGGTCATGGAATACACTGCTTTGGAGAAAAAAGGAAAAAAAATGCACTCAGAATTCTTTTCTCGAAAGCAACGTACTTTAAAACTCAGGTTCATAGAACAAGAAAGTTTTTGTTTTGCAATGAACAGTACGTATGAATTTTTTAGATTTTTTCAGGCGATTTTTCGAATTTTGAATTTTTGCACCGAAATCTGTTGTACTAGCGATCGGGACTTCTAAAAAAATTTACGGAGGGTCATTGTTTTTGTTTTTTGAAAATAAAGATAACAGTATAGTGAGGCTATAAAAAATGCCATTCTACCTTTTTTTCACTCTTAATGATTTTTTTTTTGCGAAGCAGTCTTCTTTCGGGACATCTGCGCATGCGCAATATTTTATTTTCAAAATCGCCCAACGGTTTTCAAAACTAGAGTTTAATTTGAGCTCTCGCATACACAGGATGTACTTTAATAACGGGTAATTATGTTTTCTGAACGGATTAGAATGTTTTGTTTACTATTAGAAAATGTCGACTTGTACGAGTATAAATAAGTAAGATCGGATATTATGAATGCTACTATTCCCCCAACGAGACGAATGTGCAGATTTAGTTCTTATGAATAGCAACTTTGCCTATGCATAACAAGTTAGTTATTTTCACTTGATGCTCTTAAAAATCGTATAGGCGATGTGCAAAATTATTTTACTTAAAGAGCATTTTTTACCTAAATAAGAAAAAAATCTGTTTAGAGAATCCTATCTCCTGAGAAATAACATACAATATTTTGCTTCTCAGTAAGTAATATTTATACGTCACAAGCGTCGATAACCGTTTAGATTTGAGATAAAAATATGAAACATATTCAGAGTGGAATATACAATTATTGTAACTACTTATATAGACAATAATTTATAGAATACGTAGTACTGCAGGCGAATACAATATCAGTAGCGTAGGCGGTGAGGAGCATATTTCCTACCACGAGGACTCGAGAAACAAGCGCCACTCTCTAACCCTATCAGAAGCTCCTTCTTATTACCTACTTGCTTTTTCTCTCCAAAAGAATGCGCTTTGGATTCGTTGCCTCCTTCGCTCTTATAACTTCGCCAGGCTCTTTTTTAACTGTCAAAATTAAAAGGCAATTTCATAAATATGAAGCGTATTTTCAACATACAACTCCACAATTAATTCGGATATTAAATTTACTTAGTTTTATAGTTTAAGAAATATTAATGAGTTAATTTCTTGATGTACAACCCCTGGAGTTTTAAATAATAATAATAATAACAATAATATTTTCTTTATTTTCTATTGTTTGGAATATTCAAGGCTATTTCAATATTATCAAGTAATACACTTTATACAGTAATACCCCGCTTTACGCGAGGATACGTTCCGAAAAAAATCGCGTTAACTGAAATTCGCGTATATCGAGGTTTATGATTAAACATAGTCAAAATTTAATACAAAAAAATACAAATCATTTTAATCAATCACTTTAATTCTAAGAACACTTTATGCAATACATACTCTTATTTTTTACGGAAAAATACATCTATTGTCTTTTGGGTAACGTTTTGTTTACGTTCTTGTAAAATACGTTCATAACACCCAACACTGTTTTTAATTGTTTGACACACGGTCAAGACACGGTCATCATTATTGTCTATACTCTGCAATATGTCCAAACCTGAATAAATTTTTGAAAGTGCATTTTGTATTTCCCCTGAAGATAAAACTTTCTCTTCTACTTGTTCTTCCTCATCGTAGATAGGATTATTCTGTAACTCGATCAGATCTTCATTGCTAATAGGATCGTCGTGCGTTGCTACAAGTTCTACGAGATCTTCTACCGTGACATCTTCAAGTTCAGACCCCTCAATCATTGCAGCAATGTCTTCAAGCACTTGTCTCTGCATCTGGACAATTCTTCTAGGTGCTTCCACTACATCTGGCCAAAGATTACGCCACACCCCATTCATACAACTCATTTTAACTTCCTTCCAAGCCTCTTCTATGTTGTGAATAGACTTCATAATGTTGTATGACTTCCACCACTCTCGCATAGACTGTCTTCCTTCCCCGTCAGTTTCATGAATTAGTTGGCTAAAAGTGCGGCGATGGTAATAAGCTTTGAAGTTTGCTATTGCTCCCTGGTCCATAGGTTGTAATATTGACGTAGTGTTTGGTGGAAGGAACTTTACGTACACTTTTAAGTCTCTGGGCGTATCAAGTGAGGTTGGATGTCCTGGGGCATTGTCTAAGAGTAATATAACTTTAGGTTCAAGCCCATTTCTGTCACAGTATGATTTGACTGATGGGCAAAAAACTATTAGAATACCATTCTTGAAAAATTTCCCGTGTAACCCACGCCTTTCTGTTTGCTCGCCACACAACTGGTAGACTTGTCTTGTCTGTGCCTCGCATTGCACGGGGTGTTTCTGAATGGTACACTAGTAAAGGTTTCAGTTTGAAATCACCAGTGGCATTACCACCCAGCAGAAGTGTTAGTCGATCTTTCGCAGCTTTGAAACCACTGGCTTGACGTTCTTCCTTAGAAATGAATGTTCGAGATGGCATTTTTTTCCAGTAAAGTGCGGTCTCATCAACATTGAAGATGAGACAAGCAGGAATTTTCTCTCGTCTAACGAAGTCTTGAAACTTGTCTGGAAACTCAGCTGCAGCTTGAATGTCCGCGCTGGCCGCCTCGCCTGTTATGTGGATATTGTGAAGATTAGAACGCTGCTTGAACCGATGGAACCAGCCTCTGCTGGCAGCAAAAGTCGGAGTGGCACTCCCTTCTCCTTCTTTTGTTTTCAGCATCTCATACAAAGATTTTGCTTTTGTGCATATGAGATCTTGACTTAGTGGTGTGTTTCTTCTTATTCAAATCTTCGATCCAGACTGACAGTAATTTCTCCATTCTTTCTAAGATAGATGATCTCGAACGAGAAAGTTTTGTTGCACTTATAGGTGTTGAACCTTCGCTGGAGATTTTAATTTTTTCCCGATTTTTATAAATCGTTCTCACAGTCGATTCTGAGAGTCCAAAATCTCTCCCAACAATTGTTGCTTTGCCTCCATTTTCCATTCTTCTTAACACTTTCATCTTCAATTCCAAAGTGACGCTTTTACGCTCTTTTTTCTTTACAGGCGGCATTTTTAACGTAGGGTTAAATTATGTATGTATGTATCTCCAATAAATATTAAAACAAAACTGCCAGCCGACCGAACTAACATTACGGAACAAATGAACACACGAAACGAACGAGGAAATCCCCATAGAACAAAGTCGAAGGACAGGGAATTCCCAATTCTTCAAAGAGAATATTCAGAGAAAGCGGGGATCTCCCCGCGACCATAGAGAAGTTAATGACTACATGAGCGCGAAATTTGAAATTCGCGTTATAGTGAAACCGCGCGTAACGGGGTCGCGCTAAGCGGGGTATTACTGTACTAAGAAAGTTTTAAAAGATATTTCCAGAAGTCGGTAGATTAGAGAAAATAAAAGCAAAGTTCTCGTTACCCTAACAGTATTGAGTATCCTATTAAATCTAAATTACTCGCTATTACTTACCTGTACTTTCAGAACCATAAATATCCGGACAAGCCTGGTAACTTAGTAATAGTTTACTATCCTCTGTGCAAGTATCAATATTAGACACAGGTGATCGACACTCCCCATGCCCTCTATTATAAGTAAAGGTAAAAGGACCCCGAAATGGACACGGTACTGGAGATGCATTTTCCCGGAATAAGGAATAAAAGCAAAGCGTCTCCGGTGATAAGGCTACATAATGTCGGGAGGGCGTCTCTTCCATGGCAAAAAGCTGAAAGTGCAAAAAAGAAATTATAAATTGTTATTATTACACCTTGTTAAAATTAAATTTTGAGATAAAATATAATTGGATAAAAGAGTATTTAAAATATCCTTTTATAAAACAGAATTTAAGCACCATATTGTGAACTAACTTGTTGCAAAAATAATTAGAATTCCTTAATTTACATCACCACCACGTGTAAAATTTGTGCACAATATTTTTTTTTTGCTGTAACTACAGATTTTAGAAAACTAAACATAATTTATCGTTACCATATGGACTGATCAAAAAGGGATATCTGCCACGTGACATTTTTGACACGCTGCCTGGTAGCATAAAGCCATTTGCATTATGGAACAAAGTGGCTAGCACATTTCCATCTTATATCTTGATATTTTATTCAAAAATATCAATTTTCGGTGAATGTTTTATTAAGGGTGTTTGTCTTATAGGTGTTAACCTGGGTATAACGTCCTTAAAGGAAATCAATATAAGTTGAAAAATGCAAGTCGTTTCGTACACATATATATATATATATATATATATATATATATATATATATATATATATATATATATATATAAATAGGGTGCTCCATATGTATGGAGTAATGATTTCACAGCATTTATTAATCAGTATATCAAAAAAAACGTTTAAATAAAAGTTATAGGGTATTATACGGTGTACATGCAGACGTTGACGATAAATTGTTTTGAACTGTCAGTTCGAAGAAATTACGCCATGTTGATTTTTTTTTTAATGGGGAGCCCTATATATTATTTTATTTTTGAATCCTACTAAAAATTCTAGATAATACTTGTCTAACATACTATGGTATATGTCTAAATTGAACTGTTTTGGAATTATTGTCATTTGAAATTTAAAATAAAAAAAGACAAAAAACTATTAATAAATACTCTAGGTTTATTTTTAAGGTAACAATTGTTCAACGTCAATCTGTTATACTCGTAGACAGCTTGTACAGAGTTTTGGAGATAATGAGGTGTGATCTGTGCTACTACATATTGAATTCTTTGTTGTAAATCTTCTACAGTTTCAGGTCGACTTCGGTAAACTTTGGGTTTCAAATGACCCCATAAAAAAATCGAGTGGCGTAAGCCATTCTACAGCACCTCTTCTGCCTATCCATCGATTAGGAAAAATTGCATCCAAGGATTATCTGAAGATGACTACGGTAGACGCGTTGAATTTTGCGGGGTTATGATGGAACGAATCAATAATGAGCCTAATCTAATTCATAATATTGTTTTTTCTGACGAGGCCACATTTCGTCTTAACGGAAGAGTTAACAGGCATAACTGCCGATACTGGTCTACTGAGAATCTCTTAATCGACAGTCATTCTCAAAGACCACGAAAGATAAACGTGTGGGCAGGGATTTGTAGACGACATATCAATTGGTCCCTTTTTTATAGATGAAAATCTTACAGGAGAGCGGTATTTACAGCTACTCCAAGAGCAAGTTGTTCCAACTTGAGCAGGTCTTTTTTCTGATGAAAATCATTTAGATACCCCACAGGAATCTGTGGTATCACCAGGACGGAGCACCTCCACACTATGAAATCAATGTTCGTAGATACTTGGATGCGATTTTTCCTAATTATTGGCTAGGTAGAAGAGCTGCTGTAGAATGGCCTGCAAGCTAGCTTGATTTTTTTTTTAATTTGATCTCCTTCAAATATCAATAACTCTAAAACAGTTCAATTTAGACATATGGTATGTTAGACAAATAATATCTAAGAATTTTTAGTAAGACTCAAAAATAAAATAATATACAGACCTTTTCGTTTAAAAAAAATTTAAAATGGCCTAATTTCTTCGAACTGACAATTCAAAACATTTTATTGTCAACGTCAGCATGGCGCCGTATAACACCCTATAACTTTTATTGAAATATTTTTTTGATATACTGATTAATAAATGCTGTGGAATCATTATTCCATACATATGGGGCACCCTGTATATATATATATATATATATATATATATATATATATATATATATATATATATATATATATATATATATATATTATAACGGTTTTAAAAACAATTCAATTTAAACTATGGCCGATGAAATATTAAAAACTTTTTAAAGGAAATACGTTTCAATGTTCTCTATCTATTTTTAGGTATATTAAAAAATGATAAAATTTGTAACTATTTGTGCTGGAGAATGTTTAAAAATCTAAAAAAAATCTTGTGTAGCGTTAAGATTTAGAGAAGTGTCGATCACAATTTAAGGACATCCTATATGAGCATTAAAATATAATATGGTCGTTAGGTGATTTTATATTGTTTCACAAATGTGCTGAGCCTTTTTTTGTATAGCTGTCTTAGTTAATTTATGTTTTGTTTAGCAAAATATTTCGAATCATCCTAAAGAGTTTCCCTATTTACTTTTACAACCCTACCGAATTTTCGATTTTGTTAACCTTAATTAAGAAGAATAATCATTGGGTTTGACTAGTTGGACATTTATTTGTAAGCTACTTCTTTTATCACTACGAGTATTGAAAAACATAGCTTAATTTTATTATTGAAGTGGTAGTTCAAAGTACTAATAGTTTCTTTCCATCTTGAGACTGCTGAATTTTATTATTAAGTGGTTGTGAGTTTGTTAGTGTTTATTTGTTAATGATATTAATAATACAAATGTTCCTTTTTTAAGATGATTTCTTTTGTGCCTCTATTCTGACAGGCAAATTTAAAATTCATATGCCCTTTTATGTTCGGTATCATCTGAACATACCCAGATAATTTAGAGGTAGGAAAGAGAATATCGCCCCCTTCCTGACCAAGGACTTAATGGAGACAAAGAAGATATTATTCGAAAAAAACATTGCCCTAAACTTCAAAAATCGCGAACATGGGGAAAAATATTCGAGTTGGTCCTTGTATTGACGTCAGCAGTATTTTTCCATTTATACTGAATTTTTATATTTAAACTCGCCGCTAAATAGCTATAAGTGCTAGTACTACCCTATTTGCCAATGATACTAATAAAATGGTATTCTTTTTTACCTGCCCCGGGGCTTCACTCCTTGATTAAAAGTTCTTAGAAATATGGTTCCTAAAACTTTTATTGCACGAACAGCAAAAATAGAGCGACATATGTCATGTATTAGTTTAATAAATAAGTGACAGCACCTGTTGCCCATTGTCTTGAACCTCTCTACTTTAAATTCAACGGAAAAATTAATTATTATTTACTAATATGATATTATAATGATAAAACTAACTAAAATAATACTTAACCAGACTTAGTGTTAAAAATAATGTGCAGTATTCGGGAGAACCTAAGTTTGGATTAAGAAAGACCAAATTAGATATCTCATTGTCCATCTTAGCCCTTATGAGATATTTTAAATCCATAAATGGTAGAGTTTACTGTGAGGTGTTTTAAAACATGACGTGTAATGTATAAACGAGTAAAAATTTATTATTATAAGGGATAAGTAACGTTATCAAATAAGATCGATATTTATTGACTTCATAGCTAAAATAAATCTCAAACTTACAGGGCCGATAGTAGTAGAAAGAGAAATTCGCTAAAAAGGCAATCTGAGCTAACTACTTCTCAATATAGTAATAGATGGAACATAGTAGTTCGCAAACTAAAAAGTTATGAGAGATAAAGAAATATGATTACGATGTTATGCTGGCGACGCCGTCTTTCAGAAGTTTATGCACCAATTAACCAAAACGGCCAAAATATTTAGAATGGAAAAACGAAATGCATAGCAAGATGTAAAACACTGTTTAAATATAAACGTGTCATGTGTACTTTAAATTTCTCGGATATATCGAATAAGAAAAGAAGCAAGAGAACAATCCATAATGGCGACGACATCAGCATATCTAAAAAACGCAATATAGCAAAACAAACACCTGAGAATTGAAACAAAACCACAATTAAAGCTATAATTGCCTACTTAATTCGACCAAGATGTCTAAAACAAATCAATGAGAATAGTCTGCAAAATTCCAGAAGAGATAATCAAGGGGTGAGGGGGAGTAATATTACCCAAACGTACAAAGAATATAAAATATAAATTACTGGGTGTTAATCAGAAAAATAGACTGCAGCAAAAGTATAGATAGAATGACAGTTTAGAAGATTGGACTTGGTAATAAATAAGTAATAGGCAAGGCATTGCTTCACATTCTACCGTAGATTTCCAAAAAGAAAACATCACCCACTATTTCCATAGTGCAGTCTAGAATGCCCGATATTCTCTTAAGAGAGCGTGTCATCAAATATATTTAAATGAAGCTAGATACGCTTCTGGCGTAAGCAAAGATGAGCAGGAGATCTTCTAACTTATGTAATACCTGTTTTGAACAACAGAATTAAATCTCGAGCCATTGCACTTGATATATGCAAGCCATTCGACCGAGTTTGGCATGGCGGATAGCTGGCTAAGCTATGCCCATATGGTATATCTGACAGGTTTGGCTATTGTGTTTTTTCTCAGAGAGCGTTCCTTACGAGTAGCAGTACATAAATTTATTTCTAATACCTTCACTATCAACACCGATGTACCCCAAGGCTCCATACTGCCTTCTGCTCTCTTTTTCATTTACATTAACGATCTGCTGGAAAGGACCACCAGGAATCCAATTTATACATTTGCAGATGACAATATGCTTATTTCTTCATTCACTTTGAACTCTCGAGCATCGGCTACTCATGCAAATATTCACAGATAGAAGAAAGTTGTTCAACTTAACAGTTTTTTTTTTGGCTTATATGGAAAAATTATAGTATATGTACAAGATGATCATTTTTAGATGCACGGCCCCAATTTATTTGAAATTATTGGATATATATATTTTTTTAAAAGTATAATTTTATAGTACATATCCAGGAGTATACTGACGTATTTGACATTTGGTAGTAAAAACGACGCTGGGCACAACTTTTTTTCCATCCACATACCTTTTGTAAAACGGAATTGGAAAGCCCTAATTTTTTTCCTTGAACTAGTTTTGAAAAAAAGTTATGCAGCAAAAACCCTCCTAAATATTCACGCTTGTCATGGATCATATACCACGTTTGGCGATTTTCAAACACTTTACCTGGTAAGCGGTTGACATACTTTAATCTGACAGCTCTTGTTTGCACACCTATTCAATTCATTAGAGTTAAACTAAGTAAACAGTGTGTTAATAGCTTCTGGTTGAAGTGATTTCCCACACTGAAAAAGTAGATATGATTTTTATTTATGGAAAAGCAAAAAGAAATTCTTACGAAGCCGTTAGACTGTATCAAGAACATTAAATATATATACCGGAACACACTAGGTTTGGTCGACTAGAACGAAATTTGAGGAGTAATATGGATGCATTTTCAAGGCAAGGTATTTCTAAACGAAAAAACTGTTTTAACAGATGAAAAAGTAGCCGAAATTATGCAATGTTTTCTAAACCATTCATATAATTCATTCGGCAGGCAATCGAATGCATCTTATAGGGCTTTTCAGAAATCTCTTAAAGCTAACAAATACCATGACTATAAAATGCATAATCTTCAGTTATTAACATAATTTGATTCGGAACGACGATTGAGTTTTGTAGCAGAAATGATGATTAAATATGATGAAGAACGTTATTTTCTGAATCATATATTATAAACAAATGAAAGTCATTTTGTCAGCAATGGCAAACTTAACAGAAAAAATTATCATTACTGAACTGACGAAAATCCATACAATGTTAATTAAACTCAGAATCAAGGCCATTTTGGCGTTAATGTATGGTGTGATCCGGTATATATCTGTCGGGGTAACGTTCTTGATACAATCTAACGGCTTCCATAAATAAGAATCATATCTACTTTTTCAGCGTTGGAAACCACTTCAACCAGAAGGTATTAACATACAAACTTAAAAAAAAAAACAGTTTAAGGGAAAATGTTGACAAAAGTAGGGCTTTCCAATGCCGTTTTACAAAAGGTGTGTCGATGGAAAAAAAAATTGTTTGGCGTCGCGACGCCCAGCATCGTTTTCACTACTTATTGTTAAGTACACTCCTTGACATGCACTATACCATTGTACATTTAAAAAAAAAAAAATATTCAATTATTTTCCATAAATCGGGACCGGGCGTCTAAAAATGACCACCTTTTACATTTACAGCTTACAATAATTTATTGCTATTTTTGTTATTAGTATTATTAGATTTGTATTTTTTCTTCTTTGAACAGAGATCTTATATATCATGAGGCGGTTACATAAAGTAGCCTGACTAAATCTGAATGCGTTTGTGCATTGTAGGTGGCGTTGAAGAAACATACTATTTAATAACTTGATAATTTCCACTCATTTTAACCTAGCCCCAAAAGTGATATGGCTCAAAAACTATAGGTTTCTTTTCAACTTGAACTGAATATGTGAACCAAATTTAAAATTTATATCTCATTTCGTCCTAGAGTTATTTTGCCAATAGTCCAACGGATAGACAGACTACCGTAAATAAGAAACTATGTTTAAGTTTATGTGGACTAAATATTTTTCAAAAAAGAAATTAAAATGTTTTGGATATGTAAATATCATTTGCATGTGTTAGTTCAAAATTTATTTAATTTAATTTCAACTTTAACCAAAAAAAACCATTATTAATCCATAATGCTGGAAAAATATTCCTCATAAAAACACATTTTAACAATTTCGCTTTCAAGTCTACGAACAATATGAACTTAATCCATTTATCGTAATGTTTTGCATTGTATTCAGTAACGATAAGACATTCTTAAAGATGTGTCGTCGCTTTGTATAATAAGGCTATATTTGGAAACTAATTTTAGAAAATAATATAATTTATCAAACACCTAAAGTGGATTTATTGTCACAGTTGACATTGAAAGATGATTCTTTGTAGGCCTATTCAGAAATCTTGTTTGCTTTAAATTATATAAACCCACTAGCAAATGAATCTCTAACCGCGTAGAGTGTGCTAGTTTATTAATGCTTTAATTAAAGTCTTTGTTCACTTCTCCCCAAAAATGTAATAGAACTGTGGAATAATTTCCGTATATAAGAATACTTTGCTATATTTGATTTTCCAATTCTTACTGAAGATGTATTTTATGAAACACTGCATTTAAAATTTGCAAAGAGAAAAACAAAAGTACCTCTCGAAAAACAAAAGAATTCGTAAAAAGATTTATGTATTTATAGAGATATTTCTAGAGAAACAAAGTGATTTTAGTTTATGTAAATTTATGCGGGTATCTCATAAATAAGCTTAAATTTATTTGGTTTATTGACCAAATACAAAGGACATGATTGACAATGTAAAGGCACAGTGTAACGCTCGTCCTTGGAAATTCAGTGCTATGCAACGTTTCACAGGAGCGTGTACAGGGTAGTCCAAATTGGACACTTTTAAAGGTTTTATCTAAAGGAGATAGACGAAAACTGATGTCGGTGTCTGAGACTCAATTTTTATGATAAACTCAATGGTGAAAACCGCAAATCGATATCCAGTACCGTTTCAGATATACAGAATGTTTTTCAAAAATATGCATTTTGGAAAAATGTTTGTAATTCTAATATATTGCAGCTCCTTCCAAATCCTATTTCACAAAATGTGCATTTAAAACTCACGTAAAAACTGAAAACCTTCATATTTTGAAGTAGATTTAAGCAAAATATAAAGTGTGCTATATTTTTAAAATGGTAATTTAAAGCTCTATACGGATAAGGAAAAATATACAGCGTATCCCATTTAAAAAATATATTTTTGCGTTAATATTAGTTGTAAAAAAATATAGCTTACACTGCTAAAATCCACGTAAAAAAGTGCTTTGAGAATGTTTTTACAGAAATCAAAAATTTTCAATAGGAAAAGAATTACAAACATTTTTCCAAAATGCAGATTTTTGAAAAACACCATGTATTTCTGAAACGATACCAGATATCGATATACGGTTTTCACCATTGAGTTTATCATAAAAATAGAGCCTCAGACACCGACATCAGTTTTCGTCTATCTCCTTTAGATAAAGGGGTTTACCTTTAAAAGTATCTAATTTGGGCTACCCTGTACAAGTACATTTACAAGAACTATAATTCTCCGACTAAACACCCGGTCAGCATATCGGATTAAATATCATTTAAATAACAGAAATGAAGCACCGAATATTCGACTGATAAAATGAGCGCAACATGTTGAAGAAATTGGTTCGATTTTAAAAACCGCTGCAAGTGGGAAGTAAGTTCGAGTATGAGTTCCCTACTTCGGAATAGGCAAGCGACTCTGTGCAGTAAATGTACCCAGGGCTTAGCCAAAACAAATTCTTTGTAAATATTTATGACTACGTCCCTATAAAGGCAGCTGATGTAAGAATGAAAGCCAACTGGTTCTGCTCAAAGGCTTGATTTTGAGAATCAAATATTTAAACACTTTTCAATATTTACCAACATCTCATTTTCGGAGCGAACAAATCCAGAACTAAAGCATCATAGGCCTGTGTATTTCCTTAAAGCGACGCCTCGTTTCGGACTGTCGGCAAGTGAAATAATCGAATTATACTTTGAGGATAATGGAGGCTGCACAACAAATGGTAATTCTTCTCGCACTCATGTAAACAAAATGTAAATGGTGATAGCCAGCAAACTTGGTTTTAATAGAGTAGGGTGGCACAAGAGACCTCAAACATATTGTGCCAGTCAGTGGAAAATTTTTCGTAAATAAATTGATTTTCAGAATTGCTAACATAAGTTACCCTCCACCTAACCCATATTTAATGGCGATTGATTTCTTTTTGTGGAAATATCTATAAATGTACAGTAATAAACTTCTTTTCCTGAAACAATTAACAGAAAATATCAATACATACAATAATTTTACTACTTGCTTAGAAGAGTGGCATGAACGTAACGGTTTACATTTTGAATATTTTCAAAATCTAATTTTAAAAGGACCGTAGTACAGAAATCTTAGCTGTCGATGCGCCCTGCCCAACAGAAACAAACAAACGTAGTAGAGAAGTTCTTGCATTTATAGTTCGTAAGAGTTGTAAATAAGTAATAGACATATGCCAGGGTCATGTTTAGTTTTTGAATTGTAAACTAAATGCTAAGTTACGATTATCAGGTATGTGTATAGGCTTAAGAATTAATATGAATGAGAAAGTGTGAAATCATGTCCTTTAAATTATTTCGTTGTTATTGTCATCTCCCAGAAGCTATTTAGGTTTTACTTCTCCGAAAAACCTTCGTAGGGGTAGTTGTAAGAACAATGATAGAATGCAGCTTCATTTAAAGATATTAAAAAAATGAATACAAAAATGGAATATAGTATTTATTCTCAATTTAGTACATAAAAACAGAAAAAAATCGAAAAAAGCTCAAACCTTATAGACCAATTTACTAAAGATTTTAAAAACCTAGATCTAGGTGCTGCAAATTTAAATCTTCTTGATGTCCAACTATTTTTTTATGACATTGTTAATTTCGTATGGTAAATATTACCAAACAGTTTTATAAAGAAATTTATATTAAAAAAAGGGCAATAAAGCCTTGGAACAGGTATAAGTTATTGTTTCATAGAATTTTGAAAAAATCTTTAATTTTTATAGATTCAGTCATAAATAAAAACTAATTTTCTTGTTTTATACTGTACGCATCATAACATTAGTTGACTTACAAGTGTTTCTTTTTCAATTAGTTTTCTAGTCTCAGTTCTGTAGTAAATCAGGCAGTTCT
>CM032456.1:140826065-140829891 GCA_019049505.1 Pachyrhynchus sulphureomaculatus
CCAGCAGATCGTTAATATAAATGAGAAAAGAGTAGGAGACAGTATGGAGCCTTGAGGTACACCGGCGTTGATAGTGAAGGTGTTAGAAAGAAATCCGTCGACAACCACTCGTAAAGAACGCTCTCTGAGGAAACATGAGAGCCATAAACAGAACTTTTCAGACATACATTGTTGGGACAAGCGAGAAAGTTTCGTGTTCTACATTCGGTTTGATTGTTGTGGCCTCCTTGGTTTCGTCGACTAATTTCTATGCATCCTCGTTCCTGGCACGAACAAAGATGTTACAGCTTAATGGGTGTTAGGGATTTTCACGCCATTGTCGGTAGGCAAGATCTGTTTTAGAAGCAATGGCTTCTTTGGCAATTTTTTTTTTCAGTCAAACCAAGGGCTTGTTTCGTCTGGAAGGGCATTTCTTCGAAAAGGAGGATGTAAGCCTCCATACCGGCCCAAAACAAACAGGTCGGAAAAACCTCCCTGGCGCAGTCAGATGGCCCGTCGGATCGAAAAACAATACGTCTAGCCAAGTGGTATAGTTCGAAAATATAAATCCATGAGATCATTCCATTTAGCAGATTTGTATGTGCTAAATCTTGCGCGGTTTTTAAGCGCACTCTCATAACTGCTGTCTCTGATTGGTAGGATACTTCGATGTCGAAAGTAGCCTTATGGTAGAAGAATCGTTTAACGGCGGATTTACGCTGCACCGTGTACATCTCGGGATTGTGTGCTGTTCTAAAATAAAGATTCAAGAAGACTGGCCGATCTCCCCCTTCGCGATCTATGGCTATCCGTTTGCCTGGTTAGTCAGATAAGCTGCAGTTATAAACCACCAACTGATTGCCCGAAAATATGATACGGCACTCTTCAACGACAACCTTGCTATTAGGTAGCATCAGTAGTCACCCAGGATGGACAATTTCGGCATTCGGAAAGTTAAATTTGTAATCATATATATATATATATATATATATATATATATATATATATATATAATACTTTATATATATATATATATATAACTATATATATAAAACAAGGGTTTAACAGGGAAAGTCCATCCTCCTTGAATAATTAAGGACGGTAATAGTTTAGGTCGTTTCTGACCGATTTTTTGAAACTCTATGACATGATGTCCCTAAACTTAACCGGTTTTCGAGATATTGAAAGTTTAAAGATTTTCTAACAAAAAACATGTTTTTTTGCCCTTTTATATCGATTTTTTTTTATTAGAGGTTCTCGTAGTGCGATTTTTTGGGTTATTTTTAGCTAGCCTGTATGTAAAGTATCAAAAATCAACAAAAATAATTTGAACTACGTTACTAACAGTTTTCAATTGGCGGCTTGGTTATTGTTTCTAAATTACGAATTTTTTACCCAAGTGTATTTACCTACTTTAAATTCAAATAAAGAAGAAAAAAAAATGTATGCGAAGTTATTATGCCTAATTTATTTGAAAAAACTTCTACGTTCTTTTAGCCTATCATAAAACGGTTATAATAAATCTACCTGGATTATCCTATTGAAAATTCTAAGAATAATGAAATTTTAATAGGCCCAAATGTAGAGTAAACATAATAATCGAATTTAGATACTACCAATTACCGAGTTTACTTACCTGCACCTCACAAACAAAACAAAGCGGTTGGGTAAGCATTTTTTTAACGGTCGGGCGTTACTCTCTGGTGCGTAGTGAAAATTTTCTGTTCAACTAAACATTATTGAATGATTTTTTAGTCTGCCTAATGCGATTCGTCCCGTGGTAGATGTTGCTATATACCGTAGCTTTTTTTCAAAAAATCTGTGTTTTAATTCTTCTGATCTGTCTGCTGAAATGGCTACGTAAACTGGATTTTTGAATCTTCGTTGTAGAATATTGGCAACGTATACCAACGCAGGAAGATGCTGACATCCTAATGTGTGTTAACGGATTCTCTTGCGAAATGCGTTATCAGTCGCGTAGCACGCTGATGGGATAGCATACAGAGCCGATATCCTACTCACGAGTCGATGTACCTTGATGTTTAGCGTATTTGATTGATGCGAACATATAGAGGACTATACGAGAAACAAAGACTGGCGAACTGACATGGAGACGACCCTCGTATCTTTGACGATAGACGAAGAAAAAGGAGATAAACGAAATAACGCGAACGTCTCTATTGAGGTGGACCCAAACCAACCACAATCTACAAATGTATGATCGCACAACAGCTTGGTATTTCGCAGAGAGAAAGGTATGGTTTGTAATGCATACTATTGGGCGCAAACACCCTTACCACTATACGACCGATGCAAGGCATTGAAGAAGGTGGATCCGTTGCGAGCGATTAGAATTCAGCAGATTTATGACACTCAATACCGATGTCAAAGATGCCATCTTTTTTCAGAAAATACAATGGACTGACGATCGAAAGTCGACAAAGAACGGTCTTACCAAACTACCACAATGCCCCTATTGGCTTCTAAAGTAAGGTAAGGCAAACCCAAACAAAAAAAAAGAACGAAAGGATCACAAACAAATTCAGCTTAAATGTGAGGATGGGGACGACAATTTTTTGCGGAACGATTTACCTAATTTGATGGAAGAACCTACCTATTGGTTTGAGACAAAACTTGTCTTACTTTCAACACGAATGGCTGCCCAGCTCACAACAGAAGGAAGAGGTTCGTGCATGGCTCAATGACAATTATCCAACAAATGGATTGGAAGAGGCGGACTCATACCTTGGCCGCGAGAAGCCCAGACCTAACACCGATGGATTTTATGTGTGGGATCACATGAAAAGTCTCGTATACGACCAGATGACTCCTATCGAAACCGTGGATGTCCTAAGACAAAAAATAATTGAAGTGGCTAACGAAATGGGAGCGGCACCTCACAAACAGCGTTGTGAAAAGTTAATTTAAGAAAAAGAATGAGTATTTGTGTTAGAAATAGGGGCGACCATATGAAACATGAATTTAACTTAAATAAAAAATATTAAATTGCAAGGTTTTTTGTTTTATTTGTGGTTTATTTAAATAATTTACAGAATAACTTCCATACATTTTTTTCTCTTTATTGATTAAAGTAGGAAACACTTGGTAAAAATTCGTAATTTAGAAACATTAACAAGCCGCCATTTTGAAACTGTCTAGTAACTAGTTCAAATTTTTTTGATGATTTTTGATACTTGACATACAGACTAATAAAAATAACCAAAAAATCGCACTCGAGAACCACTAATAAAAAAAAATCGATATAAAAGCAAAAAAAAAAATGTTTTTTTTTTTAGAAAATCTTTTAAACTTCATATTCGAAAACGGTTAAGTTTAGGACATCATGTCATAGAATCAAATCGGTCAGAAACGACCCTAAACTATAACGTCCCTTAATTATCTAGGACGACTTTCCCTGTAACCCTGTTATATATATATATATAATATTATATATATATATATATATATATATATTTATATATAATATATATATATATACATATATATAAATACATTAATATTCCGGGTTTGAATCCGTTAGTCTACAATGAATTGGCACGGCCGATTCGCTAAAATCTCATTTAGCATTTTCAAGTGCTCCGCTGCTGCTGCTCCTCGATGCTGTGATCGTGCTGCTGCTGCTGCTCGAAGTTAACTGAGATTAGCTTCGAGCGGCAACAGCCGCACAATCACAGTATATGAGTAGCAACAGCAGCAGGAGCATTTGAAAATGACCAATGAGTTTTTTTTTACATTTCATCATCTGTGGAAACTTCTAATGTAACGTATATATATATATAATATATATATATATATATATATTATAATTTATATATATATATATATA
>CM032456.1:140829991-140904991 GCA_019049505.1 Pachyrhynchus sulphureomaculatus
TCTCTTTGTACCAACACATCTAGAAAAAGAACGGCACCATTCTCCACTAAAAATTTTATATTTGAATGTTGCTCATTGAGATGATTCAAAAAGACATTCAGGTTTTCTTTGCCATGCGATCAGAAAACAAACGTGTCATCAAGATATTTTCTGCAAAGGATTGGTTTAAGAATATCTGAGGTTAAAGGACTTTCTTCGCGGGCTTCCATGAAAATACTTTAAACTCTAGGTAATGATTTTACCTGAAGCTTGTTTATGAAATGTTTTTTTTGAAAAACAAAGTATGTACACGATAAACATGCTTCAAACATGAATAAGTGATGTGCCAGAACATGTCTAATATTATAAAAACTGAATCGTTAATTGAAATATTCGCTTATAATGATCCAACGTTAAAAGTATCTACAATATCTCCAGAGTTCTGCTTTAAATATTCAACTTTCCAATAAAATTTTGTCTGATTTTTTAACTAAAGAGTTAGGTTTCCCTCTAAAAGGATTTAAAAGATTTTCACGATATTTACCTAAAGATATAAAATCAGACACATTCCGGCGAAATAACATCGATTTATCTTTTGTAGATTTAACAGAAGCTTAAACGTAATACATGTATTTCATTCTTAAGGAACAAAAAATAAACGTCAATCGCAGGAGTGCGTTATCCACTATCTCCTGTAGGAGTGAATATTTTCGCAGATGTCTTTTAAAAAAATGGCATTAACTTCAATACTTCTTAACTGAAACGAAATTAAATGATGGAAAGCAATGACATTTTGAGATGTTCAGTTTACAGTAAGCAATATCTATCCAAATGCTAACACAAGCCGTTATCCATCTTGAAAATTATCTGTCATCAATTCACTAGAATTTAGAGTTGTATAAATGTAATGAATGTTCTGGCTCATCAGAAACAGATAAACTGGCCAGAGCATTTAATATTTTAATTTAACAAAGCGACTTCCAGATATGATAACAACAAAAATCCACTAGTAGAATGTAGTTTAATCTGACATATATGGTATTAGTGTCAAAATAGTCAAATTACTTAAAAGAACAGACAGTCGCACAATCTTCAACCATGCTCAAGTTAATGGTTGAGATTATTAAAAAACATAACTCTATAAACTGCTCTCTTGTCTCCATTTGTGGTACGATGCCTGTAGGAGAACCAGGGAAATCAATATCAACTAGAATTAATGAACATGAATAATGTATCAAAAGAAACAAATTGTACAACAGTTATAGTTTGAACATCTACACTCTGGAGCACATTTCATCTATGTAAGAGAAACCAAGTTTCTACTTCTCTAATTTATCTAAACAAAAGTTAAGGGAATCCTAACAACACTAAGAGAGATTGAGATTACGGTCTGTGTTAATAATAACACTCGGTCATGTTGTATGTTTGCGTATTATACTTTGTGTATTAACTATTAATCGTATATTGTTTAGTGTAGCGTTTTTTCGTTTAGACGACAACACCGAGTACTATATGTCTTTCGCTAATTGTATTTTCTTCTATAAATAGGAAGATACTTATTTTATAGGATTAAAAGAAGGTATTATTTCATACTTTTTGTCTCTGTTATTTGAAGTTGGTAAAATTTGTTTAAATTTTCGTCTTATTAGTTTTTGTATCGAACTTTAAGAAATCACATAAACTATTTTGGAAAATATATAAAAGATTCTTAAAAGTACTTGAACTGTCCAATTTCAAATGAATTGCCGATCGATCAACGTCATATAAAACATTCAGAAATATAAAAGCCATAATCGACGAAGTATATTTTAATAATAGTTCGTTAGACTACGACTTATCGAAAGCTACTGTTTATACAATGAATGAGTTTCAGGCGAGTTATTAGTCTGTTAAATAAACTAAAGGGGTTAATTATGAAGTCGCATCTTCTTAATATTAAAGGCAGTAGCTAAACTTTAAAGAAATTACACAGAATTCTATACCTCACATTGTTTGCATAATAATAAGGTTTTTTATATTGTATTGATTCAACAAAAACCAAGTTACAGAAGTTGCTTGTATTTGAAAGACATCAAAAATCTTTGCGAGGACTAGATGCTTTCAAACAAAGATTTAAAATAAATTTATATAAATAACCGGTCAAGTGCAAGTTGAACTTGCGAAATTAGTGTTCTGTACGATGATTGCTTTTAAAATAAAAAATTTTGTTACGGTGGTATAAAATAATCAGTGACTTCACAAAACACACCCCAAATGAGTTTTCAACAAAGTTTGTTTCCAATCTTTACGGAAAACTGATAACTTTGAAATTTTTGTTTTTTTTATATAAATTATTGAAGGTAAAGCACTCGTGATAATTTTCATTCAATCTACACACCGGGGACAATATTCCAGAATTTTTTCAAAATTTCTTGATCAGTACTTTTCGAGATAAGGTGGGGGACAGCGATTTTTTATAAATAATACAAAGAAAAGTGTTCGCAAGTATTACATTATATATATATACATATATATATATATATATATATATATATATATATATATATATATATATATATATATATATATATGTATATATATGTATATATATGTATATATATATATATATATATATATATATATATATATATATATATATATATATATATATATATATTACTCGTATTTTAACAAACTTTCATTTGACACCACACTTGATGACCTAGTACAAAAATTTTTTTTTCACTTCCGATTCGATCCCCCAAAACTAACCCTTTGAGTCAAAATTTAACTTTCAAAGCTACACGAATTTCAACTTTCTATCGCAAATAGTTTCGGAGAAAATTGGGTGTGACAGACAGACAGACAGACGGACGGACGGGACAGACAGACACCGAAATCATCTTATAAGTTTTTCGTACGGAACACTAAAAATATGTCGCATAAAAGTATAGTTTTAAACTATTTGCGAATATAAAAAAAAATAATAATAAAATCCTTTATTGTGTATCGACATAGTCCATCCAAATTAGCGTTTTTGCACAAAAATTAGGGTAATAGTAATTTTTTTTAAATCGCTCATTTTTGTGCGTAGATTACGGGAAAAATAAGACGCCCACCCAATGTGTAGTTGTGAATTAAATTATAATAAATAATTAAAAAAATTCATACATACACCTGGGTTCAACACACAAGTAGCCTTAAATCTGTAATTGACTATGTAATGGTTAAACAGAAGACAAATTTAAAAATTAATGATGTAAGATCCTATAGAGGCGTGACATGTGGATCAGACCATTACATGGTCAAGGTAAAGTTTATAGTCCCATTTAGATCCAAACAACGTGCAGATAAGAGAGAAGAAACTGACCAGACAGAAGAAGTATCAACAAAACAATATAAAATAGATAGCTTAATTAATGAAAGTACACAAAAGTTATACCAACGTAGCCTGGACGAAAAAACTCTTCGGAACAAGAAACCGACAGCCACTAGAAATTGTATATGAAAATATAGTAAACAGTATTAGAACCGCTGCAGAAGAGGCAGTTGGATTAAAAACTAAAAAGCATAGTTACAAACTCTGGTGGAATAACGAGATTGAAGAATTAATAAGTCGGAAAAAACAACTATATCTTAAATGGTTAAACACCCAACAACAAGAAGACAAAGAGCAATATTTAGACTTGAAAAGGAGAATAATAAACGTAGCAAAGGAGATATGGGACAAAAAGTGTATGGAAATCAACACATATTTAGGAGGAAAAAAGTGTACAGAATCATGGAAGTTCATAAAAAACGTAACATCGAACTCTAAAAATAAAGCAAACATTCAAACTATATCAATAAAGAAATGGATGGACCATTACAAGATACTATTATCAGAAAACAGAGACGAATACCTGTTGAATACACCAACGGATATACTCATAGAGGGAGAAACAATCGTGGTTGACGTTGATACAGTTAAAAAAGCAGTTAGTAAATTGAAGAATGGTCGAGCTGCAGGACCAGGAGGAATTCCCGCTGAACTGATTAAATGTGGGTCAGGAGAGCTGTTTGATCAGCTTACCTGGTGTATAAATCAGTATATAAATGGCGCGAGTGTGCCTGAGGAATGGAAAGAGGCTTACATATCATCGATTCATAAAAAGGGAAACAAGCTTGACTGTTCTAACTATAGACGAATATCAGTGACCAGTACTTTGAGCCGTCTTTATGGAAGAATTATTCGGGATCTCATTGAAGAGGAATATAGAGCTAAAGAAGAAGAAGAGCAATCTGGATTTCGAGCTGGAAGAACCTGTACCGATAACGTCTTCACCCTAAAACAAATAATAGAAAAAAGGTCAGCTACCAACCAAGAAACCCACCTTATGTTCATAGATCTCCAGAAAGCCTACGATACAGTCCCGGTGAAAAAATTGTGGAAAGTCTTACAAGAAACCAATGTTAACCAGACAATTATAAGAGCTCTTAAGAATTTATATACAGGAGCCTCATCACAAATAAAGGTTGGCAACAGAGTGTCAAAGAAATTCCTAGTGGATAAAGGTTTGCGTCAGGGATGCTGTATATCACCTACATTATTTAAAATATATGTAGCGAGGGCCTTATACCAATGGAAGAGGAAATGTAATGGGATGGGTATTGACATTGGCAGAACATGCCTATACACTCTTCAGTTTGCTGACGATCAAGTCTTCATAGCAAATAATAGGGACGATTTAGAGTATATGGCTCGAAAATTGCATACTGAATATAAGAACTGGGGACTAGAGCTTAACACGCAGAAAACTAAATACCTCCCTATAGGAACGGAACCATCGAATATCCAGCTAGACAATCAAGAAGAAATAACCAGCTGCCTCTCATACACGTATCTGGGTGTAGAATTCGACACGTCATGCAAAGATGATAGCCAGATTAACAAACGAATAACACAAGCTAGAAGAGCAATAGGATGCCTAAACGGTATACTATGGAGCGATAACATCGGAAAGAGACGCAAATATAACATATATGAAACTCTCATTAAAAGTAGTCTAACCTACGGCTCAGAGACGTGGAGAATATCAGACCAGAATCGCAGAAAACTTGAAGCAACTGAAATGGACGTATTTAGAAGAACATTAGGTATATCACGAAGAGATAGAATTCGAAATGACGAAGTAAGACAGCGAATGGGGATAGATGGCTCCATTATAACAGACATCGAACAGAAACAGCTGATATGGTACGGGCATGTACAACGGATAGAACAAAATCAGATTGCCCAAAATCGCCATGCAATGGATACCACCGAATCACAAAAAACGAGGACGACCTAAAAAAACATGGAAGGAGAGTATTAATAAAGCTATGAGTGCTCGAGACCTGAGAGAAGATCAATGGATGGATCGAAAAGAATGGAAGTTAGGCATCGGACAACGACGAAAGACGTTTTAAACCGATATATTATTATTATTATTTATAAGTATTCTTTAAGTGCAGGCTAAGAAATGACAAAAACTTACAAAAACGATAAAAATGGCGAAATTTATACATAAAAATTCAATACTTCGTTCATAATGGGTCATATTGGACACTAAAGGTAGTAAAAAGTAGGTTGAACTTTCCAGAAAATAGCCTACTACCAATAATGGTCAGGCAGAATTTTGGGCAAAATATTTTTGCAAATAAAAAAGGGGAATTAAAATTTTCGTTGTTATTAGAAAGTTCCTTTAACGTTGTAATCAAAATTGTTAATGTAAATTATATACAATTGAAAAGTTTATAATCAGATCATTAAAAGCACTCAAAAATGAAACTACCTTCGTTGGTTTTATTTGAAAATCCTGTTTACAAAGGGTCTAGGCGGTTAAGATGGTAAAAAATGCCGCCAGCGCTTTTGAAAAACAAAAAATATTCTCATGTAGAACATAAAAAAATATGACTTTCCTGAAATTTTCAGCCCTCTAGACCTTCCCATAACCTCAAAAATCTATAAAACGTGATTTTCGGTTTTTTTGGCTATATCTCCGGTTCTATTCATCGTAGAAACCTCTTTTTTTTCAAATTGTAGGATTTTTTATTGCCTAAAAACATGCCATTTTTTAAAAAAAATTTTGGAGCGAAATTCAAATTGTTTTGAGCGTTTTAAATTTGTAAAATTGAATTAAAAAAAAACTAGGACTTACTCAGGCCCAAAAAAAATATATATTGTGTATTTTATGTCAAGCTATGCCTGTGAATTTTTTCAGATTTTTAGGGGTGGGGGAAATGGTTACAAACGCGAAAAACCGCTTTTTTTTCGTCGTTTTTTCCGCATTTTTACCTACTTTTGGGGCACAGAATCTCGTTGTAGATCCTCAGTTGCTTCAAAATTATATATATATATATATATATATATATATATATATATATATATATATATATATTATAAAGATTTTTTATTGCCTACAACATGCTATTTTTTAAAGAAAATTTTGGCGCGAAATTCAAATTGTTTTGAGCGTTTTAAATTTTTAAAATTGAATTTAAAAAAACTAGGACTTACTCAGGCCCAAAAAAAAATATATATTGTGTATTTTGTGTCAAACTATGCCTGTGAATTTTTTCAGATTTTTAGAGGTGAGGGAAAATGGTTACAAATGCGAAAAACCGCCGGTAATTTTTCCAATGATTTTCTATGTCAATCTAGTTTCACATAAATTTCTTACACTACGGGGAAAATATTCTACGTGCTGACATTATGGGCCAACCGCCACATTTTAAGCTAACTTTAGTTTTAGGTTTGTCGGTCTCCAATAATAGAAATTCTGAATATGGGCGTGGTCGTTAAAGTGATAATGCACCTTATCCGAGAGTGAGATGTTGGCAAATGTTGAAAATTATTCAAACATTTTGTTGACTAATTCCTTTAAACTTCTGCAGGACTATTTTAAGGATTTTAATTACGCCGTGCCAATGATATTAATTAAAATCGAAATTTTTTTCACATAATAATCGCAGTTTTTGTAAAACTTTGGCACACAAAAGAAACGCGTTTCTTTGATAAAACGCTTAATAGCAACTAAATTTCCAACAACCGTTGGGTTCTCATCATGTTCTTTTTGCCTGTTGCGTTCGCACAATTAGCTCAAAAAACCCTAGCTTATTTTTGGGCACACTCCGTATTAACAAACGAACTAAAACTATAGGATGAAAGCTTTTACAGCTTTAGTTAGATGAGAAATCATATTTTTCAGAATGGAGCGGTATTAAATTGGGGTGGCTTTCCTACGTTTCGTCTCAGATTACACGAGGTATGTCGAGAGATTTATACTCTTTGAAATTACAACACTGAATGGGCAAAAAAGTGCAAAAGTCCAGTATTTACACCTGACTGGTTTATTGATCCAGTCTAATATTCTCATGTGTGATGAAGATCATCAGCCTAGGCCGCGCTTTTGACGCGGTTAAATGAACGTTTAATATCATCATCATCGATTGTTTTTTAAAGCACTATCAGCAGCTTTTGATGAGACAGAATACCCATCAGATATTAATAAAGTTCCAAATAATATGAAGTTAATGACATATAGTTTTTGAGAAGCATGATGGTGGGAGTTAGAATTCTGAGCTATGGATTGGTATAAGTTCTTTCTGTAAACTCAATATATATTCCAAAATGCCGTTACTTTTTCTTTGTACTAGTACATTTAGAATAGGAAGTGCCCAATTTAACTCAGTTTCCATTGTAACTTATATGCTCGAATATGATTTATCGCAGTGATTCAAAAAACCATTCTAATTTTCCATGTGGCGGATAACAGATATGCAAAATTTGGGTTTCAGAGGTTAATGAGCTTTGTTCAAAGGCTTTAATTAAAATATTAGCCACTATAGAAGATAGTGTACTGGAAGTTTGTTTATAAAATGAAATATGTATACCACAAACACAGTGCTATTAAATCTACCAAAATCAAAGCGATATTATCTTGCCAGAGTATGTCCTATAATATACTATAGAAACTGAATCGTTAATTAAACTACTCTATATAATGATTCAACCTCAACACTGACCAAAATACTTCCAGAAACCAACTTTACAATTTGGGTCTTGCAATACGAAATTATGTGTATAAATAAACAATTCCTCTGAAGGATTTAAAAGATTGGCAAGATATTTAGCTAATTTGTATGTTGGAGAACTTATTACATTCACGATTAGACGAAGTAGTTTATTTGCCCTGTTAACTTTCGAAGGCCTATATAAATCTTCTAGATGCTCGGCTTGAGATATTACTTTTCCAGAGAAGATAAACTAGAGGCGTTGATTAAGTTCGTAATTCGTGTTTCGATTTTATTGGTTCCGTTTTTTTTTTAGTAATTCATTAATTTCCTCTAGATAGTACCCGTGTTCATGACTACTGTTTCGTTCCTTTTGTCTGCTGAAATAACTAGTATTAACTTATTCCTGTTCAAATTATACAAACAATCATAATATAATTATATTATTGTTCTAAAAGAATAAAATTATATAAAATACTTAAAAATTTAAGTTAGATAGCTTTATTTTCATTATTCTAGGCTTTATCGATAATCTGTATAGTAGGTAATTTACAGAAATTTGCTGTCATATCTCATAACAGGTCTGTTATGCTAAAAAGAGAATTTATTAGCTACTATAATTAATTGGTCAAAGGGTAAAGATAATAGCTTAATCTCCTTTAAAACAGACTTCTGGGTTATGCAAACACTCTAATTAATTCGAGTCAGCAAATCGTAGAAGATTGTGCAGACACTCTTGTAAAAGACGGTATATTTATTTTCTAGTGTTTCTTTAAGACTAGATTTATCTTGGTTATTATTTTATTGAAACTGAAACTTATTTTCAAAAAATCAGGCCCATATTTAGACCGAAATAAGCAGCCATAAGTTATACCTTAATTAGTAATAATAATACGTTTTCGTCTTAAAGGTCACCTACATCCGATACGAATGTAGACGACCTTCTTGCCTTTACCTGTGGTTGGTGCCTTTTTCAGTGTTTCCACACATACAACAGGCCCTACAGTTTAATGACACTTCCGGACGACCAAAGTGAGAAAACTGTACTAGGCATGATACTATGGGTGGTTTGCCATTACCTTCCCGAGAGAGGCGACCGTCACGTTGTAATTTGTTTCTTTTAATTTATTCTTTTTTTTTTCCGAGCCGGGATTCGAACTCGGGTCTCCGGCGTAGAAGTCTGATACCATAACCACTACGCTATGACCACCTTCAATAATAATAATACTAATAAAAATAAAATCTAGTTTGCGGTTACGAACGGAAAGGCATGGGAGCTTTTCTGCTAAGGGCAGCAGGAAACGCAGATGAAAGGCCTGGTTCGACAGTAAATGTTGGCGACATCATCAAATAATAAATGACAAGGTCTAGATTTAGAACCACTTAGATTTAAGACCGTTATTAAACAGCAGAAAAGACAACCATTTTATAAACAACATGAAGAAAAGCGTAACATGGAGTATTCTACAGAAACATTGATTCGTTGCAGTTTTCCAGAGAACTGTCATTTAGTTTCCTACAGGCGGCAAGTCATAAGTTAAAGGTCAAGATGGGTAGCATAATGTGCTTAATATCTTATTGTATTGTAATCGATTTACTGACGTGGTTGACGTTAAGTGTAGGATCTGTGAAAGGCGCCTTCCTCTGAAGAAAACTAGTAATCCGGGAGAGAGACAAACGTTTTAAGTACAAAGATTTATAATACGCATCGCAATCTCTATTTCATAACATTCAGTAATACTTCTGGTCCTAGACATCCGAGTTTTAGCAAGAACTAAGAATGCATTTTTAGCAAAACTGCAGAAGATACCAGCGTGTTGTATTTTAGCTGATTTACTTACATTGAAAATGCAGACAGCTGACATTACCTAGGCAGATTAGTTTGGCGTATGATTACTAACCGAACGGGAATTAGGTAGGATCACCATTCTCTGGTCATATCGCGTGGCAGTCAATGTCGGTCGTGACCAGAGAATATGTCACGTCGAATTTTTATTTTTCGTTTAAATATTAGTAGTAGTAAGAAACCTAGTATCCTATCCCATATCATATCCTCTCACTAACACGCAATTAGCCAGCGTGGCCAGTTATGGCTAAATACCCCCAAAATGAGTTTCAAAACAAATGGAATTGGATCCCAGGTGGGTGTTGAATCCCACACCTTTGATAAGGTCGGCCTCATGAAATCTAGGAGAGGCAAAAACTCATTTCACAAGATACGACAACTCCATCTAACAAAACTGTCCGTCGTCACTTTTAATATAAGAACCCTAAGATCACAAGAACGTCTAGAAGAACTAGCTAGCAAGATCAAAAATGTTCAATATTACAAACAGGACAAATGCTATTTTAAAACAATAGAGAAAATAAACTCACATATTGGGGGCCTAGGAATTCTAATTAATGAGAAAATAAAACATCTAGTAACAAAGACTATTGCAATCTCCGAAAGAGTAATCTACATTCTGCTTCAAGTATCCAAAAGGTACAGCTTACAGATCATTCAGGTTTATGCCCTAACCAGCACTTCCGAATTTGAACAAATATATTTGTTGCATTCGGAAAGCAAAAACAGAAAAAATACCCTTCAAAATTATTCTGAGTGACTTCAACGCAAAAATATCGATAACATCTCTAACATAGGAAGACTCGGACTGGGCAACCCAAATCAAAGAGGCGATAAATTAATTACATGCAAGAAGAAAGATTATATTGTATGGATACTTTTTTTCCAGAAACTCAACAATAGACAATGGGCGTGGAGGAGCCCACAGGGAAGAGTAAAGAATGAAATCGACTTTGTTATATCAAATAATAAATCCATTATTACCGATGTTTCAGTTATCAACAGAATTAAACGTGGCCACACGTCGTTAAGAGTCAAAGTAGAAAAAAACACAAGATTAGAGAAAAAAAATAATAATAACACTAAAAAGATTTCCGACCATAGAAGAAATAAATAACAACAAAGATAGCTATAAAAAAAGAAGAAACTAGAACCAACCAAACACTTGGAATTAAAGAACATCAACGATTTTGAGAAAACAACAAGAAATAGCATACAAACGTTAATTAAGAAAATAAGTTTAAGAGTACAGCCCAAAACCAGTAGGTTAAAACAAGAGACAAAAACATGACAAAGAAAGAAACGGTATTAACAGAAATTCTCCAGAATACAAAGAGCCCCACAAATTAATTAGAAAGAAAATAAGGCAAGATATTAGAAGCTATAATACCGAAAAAATAACAAGAATATTCGAAGCTAATAAAAACATGAATGGTAATTAAGACACTAGAAAACAAAGGGAGAAAAATAATAAACCAAATGAAGAGACAAAGATGGAAATATCAAGTATGAAAAAGATCAGATAATAGAAATCGTCGAAAAATACTACACAGAGTTGTACTCTTCTACCACACCAGAGGCCAATCCTAATAAAGATCGAAACATTCTTCTTCCAGACTTTCAGAAGTCACCAAAGTGGAAGTAGAAATGGTTTTGGCCCAGGTAGGACAATGTTACTAAGGAGACGATGACAATGACTAGTTTGGAATCTATTAGAATACTTATGAATAAATGTCTTCAAAATGGCGTCGTTTCCGGATCTATGGCAAAATTCACAGGTCATCTTGCTACATAAGAATGGAGACAAACTCAGGCTAGACAACTATCGTCCAATAAATCTCCTACCTGACCCTTACGAACTATTAACAAAAATAATCTCAAGAAATTCGAACGATTTTATCAGCCAGTAGAACAGGCAGGGTTTCGCAAAAACTACCATAGATCATTTTCAAACAATACGCACTTGATAGAGAAGTGTAAGTAATAATGTATCTCGAAACTTGGCCTTTGTAGACCATAATAAAGTTTTCGATAGCGTAGAATTGTGGGCAATCTTTCAAGGAATGAACAACGCAAAAATCGACTCAGGATATAGAAAACTTCTAAATCAAATTTATAATAATACTACCATCGAAATAAATGTAACAGAATATATAATAAGAAGACAAAAATATAGTTACAAAGGGGAGTTAGAGAAGGTGATACCATATCCCCAAAGTTGTTTACCCTTACACTGGAGGATATATTTAAAAAGATTAAATTAGGAAGAAAAAGGTATGTGGCTGGATAAAAGATACCTGGATCTTAAATCTGCCGACAATATTGTAATAATAAGTGATAGTGTAGAAGAATAGCAGTAAATGCTAACAGAACTAAAGAACGAATCAAAGCCTAAAAATGAATTTATCCAAAACCAAAGTAATGACGAACCTAAACTTAAATACTGAAATTATATATACATACCTGGGATACACAATCACATTAGACAAGCAGAACCAAACTGCAACACTAGTTGCTTCGCACTTAAAAGAACTATATAAATAGGCTGAACAGAAACAAAAAACAACATAACAAAATAAAATTTCAAATTGAAATTTTGCAAAGAGTAGAATTAAAGGCCACTATAATAATATAGTGACGATGAAAGTAAATTGAAAATAAATAACATCGGTTATATATAACTTCCAGCCGTCTTTACATATATATATATATATATATATATATATATATATATATATATATATATATATATATATATATATATATATGTATGTAAACTCCTGGACAAAATTATCTGAAAATTAATTTATCTTTTTCTTATGTCAGTTTTAAAGTTTATCGAGTATTTGAATAGTAGGCTATGCATATTTTGTTTCGTTGTTCATGACAGAAATCAAAATAATTCGTTTAGATTTACAGTTTTAAAGAATTTTTTAGAAGATAAACAATTTTCTGTAACAATGCGATAGATTTTCTTAAAAGTAAGCTTATAAATTTTTCCCTTTTCAAAGTAATACGTTTTTGTGGTAGACTGTTTTATTTTTGACCCCGAAGAATTAGAAAAATGAATCGAACAAGGAATTTAACTGAACACGAGGTAGTGCGAGTCTCAGTTTTATTGGACGAGGGATATTGTCAGAGTTATGTTTGCCAATTTGTTAGGCAAACATCGTTCCCCAATAAGTCGTATGGTAAGACGCTTGAATGAAGTAGGAACTTATTCTAGAAGGCTAGGGCAAGGGCGAAAACGATGCACTAGCGACCTAGATGAACGTTTTAT
Organism: Pachyrhynchus sulphureomaculatus; assembly: GCA_019049505.1. Lineage (NCBI taxonomy): Eukaryota > Metazoa > Arthropoda > Insecta > Coleoptera > Curculionidae > Pachyrhynchus > Pachyrhynchus sulphureomaculatus. The sequence goes on from CM032456.1 coordinate 140,843,110, forward strand.
TAGACAATATGCTTTAAGAAGCAGGACTATCACTAGTTCTATAATAAGAAACGAACTCGAAGCTGTTCGCAATGTCACAATTTCTTCTAAAAAACAGTTAGAAGACGGTTAAATGAAGCTGGCTTAAATAGTAGGAGACCCGCCACTGCGCCTTTGCTTACTAGAGAGAACAGAGTCACCAAGTTACGTTTTGCTCTTTTTCTTCACAGATGAAACTAGGGTTAGTCTAAAACATCCAGATGGTCGGAAGCGAGTATGGCGAAGACCAGGAGAGAGGTTTGCTCCTTGCAATATCTCTGCAAGGATTCCATTCGGCGGTGGCTCTGTTATGTTCTGAGGTGGCATCTGCTTTGATGCTCGCACAGAGATAGTTCCTGTCCGTACGAGTTCCATGAATGCTGACTACTAACTTGAGAATACTGTAATAGAACATGTGATGCCTTTCGGTCATTTTGTGGGGCCCAATTTCCTGTTTATGCAAGACACCGCTCGACCTCACGTGGCTAGGGAGGTACTCGATTATCCTAATCAAGTTGATATACCGATTATGCAATGGCCACCAAAAAACCCGGATCTGAATCCGATAGAACATATATGGGATCACCTTAAGAAAAAAATGTGAAACGTCATATACCTGCAACTAGAAACCTGAGACAACTTGAAAATGCAGTTATCACAGAATGGGAGCAAATTCCTCAAGACTTTATCCAAAATTTTAATTAGCCTAGGCGCATAAAACGCTGTCATCCGAAGTAGAGGAGGCAACACACGCTACTAGTGTCCCAGTTACACCATTAATTTTGCTATTAGTGTCCCAGTTTATTTTCTTCATTATTACATAATTTCAATGATTTTGTTATTAGGTCTTAAAAATAATTTTAATTCGAATCTTATAGAGAAATTTGGTAGCTAATTTCCTTTTAAAGTATCCGAATAAGTTTTTCTAACTTTTAGTGTAACCAATGTTCATAAAAAATTATTAAAATTAATTCATTATAGAGATTTGTATGATTTAATATATTGTTGCGTTAATTTTGTTCAGGAGTGTATATATATATATATATATATATATATATATATATATATGTATGTATGTATGTATGTATATATATATATATATATATATATATATATATATATATATATATATATATATATATATATGTATGTATGTATATATATATATATATATATATATATATATATATATATATATAAAACTTCCAGCTGTCTTTCAAAAATTCAAATATTTCTTAATTTGACAACAATTTTTAATATATTACCCTTTTAAAATCTGTTTTTAATTTCTATCCTTTTCTCATTTATTTTTTTATATCTAATTTTGGTGTCACTTTTATATAACATACTATAATATCCACTTATGTAATATTAAAGAAAATTTGTTGCTTTTGATTATGTATACTTAAAGGTCATAATAGCTGACGCCTTAAAATTCACTTGCTACTTATTAAGAATTACTAGTAAGCCACTGCTAACAGTTGATGTTAGCAAATTTCACATTTTGACTTATGTACTACATCAACAAAAAAATAAAGCCAACAATAAATCTCATTTACCTTTAACTAAAGGTGATTAATGGAAAAAGGGTGACTGAATGATAACTAAAATTATTTTCATTCCCTCCAGTATCAAAACCTTCATATTAGTAATTTCGAAAATAACATTGTTAATTTCTTGACGTCCCATTTCAGCAATATTTTGGAGCAGCTGATAATATTTCAAAGCTCTGTCAATAATGACCGGCAAGTTTATTCTAATCTCGAAATATTTTGAAGCAGTTTCAATAATGAAATACGAACCTTTCTAAATATTATAACTTTTCCAATTATTTGCTATAATAACTCATATATATTGTATGAGACTTTTTGGTGTCATATTCGCACTTGTTGGAATTAAGATAATCAGATGAATCCTACCCATTTCCCATTGTCATCCTATTTGTGCAAGTAGGGATGGCGACCACAATTAACGTTGCATGTCTGGAATATTTATCTACTAATTCAATATCTTGTTTATTATGGGAAAAAAACTCTCACAGTTTTGATTAAATGAGGGATCGTTTTTTTTTGGAATTAATTAAAAAATTCTGTTTTAGAACGCGATACTTTCAAAACCTTTGATCAAATCTCCATATCGAAAGAGAAAAGTTTTTAAAATGAGAGAGACCTATAGGTTTGTCGTAGAACACAGTCCACCAATCCAAAAGCTAAATGAAAGCTTAAAATTTTTGACAAAAGCATTTCGGCTAAAAGTACTCTAGTAGAGCAAATTCTACTAGCGTCAATTAAAAAACTACCGTCTGACTAACCTGACGTATGCCAGAATGAAACAGCCAAAATTATGAAATACGTTCAGTTACCAAGGCAAAGCCTCACTGAGAAAAAAGAAGGTTAGCAATAACGAGTCACTACAGGTTATTTTAGCTCACATGGAATTAGAACAGTAGTAACGGACAAAGGCAAATATATTGACGAAATATTCTGTGACTGCAATATCTAAATCAAATTCCAATTTTAATAAGCGCAACTAGTTTGACTTCAGAAGAAAGGAAAATTCTCAAGTCGGGCAATTAGAAGATCCGTCTATATTATGAATTTGTACCAATACATTACTTGATCCAACCATCGGGGCAATAGATTTTGCAACATACGAACTAGGTACCTTTCAAAGCTCCTAATAATCCTACTACTAATAATAATAGATATCTCAATTCTAATTTACAACAGAATCTTTGTGAAAAAATTTTATTATTAACTCACTAGTATTTAAAGCGTTATTAAGATGTGATAAAAATCCATTCTTACCAGAAATACATGAACTGAGCAATACCCTAAAAAGTAATTGATATTGCTCAAGATATTAAATGTTCTTTTAATCGCTTAAAACCCCGACTTTTAGACTATAAAGTACTAAAAAAAATCCAGCTGTAAATAATGCTGTTCTACCTTATTTACATGGTGCTAGAGACAAAATAGCCAAAATATTTAAAAAATACCAAAATCACCAAAAAATATTATTCGTTCACAAATTTAAGATAATAAAATTCCCAGTACGGCTTATATGAGAGAAATTAAAAGATCAATCTCGACTAGAATTAAGAAACACGAAAGATGTTTGAAAAAGAAACAAATTGTGCCGTCAGCTGTACCTGAACATCAACACTCTACCTCCTATAATTAATGTAAGGGAAATCAAATTTATTGCTTCTATCTTCAGTTTCTATAAACGAGGGTTTAGGGAATCAATCAAAATTTACAAACACTATTAACAACATTTTGTAGTTTGCATTACATGTGAAGATCAATCATTAAGAAAACGTTTGGTTCGTGGAACATAGATGAGGTTCCTTTAAGCTCATTTGGGGTTCTAACCTCAAAAAGACAAGATTCTTGAAGATGGATGGTGCAATCGTAAGCGAAACATCAGAAATTTATTTTAAATTAACACGGCCTAATTCCAAAGATTCCGATTTCTCATTGTAAGTGACTGCTTGAACTGTTAGTTCGAACCCAACTTAACTTGAAGTTGTAGAAATTCTATTGTGTCTTCTCTTGACCGACGCAGCATTGTCAGCATTTTTGTAAGCTACCTTATTTCAACACCGTCGATGAAGAAGTTTTGCTAACCAGATTTATAGCTTCGTATTATTATTATACTTTTGTTCCTCTTTCTCACATTTGGTCAATGTGGTTCCATGTTTGGCTGACGGGCCTAAGCCAAGTCAGCACAAACGCTATTACCACTGTATGGTGACCTGACAGTGTTACTTGTTTTCAAAATCACTGACTTCTGAATGTTTTTGTGTTGAGTCCTAATTGTACTAAGTGTGGTGTGAATGTTGTTAGTGTAAGGCCTGTGGCTGATAGGACGAGGGCGACAACGATAACTTTTTCTTGTTTCCATAGCCTTTTTATTCTATTGCAAGGTCTGTGTATAGGAAATTTTTTCTGTATATTTCGTTTGGATGTTTGTGTCGTTCGGGACAGCTATGTAAATTAGATAGGGGACTGTTCTATCTGTATGGATACTGATGTCCCAGTAGAGCTCGTAATTTTTATTTTCAAGTATAGATGTTGGTGTGTATTTGTAGCAGGAGTCTGTTTTCTATGAGTTTGTAGGTTGTGGCTAGTGCTTGGTGAACTACTTTTGCCGCTGTGTCATGTCTGGCTGTGTATTCCGTTCCGGCTAATATTTTAAATCCGCTTGTTCTGTGTTTGAACGTTTCTATATGCTGGTGGCATTTCCTGCATCTGTCTTCTGTAATAGTTGGATCTTTGATGATATGCTTTTGGTAGTTTCTGGTTAATATGACTTTATTCTGGATGGCAAGTAAGAAGCCTTCTGTTTCAGAGAATAGCTGCTCTTCCTGTAGCAAGGTGTATGATTGTATTTTATTTACGTGGTCTTGTTCTATATGGTATCTGTGTTTTCCGTGGAGTGTTTTTTCTGACCACGTTTTCATCTTTTCCTGTTGTAATTGGGTGTGACCGTGTATGTCTGATGAGTGGTCTGCCCGGGATAAGTCGAGAGGTGTGTAGTTTTGGTCTGCTTTCACTGTTGCTGTGTGGAGGCTGGTTTGCTTGGTGTGAAAAAGTATTTCCTAAGTACTTGTATTTGCTTTTGTGTAGTGAACTTATATCTATGATTCCTCTTCCTCCTGTCTTCCTCCCGATAGTAAGACTTTCTTTGCATTCGTTGGGGTGTAATTTCCTGTATTGGGTAAATTGAGAACGTATAAGGATGTAAATGTTTTCTGTGTCTGTGTGTGACCATTTGATGATACCAAATGCATATGCGACTTTAGGTATAGCGAACGTGTGGATGGCTTTTAGTGAGATTTTTGGAGCTGAGTTTTGTTTGTATAAGTTTCGCGAGTCCGTTTTTGAATTCGGTTCTGAGCTCTGTTTTGATGTGAGTGTGGGTTGCGTTTGGTGCTTTGATGGAAGCCTAGATGTTTGCATATTTCTTTGTCGAGCATGTTATTGAGTGTTTCATTGTGGATGGTTTCTGTCTCACGGCGGCCTTTCCATTGGCTTTTGTTGATGTGGAGCACTTTACATTTACTTATACCAAATTCCATATTGATATCTAAGGTGAATGCTTCTGTTATTTTGAAGTTCTTTCAGCTGTGTTTCTGTGGCAGCGTAGAGTTTTATGTCAGCCATATATAGGAGGTGGTTTCTTTTATGTTGGTTCACTTTTTGGTGCAGAAGCCATGATCTGTTCTATTTAGTGTATTTGAGAGTGGATTGAGACAGAGGCAAAACCATAGAGAGCTGACCAAGTCTCCCTGAAATATATCCCGTCTAATGTACAGCTCTTCTGTTTGGATGCGTTCGACTTGTGTTTTTAGGTGGATTTTTCCATGTTTTCAGAACTTGCGCGAGAAATTGCTTGAGGTTTTGGTTGATTTTGTAGATTTCTAGGGCTCTGATCAACCCGCTGTGGGGTTTCTGTGTTTTTTTTTCTGGCTTGCCTCATGATCACGTTACCTATGATCAGCTGCTCTTTGCATTCTCGGCTATTTTTTCGTCCTGCACCCCTTCTGGTCTTCTGTGAGAATATTGATGTCTATTAACACGTAGACTAAAAAGTTCTTGGTCGGACTCATAGATGTCGCCCTTTCCAAAAAATCCATATAATTTTTAGGAAGTACCAACCTTCAAACGATACGTGTCAAAGTTTCATGACATTTCGTCAGTTAGTTTACAAGTTACTGTGGTTTTAGTGACGCTACTTTTAATATTTTCAATACAATGGAAAAAATCGAATTTTCGTGTGTTGATTAAACACTGTTTTTTGATGGGAAAAAATACCGTTCAAGCAAATGAATGACTGGATAAGTGTTTACGGGAACTCTGCCCCTGAAAAAATCACTCATCATTTATTGGTATGCTGAATTTAAACGCGGCCGTACTGATACAAATGATGCTGAACGCTCTGGACGTCCAAATGAGCTGGTTATACTGGAAAACATAAAAAAGTCCCCAAAATTGTTTTGGATGGCCGTAAAGTGAAATTACGTGATATAGCTGATACCCTAAAGATATCAAATGAACATTTGGGCATGAGAAAGCTCTGTTCGAAATGGGTAAGCGCAATAAAAAAGGTTTTTTCATGCGATATGTGACAATAGATGAAATATGGATTCATCACTACACACCGGAATCAAATTGGCAGTCAGCTGAGTGGACAGCAGCCGGTGAAAGCCGCCCGAAGCGTTCAAAGGCACAAACAATGGCTGGGAAGGTTTTGGCCTCTATACCAACCAAGTTATTAGTGCGTTTGAAGGCAGAAATCGCAAAGAAATGGCCACAATGAACAAAAAAAATATGCTCTTTCATCAAGACAATGCACCGTGTCACAAGTCAATGGTTACGATGGCAAAATGGCATGAATTGAAGTTCGAATTGCTTCCTCATCCACTGTATTCTCCAGATTTGGCTCCAGCGACTATTATCTATCCGCAGACCTCAAAAAAATGCTCGCGGGAAATAGACTTGGTTCCAGTGCCGTCGAAACTGAGATCTACGTGTATTTTGAAGGCAATGATAAATCCTTCTACAAGAAAGGTATATAAATGTTAGAAAAGAGTTGAACTGATTTTATCGCTCTTATAGAAGATTATATTGATGAATAAATTCGAATTTAGAAAAAAAAAATATGTTTTAAGTAGCTAGACCAAAAACTTTTCAGCCTACGTATTGTTTTACTTTCTTCGAAATTGTGACTGTGTTGATCTTGTATAAGATTGGAAGACAGGTAATAAGTCGGTAGTTTGACGGGGTTTGTGGTGTCTGAGGTTTTAAGTTGGACGTATGTTATTCCTTGTGTGGGAAAAGTGGGGATTGTGTGTGGTTCTAGAATGGCTTTTTTTTGTGGTGGTAAACTCTTTGTATCAGAAGTTGTGTACATTGTCTATTCCAGGGCATTTCCAGTTGTGTATGTATTTGATTGTTTCCGTAATTTTTTGTGTTGTTAATGTGGAATTTTTTTGTTTATGTTTGTCTTCTTCGGCTTTGATCCAGGGGGTGTTATTATTGTGTAGTTCGGGTTCTGACCAGATACTTTTCCTATAATCTCTGAGTTCTTGTTTGTTTGATAATTCAGTCACTGCTGTCTGTTCTTTATACATAGTTTTTTGCTTCTTCGAAAGAGGTTGTTGGTATTTTTCCTCTCGTTTGATTCTTTGTATCTACGGCGTCTTGCGGCATATACAGATATTTTTTGTTTCGAAGTATCAAGGATTTCAGGCAGTGTTCGGTTGGGAGATTTGGATTTGATTTTGTCTACACCCTGTGTGACACGTTTGGACGCGTTCCCGTTTATAAACTGGGTAAAGTGTCCTAGATCTCTTCTGATGTTGATTTTGTTTTCTATTCTTATTTGCATTTGAATTTTGGTTTTGTCCTGTTAGGGTTTCTTTGTCATTGCGAGAATTTTTGATTATTTTGGGTTGTGCTCAAGTCTGTTATGGACGGGGGTATTATGTGCTTATTTATTGTGTTGAGGATTGGTTGTGTGCTCTGTTTGAAGATTAAACGAAGGATGGGCTTTCTTGTTGTGGGGTCGGTGCCTGACCATCGAGATAGATGTGACTCCATTTCTGCTTTGAGTGTTTGTACGAGAGGTGATTCGGGGTGATGTCTTGTAGATGTTGTAGAGGGCAAGTATCGCTAGACTTGTTCCATAGGTGCCGTTTTTCTTCATATAATTATAATAGTTATTGAAGTCTTTTATATTGTCGTATTCAATTAATGAAAACGTGTAAAGTTCCGACCAGTTTTGTTGTGTATATCTTAAAGCTACCTCCCGGAGTTTCTCGTGATGCTTTTGGTGGCCATATAAGTGTAAGGTAACTGCCCGGAAAAGGCAATTTCCATCACCTACAATGTCGGATCTAGTAAAACTATCGGGGATAGTTTCGACTGAGGTGGTTGTTTGGTTCGTCTGTGGTTGTTGCTGTTGTGGTGATGGGGCTGTAGCTGTTTGTATGACAGGGGTCCGCCTCTGCAACACCCTGCCATTATCATTATTATTATTCGACATAGTGTTCCCACGACTATCCTACGAAAGGTGGGTCGACTGTGGCAAAGCCTGGATGCCCCAGCAAGGCTACTTACTTCCGGAGGGCGCCCGGTATCTGGGGGAACCGTTTGCGACTCATAAACGCTGAGCCATTCATCTTCTCGGCACGGTGAACACCTTAAGATTGCATTTCTGTTACAAATAATCTGGACAACACAACACAGCACAACATGACTCAGGTACCTCGGGATCGTCAATGCCCGTACTAGGAGAATCCTGGGGTTTCCCTAGCCCCTGACGGGTTATTGTTATTATTGTTGTTACGATTATTTGTTTTCCCCACAACTTAGACATTGAATAATTTAACAAGTCCTGTTCTGAACAGTGTCCTAAGTGACACGTCTGAAGTATGGCTGCTTTCAACATAATATTTCTCAAATATTCTAATAATTTCAGCTTCTTTAAATATGATGGGATCCTTTTTGAAACTGACCCTTCCACAGTGACTACTAATACATATATAATTTAGCTTCCAGTTGGCTATTAGTTCGACGACTAGGTTAACAAACTTATCGATTTTCTAGAGCTTAGTTTTTGCGGAATTAGTCAGAGCTATTGCTATATCTACAAAAAAAGCTCTTTTTTTGGGCTATATCTCTCGAAGCGATGTCAGGTTGATTGAAATTAGCAGTTTCGATTATTTTTTTATTGGTTTATCTCAGCGTAGTGCTACTATTCGGATTATAAAATGTCTGTCCATTAAATGTTAATCTGTTTGTAATCCGTAATTTGTATCAAATTCATAAAATAGTAAATTAATTATGGACATACATTTGCAAATTTTATATAGTTCCAAAAACATTAAATTATCTCACATAAATAAAACGATGCAAATAGAAAAAACGAATATCTTAATATTTAAAATGTAACTAACCTGAACTAATCTCAGCTCCTAGAGTAGCTGAAAATAATAAGATGCTTGAAATGTAACTTCGAACATGCCACCAATGAACAAAAAAATTCTTGAAAACCCCAGTAAGTGTTTCGTATGGAACACTTATAAGATCATTAGGTGAAATTTGACACTAATAGAGGAATTAATGGCCTCATTAGAGCTGTGTAGTTTTGAAAGTTAAATTTTGACATAAGGGGATAGTTTTGAGGGATGAAATCGGAAGTGGAAAAAAAGGTCATCGAGTGGGATGTCAAATGAAAGTTAAAAAAAAATATATAATGTAATACTTGCGCACACTTTTCTCTATTATTTTTAAAAAAAAATGCGAAAAAATCGCTGTCCCTCCTAATCTCAAAGAATAATGATAAAAAAATTTTGAAATATTCTCCACAGGGTGTAGATTGAATGCAAATTATCACGAGTGCATTACTCTTAATAACAAACGATCACAAAAAAAAATTGTCAATTTACCTTGACTATAATAGGTCTATGTTACGTTTCTGTCGTTGATCACGAATTTGAAGTCCGCTTTGGTCAATCACACCTAGATTTTGTATAAAATAGCCATAAAAATTGGTAAAAATGAGCTCATATACCGGTCACTTTTGAGATATGCAGATATTACTTCTCTGTCCCAAATAGGTTTTGGCAGCGACCATATGTTCTGCAGCTGTCAAGTGCCAAAATGTCTTAACGAAGAGATTCTATATTGCTATTGCAACCATGCTACCTGATGCTATTGGCGATTCTGATCAAGATGAGAGAATGCAAAATATCATTTAAGAACTGTCAAGTTTTCTTTGACAACTGTGAAGTTTACTTTGACAGCCGCCACAGAGGGGGCAAGAGTATAAGGAATATTGACCCTTTCGATGATATGGAATCTTCGCCCCGATTTGACAGTTTCATTTGCCATTTGACAGCTGTGAAATTGCACTCGCAGCTGCCAATTAGCTTGTGTGGATATCAGTACTGGAACAAAATCGATGGTAAAATACTACCATCGATTTTGTTCCAGTAGTATTTTTCTCAAAGATCTAAACTATTAGAATATTCTCATGGCCTTGACAGTTCTGTTCAGTAGTGCTAGCTGTCAAAGTACACTTGAGAGCTGTCAAATAACATTTTATATGTTAGGACCGTTACCAGAGCCACCAAAATCATACACTATACAGGGATTTCAAGAGGATAGAGAAGTGTGATAGTGTTGACCGCCATTTGGCAGCTGTCAAATTACACTCACAGCTGCCAATTAGCTTGCGTGGATATCAGGACTGGAACAACGCCGATGAAGGCATAAGGCATAGTGTTCTTGTGAACGATTTAGAAAATTCTCACGGGTTTGCTAGCTTTGTCCATTCATTTGACAGCTATTGAAGTGTACTTGAGTGCTGTCAATTAACATATTCTGCCAGGCTCCTTACTATAACCAATCCAACCATTACAGTAACAAGATTTTTGAATTGAATAGAATATTCACATTGTTTTGACAAATTCATTCGACATTTTCAACTTCAAAGTTGTCAAAGGAAACTTGACAGCTGCCAAAGTAAACTTGACAGCTGTTAAATGATATATTGCAATATTTCATCTGGATCAGAATCGCCAATAGCATCAGGTAGCATGGTTGCATTAGCAATATAGAATTTCTTCGTCAAGGCATTTTGGCACTTGGCAGCTGCTGAACATATGGTCGCTGTCAAAACCTATTTGGGACATTGAAGTAATACTTGCAGACCTCAAAAGTGGCAAGTATATGACGAATTTGATTATTCTGGAACCATGCCCTTTAAAACACTCAATCAACTCTTTAATGAACATCTTATTTTGAGCTCATTTTTACAAATTTTATGGCTATTTTAGGAAAAATCCAGATATGATGGACCAATATGGAACTCGAATTTGCGATTAGCAACTCAAAAACATAACCTTGACCTATTGTAGTCAAAGTAAATTAGCAAAAAATATTTTTTGTGATCCTATGTAATTTATCTGGAATATAAAAAACAAAAATTTCAAGGTGATCAGTTTTCAGTAGAGATCGGAAAAAAAACATTGTTGAAAACTCACTTGGAGTGTGTTTTGTGAAGTCATTAATCATTTTGTTCCTCCGTAACAAAACAAATATTTTAAAAGCAATCAAACTACGGAACACTAATTGCGCAAGTCCGACTTTCACTTAGCCGGTTATTTTTAGTGTTCCGTACGGAACACTTATAAGATCACTTCGGTGTCTGTCTGTCTGTCTGTCTGTCACACCCGATTTTCTCCGAAACTATTTGACATAGAAAGTTGAAATTTGGTAATAATATAGGAATTGATGGCCTCATCAGAGCCATGTAGTTTTGAGAGTTAAATTTTGACTTAAGGGGTTAGTTTTGGGGGGTGAAATCCAAAGTGAAAAAAAAATTTTTACTTGGTCATCGAGTGAGGTGTCAAATGAAAGCTTGTGAAAACACGAGTAAAAAATATATATAATGTAATACTTGCGCGCATTTTTCTTTGTATTATTTTTAAAAAATCGCGAAAAATCGCTGTCCCCCGCCTTATCTCGAAAAGTACTTATCAAAAAATTTTGAAAAAATTCTGGAATATTCTCCACGGGGTGTATATTGAAAGAAAATTATCACGAGTGCATTACCTTTAATAATTTTTCTGGTATTTAAAAAAAAAACAAAAATTTCAAGGTCATCAGATTTCAGTAAAGATTGGAAACAAACTTTGTTGAAAACTCATTTGGGGTGTGTTTTGTGAAGTCACTGATAATTTTATACCTCTGTAACAATTTTTTTTATTTTAAAAGCAATCAACGTACGGAACACTAATTGCGCAAGTTCAACTTACACTTGACCGGTTATTTAAATTTATAGGATCCGAACTTTAGCATAGTATGTACTCCTTAAAATGCAGTAAAGAGATGAAACATATGTCTAGGCTACTGTCCAATAAAAATATTGAAATAATAAAATCAAAAATTGTATAATCTTCATATTTTAAATATTTCTGCTGCTGCTGAAACCGTTAAAGAATATTTTAATGTATCTTAAAAATCATTTTAAAATAAACCGAGGAGATCTTTTTTTGAAAAATCTTTGCACGTACTATAACGCATTACCAAAATACTTAACTTACTTCCTAACTTGAATGCTAAATCTTGAAACCTCTGACCTCAGAGCAAAATATCCCGAGAATTCTGATTTAAACTTCTTGGCCCATAACGGATATTTATGCACGTAGTTAGGTCAATCCTTCGAGTTTAAAAACGTAGAGAGAAGAGTTATAAAATATTTCAGTCTGGAATGAAAATTTAAGGTTAAATTATTTATGAAAGTCTGTTTAATTTTTATTACATCTCATATTTTACCTGAGAAAATTGCCTTACCTGTATGCATTTCCTTCAGTTAACTAGAGAGTCTTAATGGCTTAAAGTTTTTAGCGGTTTAAATATTTTAGCGTTCGGTAAAAATGGGATTTTCTTTAAGCCGAAGAACCTATATACAAGGGCCGCCTTTTAAGTTTTTACTAACGACCACTAGATGGCGTTATTGAAATGTGACATTGCTATTGTAAAATTTGATATTTGTTATTGTTAAAACAGTGAGAACTCAGAAATTGGCCGAGTAGTTTGTTTACAGTTTTTGTTGGATGATTTTTTACGATTTTAGTAAAGGCCTAACTCAACAGCAATGCCTCGAATCGCTTTGTTCCATTTGTGGCAATGAATCACCATCAGAAAAGACTGTTTACAATTGGTTTGCAGGATTTCGTCATGGTCGTGCTGCCGCTAGAGATGAATTTCGTGTAGGTCGATCAAAATGGGATTAAAGAGGATCGGCGGCGAACTCACCGTGAGATAGAGTTATCCTTAGGCACATTGAAAATTGCAGTACATTTGATTTTGTATGATCATTTACCTGTGAAAAAGATGTGTTCCCGATGGATACCGCATAATTTGACCGAAACTCGAAAACATATTAATTGGTTTAAGGAAATGTTCAAAAAATTCGACCGAGGACATGCAAAATTCGTATTCAACATCATAACAGGAGACGAAACTGTGATATATTCGTACAAGTCGGAAGCTCAGCAACAATCAAGTGTTTGAGTGTTCCAAGATGAACCAAATTCAACAAAAGTGGTTCGTTCGCTCTAGACAATCGAAGAATAGTTAATGCTGAATAGTATACAACAATTTATTTGCCAGAAGTCATCGATAAAATCAGGAAAAAACAACCGAAATCATCGCATTATTCTTCATCATAACAATGTGAGCTCTCACACACGTCAAACGATTAATTATTTGACGGAGAAAAACAACGAATCAATGTCACATTGCCGTATTCACCAGATTTATGGCCTAACGACTTCATTTTCTTACCGAATGTAAAAAAAATCCTTCCAAAACCATGTTTTTGAGGTACCAACCTCAGAGTGGAAAAAATATTTGGAGAATTGGTTCGAACGTATGCAAAAATATATAAATCTTGAAGGCAAATATTTTGAGGAACAATAAAAAAAACTATTTGCAATAAAAAAAAATCTTTCATTGTTTTTGTGAAAACCTAAAAGGTAGACCTCGTACACATAGGCTTTAATTTTTGTTGGTAAATTTTGAGACTTTGTACTTACTAAATAAACAAGTAATTTTAAAAAATTTTTAGTTAAAGAGGGCGGGAGAACTAACTTCTAATCTACGTGGGACATGAAATCTTTGGCATAATGACACTACATGACAGTTATCACCATTACACCAAACACTTTATATTTGAACTCGGCGCGAGTTTCATTAACCAGGTTAGCATCAGAAGGAGCGATGATAGAATAGCCGTTTAGTCATTCATTGCTCCTGATGATTGTCCCATTATCCAAAGGCATTCGCATTCTATCACATTTCCGTCCCTATTGATATAATGCTGCATCGAGGTAGACATTGAAGAGAATTGGTGATATGCTACAACTTTGACATAATCCTTAGATAATATTGAAACTTGTTGTTAATTGGTTTCCAACTTAAATCTTGCAGAAGTTTTCTTACAAAGTTTTTTAACTATTTTAACTAGGGTGACATTTATAGGGGACTCATCCAGTACTTCATAGAGTTAAAGTATTGGGACAGAATCATATGCATTCGTTAGGTCTACAAATATTATGTATATTTTCTGTCATCTCTGGCATAATGACACTACATGACAGTTATCACCACTACACCAAACACTTTATATTTGAACTCGGCGCGAGTTTCATTAACCAGGTTAGCATCAAAAGGAGCGATGATAGAATAGCCGTTTAGGCAATCATTGCTCCTGATGATTGTCCCATTATCCAAAGGCATTCGCATTCTATCACATTTCCGTCCCTATTGATATAATGCTGCATCGAGGTAGACATTGAAAAGAATTGGTGATATGCTACAACTTTGACATAATCCTTAGATAATATTGAAACTTGTTATTAATTCGTTTCCAACTTAAATCTTGCAGAAGTTTTCTTACAAAGTTTTTTAACTATTTTAACTAGGGTGACATTTATAGGAGACTCATCCAGTACTTCATAGAGTTAAAGTATTGGGACAGAATCATATGCATTCGTTAGGTCTACAAATATTATGTATATTTTCTGTCATCTCTGTTATGCAGAAAACATTAACGATGGTTGAAGGTCCAGCTCTGAAACCTGCCTATTCTTTAATTTGATACATATGATAGTCATCCTTGATTAATGATGTTGAAATTTTCCCATTAAGTGTCAAATTCAATAACTCTAAGTTACATTTCGACTTTTTAGTTATTTTGCTTACGTCTACACAAAGATGTAATATGAAACAATCAGACATGGTGGACGACGAGCTATTGAAGTAATTCTTCGGCACTGCATGAGATATTTGGCGAAATGATTTATTTAGGTGGCTACTATAACCTAACGTCTTGTATATTACATACCATGATATTCAATATCACAGAAACATAAAAATGCAACCCTGTAAATTTATTTTAAATTAACCCCGAAAATGAGCTTTTTTCCTATTTAAACGACTTTGTAGTTTCGAAAGTAGTAATAGTTGTACCACCTAAATATATATGTACATAAATATAAGTGGTGTTGTGGATGTCTGTATCGCGAGACATTGCAGAAAAATATTGATAAATAATGTCCAACGAGAATAACATTCAAAGCTTATTGAAAGCATAACTGCCTTACTTAAACTGACTATGAATTTAAAACTATTTATGGATACCATTGCAATCAGTTGACTACTTTATTATTTGCATATTAAAACATGTTGTATGTTTTAGTATGCAAACAAAAATAAAATATGTATTTTTGGTAGTATTATTTTTTATTAATAAACAAGGGGTTTCTCGTGAATAATTAAAAATGTTATATTAAGAAATGCATTACACATATTAGATACAGGCTAGAAATTACTTGTTAGACACGCAACGTAAATATATCACTGCTTCTATTTAATTAACCCAACTGTAATAGAAACGAATTGCCACACAACTTTGTAAACATCAACAAAACACTTAAAATACTTTTATTCATACTTCCCATATATTATAGGTGCAATAATAACAAAGATGTTTCATTGCGCGAAGTTGAAAAAGAAACCAAGGTGAGAAAATATTCCGCGAAGACGCAGATTCTGCAGATAGGTCCTTCGTATAAGAAGACAAGATGAAAACATATAGAAAAATTTTATGATGAGACGCAGGTTTCGTACAAATGGGTGGTTCAATCAGAACATCCAATATCTGTAGACCCAAAGAAATCAGTATTTTTATCGAAAAACTGCATTCCAAGAAGGATTTGGGGTTACTGTTTGAGTAAGCATTCTCTATTCAAGGGTGGTGGGGTCCTATTTTTTCGATGGTACTTTAATCAGAACTCTTTAAATATTGAATTAGAAGATTTTCTAGATAATTTGCCATTACAAATTAATAGAAATTTTAGCTGTTTTAACAGCATGGGACCTCGACACGCGCCGTGCGGGTCGTGCTAACTCATTGGAATGGCAATAGTGTAACTTGGTCACTGCATTCACCTGATAACATTCAGGATTTCTCTATAAAGGCATACATCAAAGATCACTTGTATGAAATAACGCCAAAGGATGAAGAGCATTTTAAAGAGAAAATAAGACGTGCTTACAATAAAGTTACACCAAAAATGCTACAAAATGTCCAGCGCAAGTTTATGCCTAAATAACAATGGTTAGCATTTTCAACATTTAAATTTATCTATTAATTTTTCTTATAAATTTGTAGTTAATTTTGTATATTGTTTTATAATAATTACAAAGGCGAATTATCGTTTATTAAAAAATATTGAAGTATCTGGTACAATTCTTTGATTTTTAGTGTTCCGTGCTTTGTTGTCCCGTCTGTTACACCCGACTTTCTCCGAAACTATTTGACATAGAAAGATGAAATTTGGCACAAATATAGAAATTAATGTCCCAATCAGTGCCATGTGGTTTTGAAAATTAAATTTTAACTTAAAGGGTTAGGTTTGGAAGGTGAAATCGGAAATTTTTACCAGGTCATCGAGTGGGGTATTAAATAAAAGCTTGTGAAAACACAAGTTCAAAAATATATATGATGTAATAGTTGCGCACATTTTTTTTTTTGTATTATTTTTAAAAATAGCCAAACTCTCTGACCCCCAACTTTGTCTCGAAAAATACTAATTAAAAAATTTTGAAAAAAATTCTAAAATAGTCTAAATAAAGTATAGATTGAGCAAAAATTATCACGAGTCCATTACATTTGATAATTTTCCTGGTATTTAAAAAATATATGTCGGATGGCAGAATAGTGAAGGTTTGGAAACCGGAACTCAGAGCTATGAAATAGCAATACGTATTCAGTGCAATCAGTAATATCATGATGACAGGAGACCAACAGATAGGTACCGAAGACAAAATTTTTATTTTTTTTGTTTAAAATTAAACAAATATTTAAGTAGTAAATATTTGTTTTTAAACTGTTACTACTAGATTTTAGATTGAGCTACATTCATTTATTGGCTATTAAGTAGCTAATAATCACGCTATGGAATACCAATTGCGCAAGTCAAACTTTCACTTGTTAGGTTTTTTTTCATTGATTTCGTTTGGATACGTTTTTGATATTGTAAATATAAATATGCCAAAATTAAAAGACAGTTTTACTGTTCCAAGCGAGGAATGAATTATAAAATTAAATTAAAAACTACTTTAATTAATTCAAAATTAATTAAAGTAGTTTTTAATTTATTTTGGATATTAAATTTTGGCCATTTTTAAATTTTCATCAATATCTCAAAAACTAAAAGAAAATTGCAGCACTGTAGATGCATTTGAAATCAACCTCAAAAATGTAATCTGTTTAATTTAAACTTAACGTTTCGAAGATCGTAATATATTCTTCACTTAAAATAGACATATATACATAAGCATTTCGATATTATAACCTTCGCACATTTGAACTTTGCACAATCTACGTGGCTAAGCTTTTTTAAACTTTCGAATTACTTCTTTATCAATACTTGAATTCATCCTTAATATCTCCTTTTAACATGGTAAGATTCGTAACTGCTCCCTTGTGTGAATTAAATAGCAATTCACAAGGTATAATAAATGAAATTTTAAGCTTATATGCCAAGCATTGTTCAATCTAATATCTTAGACATAGCCCAAGTCCCGTTGAAAAGCTAGACTTCAAGTGTAAAAATGATGCATATTGTTCTAGAAATACTTTTCCAAAAGATAGTTTCCTCAGTATGCCAGGTTAGTTTTTGCTTTTCTTTGGCAAAAAAATTAGCTCATTGCAATCCATACGGTAACTTTTGCATTTTTTCTTCATTTCTAGCTTCAGATCTCTTGAGAGACGTAAAAATGGACTTAAATTTCTTCTTCTTTTTACCAATTCTGATCTCTTTGTTAATACAATACAGTATTTAATGTATGATAGTTTTTCTTTCTTGAACTTCATAATTATCACGCTGAATTTGTAACAACTACTTACAAATTCTTTACTAATTTTATTTCTAATTTAGTTATGCGTGACCAAAAAACCGATGAAAAAATCAGTTGAAAACAAAAAGAATAGAGATAGTTCTATAAAGATTTTAGACAATGTTTCGCTAATAATGAAAGTTTCGGCGTAAGGTTTATTGAGCTGTATTGAGTGATTAAGAAATCAAAATAAATCTGGGAGGGGGAAACAAATATTTAAATATACAAGAATATTCTTTTTATATCTTTTTAATTCAAAATGGCAGCTTCAAAATTCAAGACGATAAGGCACCTTTTATGTGAGGCCTGAAACAGGAGAAATAATTACTCCCGTAGATTTCAACCTAAAACGAAAAACTAAAATTTTTTTGATTAATATATGTCCAAAACTAGTGGATAACGTATGCGAATTTGAAAATATCGAGCATTTGAAAAAAAAAAGTTTTTTTTAAATGAAGGAGCTATTTTTAATTAAAAAGCTAAAAAAAATTGGTACACTTAAAAATTTGTTTACTAAAATACTTCAAATAAATTTTCAACTGGTTTTATTATACTCTCGAAAAAAACTACCTTTTTCTTGAGACCTGGAGTAACCTTACCCCTTAAATATCTCGGTGCGGAATGAGAACGTCTGGTACACCACTTCTGAATAACCTTTCCGGAGAAGATAAAAATGATCAAGTATACAATGCAGATAAAACTAGAATTATATAGGGCTCGTCATACAGTGGCAACGTCGGTATTTCCAAGTAGGTCAAACTATAATAAGTAGTGCTGACCAGAACTGTAACAAACTATAGGTGAAGACGATGCGACAAGTAACTTGAATTACTTTCGTTTTAACCCCAAGTACGCTCGTCCGGTATCAGGACGCTAAACTAATTTATTATTATTCTTATTTACATTACAATGCTAATGGAAACCTGGCTCTTTAGCCTTCCCATTATTAATACTTATACCTTGTTCCGCTATTGGAAATCCCTTCTCATAGTTAGCTTTAATAATAAAATATATATCACAGATTTCCGAAAGCAAAAAGTCTAATCTCGTCACGAAATAATCCAAAAAAATTTTCTACCAGTTGATCGGTTCTGTAAACGTGTGGCAAAATCAAAGACGTTTTATTCCCAATAAAAGACCAAGTTTATTGGATCAATCATATATTTAGAATTTTAGCGGCTACTGGAACAACAATTGGAAAATAGTAGATTAGACTGACCCCTGTTCGACCTTTAATGTTTCAGGATATGTAATAAGTTACCTTAACCTACGCCAATGCAGAAAAGTCCACAAAACTAGAAAACTGAAGAGCCACTTGCTGTAGTTTCATATAATCCACTAGTGATACCATAACAATTTTGCTAGTTTGATTTAGCAATTTAAATAGCTGGTTATACAATCAACGCACTAAATATTCAGTTATTAAATGTTTAATACTAATTACTTTTATTTATATACATGTTATTTATCTTGAACTTGATTACCTTAGAATTTTAGTGATATAGTAAAAGCCAGTGTATCAAGGAATATTTTAAATTTTGGAAATCTGGAAAGACTATAAATTGGACTGGTATTAGGTGCAAACCGGTGCCGGTGTGTACTATAGAAAAACAATTTATCGACAGCGTTTTGTCGTACTATTAGTCGTTCTTAAGGGGTTTCATGCACCTGGGTGTTGCAAAAAGTATGTACGTTTTAAAAAATATATTTTAAAGGTTATTAAGTCAATGGCGATTATATATTTTTATTGTACCTTAAATTATAAGAGTTTTTTTTAAAAAATATGTTTTAAATGTTAACATTATTTTTTATTGGGTTAAATGGACTACTGATGAAAACTATGATGCCTCATTTTTTACAGGATAAGTTCACAAAAAATAATCCAATTTGCAAAAATAAAAATTGATCTAAAATAAGGTATTACTTAAAATTTTCGAAGGGTTTATTTTCCAAAAATAAAAAAATTACGGTGTTTCAAACTAGTATGCAATTTTCGACCAAAAATTATGTATAAAAAATTATCTATTAAAAAAAATTAAAAAAAAAACCTTTTGACATGTAAAAAAATTAATTATTAAGATTAAAAAAAATATTAAAAATTGAGTAATATTGCAGACAGTGTCTGAAAACAGGCAGAGGTCCCAATCCGACACCAGGTCATATTTAATGCTATAACTTTGTGATGGAATGGAATTTTCTTCTTAATTTTTTTTTTTTGAATAATTCTTAGAAGTATAGAGAACAAAAATCCGTAAAAAAAAATTGAATTTTTGAAAATTTGAGGTGTATGTGTCCTCTGAAGCAAATAAGTGAATTTTCACATATAACATATGAATGTATTTAAGACAGATAAACTCTTAGTAAGCGTAATTTCGCAGATTATGTATTTGTGATAATTGATTTTTTTTCGAAACAATAACAAATAAAATTAATTTATTTTATTTATACCATTGGTTAGAATTGTTTCTAACAGATCCCATTGGTTCCTTTAGTTTAGTTATCATAGTTTTTTAGGAAAAAACGAGTTTAAGCAATAAATCCGCCAACGCATGTTTTTTCGATTACAAAGAAAAAATAGAGATCAGTAATTACCACGTTTGTCAACCGTGGTCTAATGACAAAATTTCGAAACTACAACTTGCATTTCTGTATCTCAGATTATAACGCTCTATTAAAAAATGATGACGTCCAGTTAATTTCTGGTAGATCTGGAAATGATATTTTCAAGGTTTTGGGTTCATCTTTAATGTAAAATAAATGAAAACGAACAAGGCCCATATTTCAGCAGTTTATCCACTGTTCTTTTATTTGTCTAATCCATTTCGAGACGCGTTTCGCCGTATCATGGCTCGTCAGTCGGGCTAGGATTGACAAACAAGAGAATAGAATTTATGGGTACTTATCCAAGTAGTTACGGAACACGATACTAGTATGGATACCTAATACTTCGTTGAAAGCTGACACAGCAGCTTTCAGAACCGACAGAGTGGTTGACACGGTCAACACTTACAAGCAGGCAGCGCTTTTCGAGGGATTCTCCTCAGGCATATGTGGGTAATGTAAAATAACTGAAAACGGACAAGCCCCATATGGCAGTTTACCCACTGTCCTCTTATTTTTCGGAGGAGAATCCCTCGAAAACAGCTGCCTGCTTTTAAGTATTGATTGTCGGCTTGAAAGCTGCGGTGTCAGCTTTGGATGGAGTATTAGGTACACGTACTTTTCGTACAATTCGTTGCATCCTACCAATTAATCTTTAGTTGCCATTTTTTCCCTAAATTGCAGTGTTAAGATGCCTGAAGAAACCTGCTAAAATTCCATGATTAAAACCTATTATATTTACCGCATATATATATATATATATATATTATATATATATATATATATATATATATATATATATATATATATATAAATACATAATAAATAGAATACTAAATTAGTAATTGATTTTCGTTTAAAGTAATTTATTCATTCTTCAAATGAATATCGTTAGGGACGCCATCTTAGATAAGCCCTTCCAAATTGTCAAACTCTATACCAATTGGTAGTAGTATTCAGCAACCTCAAAAACCTTGTACGTGGTCATTTCCAAGTCACCTTTTTTAACGAGAGTAATTAAATCAACGATAACATTGCTCGAAAATTTTAGATATTTCGGATCTTTACGATGGTTTCCACTTTAGTTTCATTGACGATAATATCGCAACCAGGGGAAACCTGGTTAAGTGTGACAATCTGGGAACAAGTTTTCGTAAGTAACGAATTACTTTTTTAAATTAAAATATAAATTATATATATAGGATATATAAAGTATAATGGTATGTACTTTTTTTTCCTTTTAATTTTATGCCATGAACAAAAAAATATACACGATTTTACCCAACGTGTCCCTATTTCCCACACAACGCCCGTTTAAAATATACCCTACGTTAAACCAGGTGCTTAAATGAACTTTAAATTTTATCCTTTTAAATAGTATCGTGACTTTGCAGTTATAACAGCGTGATACATAATATAAAGCCTGTAAAATTTTGTAATGGAATTTAAAATTTTTATAATGACAAAATCGATAATGATAAAAAACTGGTTTTATGTTGGTAATAATTTATGCTAATGCCTTAAGTAGCTTCAATGGACGTACCATTAGGGCTATTGTCTGAGCTTATAATTTAGATATTATCTATACACAACATTGTAGTGTTGAGGTCTATGGGCGACGTTGAAGTAATGTGGTTTTAAATAAAAAAAGAGGAGTGTTTTTAAAACACAAAGTCAAATAATTTAATGATCGGGGATTATTAACTACTAAGTATAAAGGGAATTTCTTTAGGAAAAAAACTGGGCGATAATCGACCAACAGAGTAACGATAATCGATTATTGTAATGTTTTTTTTTTTCAATCCGTTTTAAGACCTACCGAGACACATTTTTTTAGATCTCTCTCTCTCTCAATCCTTTCACCCCAACAGGAGTATCGGTGACACTATGCAGTTGCTGCCTCAACAGTCAATCTCCAGGCACCTCGATCCTGCGCGACTTGACTTGACTCGTGCATACCCATCCCAAGGAGAGATCTTACTTGGTGAGACCATCTTATCGGAGACCGTTCCCTTGATCTTTTACCTTCTACCTTCCCCGTTACTATAAACTTTTCCATGGCATCCACTTTCCTCATAATGTGACCAAAATATTTCAGGTACTATCTATTAATTCTGTTTGAAAGTCGGTCATTTAAACCAAGTTCTTCAAGAATAGATACCTTAGTACGGCGTTCGGTATATGATACTCTGAGATTCTTCGATATACCCACATCTCACATGCATCGATTCGTCTTTTGTCAGCTTGTTGAATGGTCAATGTTTCCGATGCGTAAGTTGCTATGAGGAATATAAGGCTGGATAGCAATCTTAACTTTGTATTTGTTGTTACAGCTGGATCTTTCCAGACCTTAGTGAGTTTGATGGTTGAGTTTCTAGCCATTGCCCAACGTCTGCTTACCTCCGCTTCACAACCACAAATAGTTGAAATGGTCTACAACAATGAAACCAGCAATTTTATTTATGTGTGACATATCTTCATTACGACTAACAATCATTACTTTGGTCTTCGCTCTATTAATTGTCAATCCCTAGTTTTTGCTAGTGGTGTCCAGGCGGTCCATAATTGATTCCAGCTCTTGTATTGAAGTTGCAAATATAACAGTATCATCCGCATATCTAAGGTTACTTAGCTTTTTTCTACCGATTGTCACACACCCCACTCCAGCCATCCCAAACAGAACTTATTATATGTTCACTATATATGTTAAAAAGTAAAGGTGACAGAATACAGCCCTGTCTGAACGCCTGCTTCTACGAAAAAGGGATTAGGAAAAGAATTATTCGGTTTAATCCTGCCATTTGTGTTCTCATACAAGGATCGGATAAGGTTTACAAGATATATAGGTGTTTCCATGCTGATTAGAATCGACCAGAGTTTGTTCCACTGTATACAGTCGAACGCCTTAGAGTAGTCTATAAAACAAATATTAGGTTGTTATGTGGAATTCTCTGACTTTTTCTATTATCTGGCGTATGTTGAGAATTTCTTCTCTAGTCTCTCTTCCTGGAATGAAACCTGTTTGTTCGGTAGATATTTGCGGTAGCAGAAAAGTTTTGAATCTTTCATTCAGGATCCAGAGAAGCACCTTAGCAGCGGGTGACACTAGAGCGATTGTTCTATAGTTTCTGCAATCCAGACGGAATCTTTTCTATGCAAGGGAATAAATGCAACTTGACACCAGTCTCTCGGTCATCTTCTTTGTTATTCGGCTTCTTTAACGACATTGCAGTCGCCCACTAATTGAGCCACCAAAAGTTCTTTATAATAATCCTTCCAAACATCAATGATTCCAGGCATGTCGGTGACTGTTCTTCCTTCCTTATCTCTGATTATTTGTATTTTAGGTTTGAATTCTTTCGATAGGTATTTTACCTATTCATAAAGTTCTTGTGGTCGATTGTTCGTAGCATGTTGTTTCTAGTTCCTCACATATATTCAAATATGCGTTTTTTTGTCCTTTTTTACAAGCTACCTTGATTTCTTTATTAATTGATCTGATCCTGTCTCGATGATCCGATGTGTTGTTTGTTTCAATAAGCTTTAGGGTATTGTCGATTATCCAATGTTTTTGAGGGTGTTTTTTATATTTGCCATTCACTGTATAGCAGCATTTGTTATCCACTTCTTAATAGCTGTCCACCTTTTTGTCTATATCTTCTGTGACTTCCGGAATGTTAAAGTTGACTATTGTTTGAAAAAGAGTACTGTTTGACTTTGTAATTCTCTTACTTGTTGTTTTTTTTGGGGGTGGCTACTTTTATTCTCATATAATAATTAATAACTTTTGATTTGAATTCAATATAGATGACCTCCATATATATATATATATATATATATATATGAGATATATATATATATATATATATATATATATATGTATATTTGGGTTTAACATTACACAAGTAATATATAACAATTATACAACTAAGTGTTGTGTTCCCATCCGCCATCTCTTCTTCCATTCCTCGTGACCTCATGGTTTGTGTCATATCTTCATTCCAGGATCTACGTGGTTGTCCTTTTTTATTTCTTCCCGGTGGTTTCCATGTCAAGAGCCTTTTGGGCCATCTTGTATCTTTCATTCTGAATAGGTGTCCAAACCATTTTAATCCTCTATTTTCTAATATTTGTATAATTGTTTCTGTTGCTGCTGTTCTGTTGCGTATTTCTTGGTTTGTTATATGTTGAAATTTGGACACTCCGGCGCTTCTTCTCAGGTAATCCCTCTCTATCGTCGTTATTTTTCTTTTATCCTCTTCTTTCATTACCCACAGTTCACTACCATAACTTAAAACCGATTCTACCATTGTTCTTCCAATTCTCTTTTTGTTTTGTGTAGTTATATTTTGATCCCACCATATTGAGTTAAGAGCTCCTATGATCCTCCTGGCTTTTTGTATTTTATTCTGTATTTCCTTTTTACCTATACCATTTTTATTGTCAATCAGTACTCCTAGATATTTAAATTCCTTGACTTGTTTGACATGTGTATCGTTGTTAATTAAGACATCAAACTCTATTTCCGAGTTCACAACATCTAGAGCTAATCAGGGTATAATCAATATGATGTTTGTAGTGCCTGTTCGGTGATACCTAGGTGGAAAGTTGTCTTGGATGATGTTTGAAAGTAGTATTAGTGATAGTGAAGCTATTACTAATAGCAAACTAAAGTAGACAATCTCCGCGTTCATTTCTAACACCAAGCCCATATTTTCCAATGATATTCCGAATCTCGTCATTGTCATTTTTTTTAGATGGATAAGTATTATTATGATAAGTATGATAGGTGTTAGTTTATGAGAACACATTAACAGCGAGGATATCAGACGAACAAGAAGAATTACTGATATCAGTAAAAGAATGGCTAAATTAAAAAAGTTGTAATGGGCGGGGCATGTGGCTAGAACGAATGATGGTAAATGGACAACAAAATTACTTAAATGGAGACCTTAGGAGATCAGACGAAGTGTCGAAAGACCAATAAAAAAATGGACTGATGATATCAGGTTGATAGCAGGCAATCGATGGCTCCATCTTGCACAGGATAGAGACAACTAGACGAGACTAGAGGAGACTAGAAGAGGCCTATTTCCTGCATTGTCTTATGAAGAAGAAGAAGAAGCAGATTCGTAGTCCTAGGTTATGAGCAGTTTATGCGCCTTCTTGTTAATGTTTGGTAGAATACTCAACGATGATAGCAGTTTATAGTTGTAAGAATCTAACTGCAGATTTATGGCGACAGTGTAAATATCTGGATTAGTGGTTACAAATATGACAAGAAGGCTGAGGTCTCGGTCGGGAATACATATTAATTCTTTGTTAAGCCGGTTGATTTTATGGACAGTAAATGCGCCCAGGATGGAAATTTCGGCACTTGGATGATGAGTCTGTAAATAATCACTGCAGTCCACAAGATAAGAGACTAGAATTTTATGATCGATAGATGCAGTAAATGAACCTTGTGGATTTTCGAGTTGGTAGTTTTAACCACCTTTCCATGGTAATTGAGATCATTTCTGGCACAAAGACAAATTCTAAAAATACGCGTTAACTATGAATAGAAGTCCTACCCAGGATATGGAAAGTTAATTATGCGGATTGATGAACTTACTTTAATTTCGCACAGAGTGAGTACATCAGGTTTATTTTATTGTAGGTATTGGTACACTGAATTTATGTTTATGTTTAAATTTCTAAAAGCTACCATAACTTGTAAAGGTTTCGATAACCTGTAAAGTCTACCATCTAAATTTACATGGGAGAATCTAAGAGTATAGTTACAATCGTGGTGGTCTCCATATACGAGGCTGGTTTGAAAAGTTCGTGCAAAGACCGAGAGATGGCACCACCGGCGCGTATCGAGGTCATGTTTAGTTAGTAGCATTTCTTGAATGAACGCACACCAAGTTTCAGCCATATTGGTGTATCAAGGAAGTCGAGTGATTTTCAAGAAATGGACGAAAAAGAATTTCGTGTGGTGATTAAACATTACTTTATGAAAGGCAAAACGCCTCAGGAGACTAAAGAGAAGCTTGATAAACATTATGGTGACTCTGCACCTTCGATTAGAACAGTTTATAAGTGGTTTCAAAATTTTCGGACTGGCCATATGGGCACAAGTGACGCTGAACGTTCTGGACGGCCTGTGGAGGTTACGACTCCAGAAATCATTGATCAAATCCATGATATGGTGATGGATGACAGAAGAGTTAAGGTGCGTGAGATTGCTAGTGCTGTGGGCATCTCGACTGAACGGGTACATAATATTTTGCATAAACATTTGGACATGAGAAAGCTATCTGCAAGATGGGTGCCGCGATTGCTCACGCTTGACCAAAAACGGAATCGTGTGAAGTGTTGCAAGGATGGTTTGCAGCTGTTCCAGAAGAATCCGGAGGACTTTAAGCGTCGTTTCGTCACTGTGGATGAAACATGGATATATAACTATACTCCTGAGACCAAACAACAATCTAAACAATGGGTTACCAAGGGGGAATCTGCACCAAAAAAGGCAAAGACCGTTCCTTCGGCCGGAAAGGTTATGGCGACTGTCTTTTGGGATTAGCAAGGGATAATCCTCATCGACTATCTAGAAAAGGGTAAAAACTATTACAGGTGAGTATTATTCATCGTTATTGGACGGTTTGAAAACCAAGCTGCAAGAAACACGCCCGCGATTGGCCCACAAGAAAGTCCTTTTCCATCACGACAACGCACCAGCACACACCTCAACAGTTGTGGTCGCAAAATTAATGGAAATAGGATTCCAACTCGTTTCACATCCCCCCTATTCTCCAGACTTGGCTCCCTCGGACTACCATTTGTTCCCCAATTTGAAGAAATGGCTGGCGGGACAAAGATTTTATTCAAACGAGGAGGTGATTGCAGACACTAATGGATATTTTGCAGACTTGAACAAATCCTATTATTCCGAAGGGATCAACCAACTAGAACATCGTTGGACGAAGTGTATAAGCCTAAAAGGAGACTATGTCGAAAAATAAAAAAGGTTTACCCCAAACACATAAGTAGTTTTTATTTTTGCACGGACTTTTCAAACCAGCCTCGTACGTTAATACAGAGCACCTTATTTTGTAAAAAATAGTCAACGTGCAGACACGGCGTCTGATATGATTTTATAATATGTAGAGATCAAAGGAACGTTAATATATATTTTTTTTAATTTTAAGATAAACTCCACGCTACTGTACAATAAGCATAAATATTGTTTAACTTTATAGATATTGTAGATTGTAAACATTGTGTTTACATTGTAGCAAAAATAATGGTCATTATTTTTTTAATTACATTGACTATAAAACAGATATGCAGGTAAATGAAATATGGTTAATGTTACTGTTTTATTACAATGCTTTTTAGATGTAATATACATTTCAGTTTTTATGTGTTAATTTTAATAAACGGAAATAAAAATTGCAATGCACAAAGGTTAATAAAAATGAAAATTATCATTTTAAAAATTATAATGCCAAAATAAACAATTGTTTATGCTAAGTAAATACAGAGCATGTTTCCCGCCCTAATTGGAAAAATAGTTTATTAGACGGTAGCCTCTGGGAAAAAGTAAAGTTTCAAAGAGTTGCTTTAATTAACAGCAATAACAAAAATTTTCAGCAAAACAATTATTGAGTAAATAAAAATGTTTAAAATAGCAAAATATAAATGATCTTAAAAATATTACAGAGACAGCACATTTAAATACGTCAGTGTTATCAAGTGATACCTATATGGCAACCAGAGTTGCTTCGCTGCTTTTACATTTGTAATCTTTGTTTCCTTTAGCCATTTAAATCTGCACTTAGAAAATAAACACATAAAAAATATAACATTAATTAGTTTCTGAATTAAATTGTTAATCATAACTATTTAACATACTATAATAAATTATATTGAGACAGTGTAAGTCTGATTTCTTCTTCATATGGTCAGATTCTTGCCAGAATGTCACCCTTATGAGGCACAACTCAGTTTTTTAAGGTTCTCGATATAAAGTATGACCATCGCAGTGTTAACAACCAATTCTATATCAAAAATTTGATATGATGAATATTTTTGATTTCATCTTTTGATCTATTGAAAACAAGCAAATGAGCAGTTTCTATTGCAATCATATTTTCATATTTTCAAATATTAGTTATTTTTGGAGTCAGTTATTCATTATATGGAAAAGACACATACTTTTTATTATCGGGATCACCGAAATATTCTTAATATTGACAGCGATTTATTTGTAATATTTATGTTTTCAAGTCTAGTTTTTTTTTATCCAAACATTTGTAATGATACTGTTATTTAATTAAATACCAATAGTATTCTTTCGTATATATGTATAGAATATTATGTAATAAATTCGTGCATTTTTTTAAAGGTTTTTCCTGCTTCTTTTAATATATAAAATTGAAAAATTGCCTTTTATTCTCCAAATTAACTAATAATATCCAAGAATCTGAATAAGAGCGAAATAAAATTAGGAACTTTTGTTAATGATCAACTGATATCCTCGCTTTATCAAAATGTAATTTTAATGATGAGAATTAGGGCTTAAAGAATGTCTTTATCTCAAGGGAATTGAAAACCATATATAATATACATTTAGCTGCCACTCTTCTTATTGAAGTTTTAAATGTACTTATATAAAAACTCATTCTGGTACTTAGAACTTTGAAATTTGGATGCTAATCTAACTTAAACTTTGCACAGTAGAAGTTTACAGCTAAATCGCAAGGGTCTTGGAATAATGTCTTAAGGAAAGTGTAAGGAATAAAAAACATTTTTGTTCCGAATAACTTTACTTTTATTTTCTAAGCTGCAGTTCTTTTTTGAACTTCGAAGAAGTGGAAAGTTTCCTTATTAACATGTTTTTCTCGTTACCATAATGGCACTCCAATTAACATAGTAGATTCCTGTAAGCAGAGACAATCCTTACAAATAAGTTATCGCATTATTATTGTTTAATAAGGTCTAAATTATTTGCTGATTCTACAAAAACTTAAATTTAAAATAAGTCAAAAACATAGTGGCAACAGTTTATGAAAGATTTAAATAGTTGAAGCTTACCGTGGGACAGCATACCAAATTTTAATATAGATTTTTTATTACTGAGTGCTTTGTTACCATCTATTTTTATGCCCAAATTCTTACCTAACCTTCAAGATTTTCTAACCAACTGAAACTACATGAAACTGTTGAGTCCCTAAATTATATATATACGTATGTATATATATATATATATATATATATATATATATATATATATATATATATATATATAACTACTAAAAGCATAATTAATGCGGCTGCCAGTATATGAAAGGCGGATGTCTCGTATTTTGTTAAATTGTATACTTTATATGAAAGGAGTTCAGGTTAAATTCAAAATTATTATGTACATATTGATACAAAATAATTTGAAACTAACTCTAATACTTTCTGATTTGTGTACTGTAGAACTTAGAGAACAATAACTTACATACATCTAGATTTTTTAAGCTTTATCCAACAATAACCGTACCTACCCGAGCACGACTTCATTCAACAACCAAAAAAGTTATATATATATATATATATATATATATATATATATATATATATATATATATATATATATATGTATATATATATATATATATATATATATATATATATATATATATATGTATATATATATTTATATATATATATTTTATATATATATATATATATATATATATATATATATATATATATATATATATATATATATATATGTATAATATGTATTTTATTGTTTATGATTGCATTTAGATTTTTACTGACCACCATGGTTTTTGTTTTGCTCGTATTCAGTTTCAGGTCATATTCCTCACATATATAAACAATTTCGTTCATGAGTCAATGGAGACCCTCTTCAGTTATTTATACATACACCATTGATTGTAATTCTATTTGCTTTATCAGAAAGTGCTTCATTAAGGATTTCCTCCGAATAGACACTGAATAACAGGGGAGGGCGTACACCTTTCTCTATTTTTATTTCTTTGTACATATATATATCCACTTTTATTTTGACGCTCTGGTTCCTGTATAAATATGGTATTATTTGTAGATCTTTGCCATTAATTTTACAAGATTGTAGTAGTTTCATCATTTCTTTATAATTTACTATATGTTTTTTGGAAATCTATGAAGCATAGATAAACATTAGTGTTGACAACCCTATATCTTTCAATCAGAACGTGAATGGAAAATAATGCGTCACTTGTTCCGAGTCCGTTCCTAAAGACAAACTGTGTTTGTCCTGTACGTTCATCTAGTTTTTTGGATATTTTTTGGTGGATTATTTTAAGGAAGAGTTTTAAAGTGTGGTTCATTAGACTTATATTTCGACATTCCCCTCACTTTTTAAGATTATTCTTTCGCGTATTAGTATGAAAATTAATGTTAACTAATCAAGAAATATTCTGGTGATTTCTGTAGGAACCTTATCTTCACTTACCGCTTTTTTGTTTCTCAGTGGTTTTGCTGCCGTTAGTACTCCGTCTTTAGTGATGGAAGGGCCCATTGCATTAAGCTAATTTATTTTATGTTCTCAAGTCGCATCACTATCCATTTCGCCTATGTATTTTTCCCATCTATCTATCCTTTCTTGTATATTCAACCATACTTTACTTTCTTTATCTTCTACTACTTTTGGATCTCTTGGTCTCCTTAGTCCAGCAGATTCTTTAATTTGCTATGTAAATTAAAAGTGTCATATTTTTTCCTAGTGTTTCTATTTCTGTACATTGTTGATTTAACGATGGGTCTTCAGCTTCCTTTATTAGTGTTCTGTGCGGAACACTTATTGGATCACGTCGATGTCTGTCCGTCCATCCGTCTGTCACACCCGATTTTCTCAGAAACCACTTAATATACAAAGTTGAAATTTGTCACAAATATAGGGACTATAAGTTTTGGAGGGCGAAATCGAAGGTGAAATTTTTTTTTTACCATGTCATCGAGTGAGGTATCACTCGAAAGCTTGTGAAAACACGAGTTCAAAAATGCATATGATGAAATACTTGCGCACGCTTTTCTTTGTATAAATTGCCAAAATCGACCGCCCTCCTTATGTCAAAAAATGCTGATTAAAAAATTTAAAAAAAATTCTGGATTCTGATCTCACCCAATCACGGATCATTGTATACCATTGTAATATATATATTTTTTATTTTAAAGGCAATTACAGCGCGGGACACTAAATGTGCAAGTCCTACTTGCACTTGATCGATTTTCTTTTTTTTGATTAGATTGTGCGTTTCTTTGTAGTTTATGTCATTGTTGTTCTTAGACTTGCTTCTTACTTCCATCATATCCAATATTTCTTCCGTCATCCATGATTGTTTCTTTTTGGTTGTTTCTTGTTTTAGATGCCTTTCGATTATTTTTTCTAGTGTTTCCATTGATGTGTTGCCATTTTCCTTCACGTGTTTGATGAGTTTTATCCAGATTTCTACCATGTACCCGATTATGTCTTTTTCTTTGGGTTTGTCGATGTTAATATTTATTGTTGTTTGTCTATGGTTTACCTCTTTTAGTCTAATCTTAGTAGTAGTAAACACCAAATTATGATCTACATATAGTGAAACCTTGCAGCGCAGATCTGACTTCCCACTAACTATTTTCTGTTTCAGGACCAGAAAAAATATCTGCGCCACGATTTTCCGACCACATAAAAGTTAAGACAACAGTTACTGAATATTTGGACAGATAAGATACTTCCTTGTCTTTTAAGTGTATTCAGTCACTTGGCATCAATCAAGGCGAATCATACTAAAAAATAATAACGTGAATTGCATCAACAGATTTCATATTCAGGTAAGTAACTTATTAAATATAATTGTTGTTGTAAGCTTTTTGGCAAATCTCAAAATGGGCACTAACCTAGTAGTAGATAGGGCAGTGTGACCCGGAACTGATGAGAGAGGAGAGGATTGGGGGATATCCGGTTTTTCCAAGTGACTCAGTATCACTTCAGGACTAGGTTCTTGGGGATAGGGCCAATAATTGTTTATTATTTCCCTTTTGGTAGCCTATTTTTTATGCCCCCTACCATTAAGTTTGAATATTGTAAAGGTTCATTGTAAACACTGGTGTCATGTTTTTAGAATCTAGTCTCTCTCGCAAGCAGCCCCTTTTTTTCTGGAAGTCCTCCGCGTCACAGTTTTTTAATCTTTATTATAAAACGAAGTTCTCTTTTCTTTGAAAATCCCCCCCGCGTCATCGATATTTGAAAGATAATTTTGTCACAAGAGAGAGTTTTTTTGAGAAAGTACCTCCTTGGTTAGCAATTATTGAAGATAACATATTTTTCCTATAAAAGAGGATCCTATTTCATTTTTAGAAAATCTTGTCCTTCAAACATGGTAAAGTTTTAAGATAAACAGGGTTCATTTTTCCTTTAGAAATCTATCCCCTTGTTCCCAAGGCAGGTCAACGATTTATGAAAACAGTAAAGTTTCATTGTAGTTTTTGGTAAAGTTCTATCTTGTATCTTGATATCATTCGATAGTAAGGGGAAGTTTTTTCTTCGGAAAACTTTTCCTCCGGTTATCGATTTTTGAAGGTGGTTAAATACTATTATAAGAGAGGATTTTTTTATTTGTGTCAAAAATTAAATCTTCCCTGTCCCAGATTTTCTCTATATGATCCGAGTGTTCCCTCTATATCCGGTATAATATGATAAATAGCGAAACTAAAAGATCCAATAAAATTTATTTACAAACCGGATCTTTCATAAAATTTACCGTTCGTGTTTATATAAGGTGTATGTGGTAGAAACTGAAAGGTTAATACATACTAGAGTTAAATACGCATGAGAAAAAAAATAATTCAACAGTTGTAGTTTAATACGAGGACTGTATGATAAGTACCTGCCCTTGACAAGAAAAAAATATTTTTATGTGTAAAATTTTATTTTTTAACATAGTCTCCTTTTAGCTCTATACATTTAGTTTATCTGAAAATCCGATTGCTCCAACCCTTTCCTAAATCACGCAGCGATTTGAAAGTTTGCAGGATTCTTGTGAAAAGTTATGTTAACTAAAAATATAATTTTTTAAATAGTAGTGGCGCCATCTGTCGTTAAGGCTAGATACTGATCATACAACCCTCGTATCAATACTCTGTAGGACACACCACCATTGCAATGGAAACCAGACTTCCTGTTCACTCTCTTATTTCTACAAACGAAATACTAAGGAAGTATTCAAAGTTCGTAAACACCCTAATAATATCAACAGAGATTACGCTCTGCTTTACAAATGAAAACCGATTATTACACTTGGTCGGGACTCGATGACTACCAGTGAGGTTGAAATATCAGTGCTCTAATCCCAAAAAATAAAAAATCACTCAAGAAGCCTCCTATAAACTCAGGTAAAATATAAGAACGTTATTTCAATTTGACACGGTCTAATCCCGAGAAACATGACTTCTCGTTTAACCAAAGACAAGAAAGCTTTGTTTGCATGAATGCAATAACATAGTTTACATGATGTTCTTCTCACTCGAATCCTATTGGTTTGTCAATATTTAGAATATTTGAAATACTATTACATTCATATATCAATACTGTAAATCAAATTCTAATTAAATTTTAGTAACTAGCATTAAAATATTATTAAATTGAAAATTAATTGTATTGTAAAATCGTCTAAACATATTTTTTTAATTCAAATTGTTGGTTTTGGGACTTTGCTGTTATTTAAATTTAAATCGATTGTAATTTGAATTATGTTTAAAATTGAAAACATAATTTAATATTTTATTGCATGTTATGCATAATTAAAGACCCCTAATGGGGTAGTTTGATACATTTATTAATAGACAAAATGTAAAATATCTATTATAGGTAACAAAATAGTTGTTGAAAGATGTTTTACACTATTTTTCTGGACTCTATGTACAGGGTGGTCCAAATTGGACACTTTTAAAGGAGATAGACGAAAACCGATGTCGGTGTCTGAGGCTCAATTTTTATAATAAACTCAATGGTGAAAACCGCATATCGATATCTAGTGCCGTTCCAAAAATCTGCATTTTGAAAAAATGTTTGTAATTCTTTTCCTATTGAAAATTTTTGATTTCTGTAAAAACATTCTCAAAGCACTTTTTCACGTGAATTTCAACAGTGTGAGTTACATTTTTTTGTAACTAATATTTTAATATTTATTGACGCAAAAATACATTTTTTAAATGGGATACCCTGTATATTTTTCCTTATACGAATAGAGTTTTAAATTCCCATTCTAAAGATATAGCACACTTTATATTTTACTTAAATCTACTTCAAAATATAAAGATTTTCGGTTTTTACGCGAGGTTTAAATGCACATTTTGTGAAGTAGGCCTTGAACGGAGCTTCAATATCAATTGCTTGCCGATAGCAGTCAAATCGTAAAAAGAAATTCCCAGAAGTAACTGTAAGAGTCACAACTACAATGATATTGACTAAATACTTTAAACTATGTGGAAAATAAAACAAAACAACAATAAAACAATTTATTCTGAGTAGAGCAAACTAAAACAAAACAATTTTCTATAAGAGATGTTCGAAATGTCGACCAGTTTCATTTACACATAAGCGGCACCTTTTCTGGACACTTCTTACCCAGTTGTGAGTGCTGCAAAACTTTGTGCCACTGCGACTTCTAACTCTTGCCTGGTGTTTGTCGGCAATTTAAAAATTAGGTCTTTCAATCTTCCCCAGAGGTAGAAGTCCATGGGTGTTAAAT
This sequence comes from Pachyrhynchus sulphureomaculatus, assembly GCA_019049505.1. Lineage (NCBI taxonomy): Eukaryota > Metazoa > Arthropoda > Insecta > Coleoptera > Curculionidae > Pachyrhynchus > Pachyrhynchus sulphureomaculatus. Next base: position 140,878,490 of record CM032456.1, read on the forward strand.
CCGGTGACCTTGCCGCCCAACGGTTCGGATCTTGGTTGGCTATCCGGTTATTGTCGAAATTGGCCGATAAAAAATTACTGATAACTGCAGCGTTGTGAGGGGGTGCCCCGTCGTGTTGAAAAAATATATTTCTAAAGTCCATTAACGGCAGTTCATAAACAAGAGGTTCTATTTGCTGCCTTAAAATTTCTAAATATCTCTGAGAGGTGAGTGTTCCTTCGTAAATAAATGGACTTATAACCCTACCTCTAAAAATTCCTGCCCACACGTTTAATCCATATCTGCCTTGATTTCTTTGCTTCACAACTGCATTACTTACATAAGGTTCGTCTGTCCAATCGCAATTTAATGAAAAATTCGGAACATGGTTACAATTCTGCAGAAACCATTGGCAAAAATTCATACGCCGTTGAAAATCTCCGTCTCTAAGGTGATGAAATTTTCTTGTCCTATTTGGCCTGAATTTGTGCTTCTTCAAAGTACGACTTACGTTAGTTGTTGGTAGTCCAGTGGATTTTTTAATTGCCGGGTTGAAGTGTTGGGATTATTTCCGATAGTTTCTAAAACTACTATTTCTTCTAACTCCTTATCCCTGTTTGATGCATAATTTTTGGGTCGTTTCTTTTCAAACTGGCCACTATTAACTAGGTTATATCGCAATCGAGCGAATATATCCTCGAAGGGTTAACGCCTCTCTGGATACTGTTCGTGGTACAAATTACTTGCCGCTTCCGAATTTTCTCCGGTTTGTATGAAACACACTATCCCATTTTTCGTAATTTTCAAACTTCAATGCGATTTATTTGACAATTCAATAACTGATCCCAAAGTAAAATTTGACAACTACGAGTAAACAATTGAATTAAACCATATGGCAGCTCCGTCCAAAGCCTACTTCACAAAATGTGTATTTGAAATTCGCGTAAAAACTGAACCTTTATATCTTGAAGTAGATTTAAGCAAAATATAAAGTGTGCTATATTTTTAGAATGGTGATTTAAAGCTCTATTCGGATAAGGAAAAATATACAGGGTATCCCATTTAAAAAATATATTTTTGCAGTTATAACTATTAAAATATTAGTTGTAAAAAAATGTAACTTACACCTGTTGAAATTCACGTGAAAAAGTGCTTCCAGAATATTTTTACAGAAATCAAAAATTTTCAATAGGAAAGGAATTGCAAACATTTTTCCAAAATGCAGATTTTTGAAAAAACATCCTGTATATCTGAAACGGTATTAAATATCGATATGCGGTTTTCACTGTTGAGTTTATCATAAAAATTGAGCCTCGGACACCGACATTAGTTTTCGTTTATCTCCTTTCGATAAAAGGGTTTACTTTTAAAATTGTCCAGTTTGGACCACCCTGTACAGGGATATTTTTTAAGAGTATAACCTACCTGAACTAACCTAATTTACTATTTCCTTATTGTACTTACCAAAAAATTTTTCAATGTTCAAATTAGTTTTTACATAAAATTTCTCACTTTTCAAATTGATCACACAATTAAATAAAACTTTTTAATTTGTTTACAGAAATATGTGACAGATGATATTTATGTTGAATTGTTAGGGATATACCGATATAGAGCTTTCAAGTCATAGTGGCTCACTCAATTTATTCTTTTCCTGCTTAGGCTATTGAAAAATTTCTTTCACTAATAAACGAAATTCTTTATGAACTTATCACTTGTCAAATTTGGCACGTTACAAAGCCAACTCGGATTTTTTTAAATAACAATTTCTACAGATAAGCAAACCATTAAATGATATTTTTCAGTCAGTTTATAAGAATATATAACTCTATGTATTTATTTTTAGTCGTTAGGGCATTTCAATTATTGAACCGAATTTTAACCTTCAAGTGGCTCACCCGATTTATTATTTTCCTATTTAGCGTATCAAAAAAATTCTTTCACTGCTAAACTTACTTTTTTCTGAGGCAGCCAAATATAATAACAAAAGAATTATCACTTGTCAAATTTGACAGATTACAAAGTACACTAGATTTTTTTAAAATGTCATCCTTCACGTATGGTTGGAAAAATGACAAATTTTTTGGTATAATATTTGGCTTCCTCACAAAAAAAAATAACTTTTTTTTTACCAAATGGGAAGATCGAGTAAGCCTCTTAAAGTAAAAAATCCCGTTTAATAACTTGAATGCCTTGTATATCAGTAACAACTTCAAATAAATATCAAGTCGTACATATTTTTGTAAACGGATTAAAAAAATGTGGTTTAATAGTGACTTTATATGTAGAGCAGGGGTGCTCAAACGGTCGATCGCGATCGACAAGTCGATCGCGAGTGCTTTTTGAGTCGATCTCGAGAAAAAAATTCCGATATAGAACTATTCACAGATTTTGTTTTAGGTAACTAAAACAAAATGTAATGAATAAACTACTAAAATTTATTCAATCCACAATTAGGCCAGAATAACCCCCTCATCACTTTCTTTTATCGTAATAACCCCCTGCTAGCGGCAAAAGGCTGCTTTATCAAAGGAACGCGCGGTACTTGTCAAGGAAAAGCCGCGTTTTTGATTCCCGCCGATTTTTCTAGAAACTTCGGGCGGCGTGTTTGACGGGAACGTTCGCGCCGATATAAATGTTGCGCCTGCAGGAATAGGAGTCAGTCTGAGTTGTAACTTGAAGGCGATACATTGATACAAAGTTTATTAATAAATAGTCCAAAATGAGTGCGGCGAAGAAAAGTAAAACTTATCATTTTAATAACGATTGGGAGGAAGAATTTTTCTTTTGTATGGTAAAGGATAAGTGCATTTGTCTCATTTGCCGTGCGTCAGTTGCAATACTAAGCGTGGGAACTTAGAGAGGCATCATAAAACGGTTCATAAAAACTGTGAAAAGGATTTTCCGTTACAGAGTGAATTAAGAAAACGAAAAGTACGTGATTTGATAACTTGTTTGAAAAAAGAACAAACCATGTTCACAAGACCAGCCAAACAATCAAAAGCTGCAACGATCGCGTCATTTAAAATATCTCATATATTGGCGAAACACAAGAAACCATTTGATGATAGATTGGTTGTGAAGGAAGCATTTATTGAAGCGGGTGAGACTTTATTTGGAGATTTTAAAAATAAAACAGAGATTATGTCTGCTATTAGAGAACTTCAGTTATCTCGTCCGACTGTTACAAGGCGTGTGAGTCAGGACATGGCAGATAAACTAAAACATGATATCATGGAATGTACATACTTTTCTTTACAGTTAGACGAATCCACCGATATGATAGACACTGCCCAGCTGTGTATTTTTATTCGAATGGTATTCAATGACATGTCGGCTAAGAAAGAGTTTTTGGCAATGATTCCTCTGAAAGGAAAGACACGTGGCGAAGATATATATGACGTTTTCTTCAATTTTGTAACAAACTACAAGCTACCAATATATAAACTAGTGTGCATTACAACCGATGGAGCACCAGCAATGACTGGAAACAAAAACGGTTTTGTGGCATTGTGTCGAGCTAATGATGATTTCCCTTCATTTTTCTCCTTCCATTGCATTATACATCAACAAGTTTTGTGTTCAAAAATTCTAAACATGGAGGAGATAATGGGCATTGCAATAAAAATTGTGAATTCTATCCGTGAACGTAGCTTGCAACGACGGCTCTTTAAATTGCAGTTGGAAGATAGTGAGTCAGCTGAACACACTGATTTAGTTCTTCACACGGACGTCAGATGGTTGAGTCGCGGAAAATTCCTAGAAACATTTTAAGAATTATTGCCCGAAATAACAGCTTTTCTGGACGAAAGAGGTGATGACACTCAGATGCTGAAAAACGGAAAATGGCTGATTGATTTGGCATTTTTGACAGATATCATAATGCATTTAAACACCATTAATTTGGAGCTTCAAGGTAAAGGAAAAACTATTATTGAGATGATTAGCGCAATAAACGCATTCAAAAGTAAATTGCAACTTATGATAGATCAACTGAAAAGAAAGGATCTGAAAAATTTTCCGTCTTTGAAAGCAAGGATTCCTCAGTTGAATTATGATATTTATGAGGCAGAATTATCAAATATTTTGGGCCAATTCGAAATACGTTTTTATGATTTCAGTAAATTGGCAAATATCGCATCATTTATGAGTTAACCTTTTTCGTGTAAAAACATTGAGGAATTAGCTACTGAAATAGCAAGTCAGTTTAACATGGACTCATGTTCTGTTGAAAATGAGTTAGTGCAGATTATATCAGATATACATCTCAAAGCCACAGCATCTGATAAAAAATTCTGGTGTATTATATCTGAAGATAAATATCCGAATCTAAGGCAAATTGCCCTTCAACTGACGGCAATGTTTGGGTCAACTTACTTATGCGAGTCTGCATTTTCTGAAATGAAGATAATTAAATCAGAATATCGCAATCGACTAACTGACGAACATATGTCATCATGCTTGCGATTAGCACTCGGGAATTACGTACCATCTTATGAAAAGTATGCTGAGGACATGTAGTGCCACGCTTCAACATCCAAAGTCACTGTTTAGTTAAGTTTAGACACTAGAACTCGTTTGTTTTATAAGAACCAATAAACTCGCAATTTTGAATAATTATGAGTTTTTTCATTGACATTTTAGAGCAGACCTACACTTACCTTGACTAAAAAAATGCATATTGTGCGGAAAACTAATATCTATGCCACGATACACCCTACCTAGACGACAATCCTGCATCACACTTACTTGCAGCCTCTCAGAGTCGATCGATCGTAGTCTAACAATATTGAGGTAGATCGCCAGCAGTTCAAGTTTGAGCACCCCTGATGTAGAGGATGACATTTAAAAAAATCCTTGTTGGCACAAAAAACTAAGTTAACTGTTAAAAGAAACTTTATTGATACCCCTAATAGGACAAGAGTAAATTGAGTAAGCCACTTAAAAGTGAAAATTTAGTTCAATAACTTCAATGGCCTGTATATCGGTGATAACTGAAAATGAATATCAAATATTACATATTTTTGTAACCGGACTGAAAAAATGCTATTTAATGGTGATGAGGGCTATTTAAAAAAATCATAGTTGGTTTTGTAATCTGTTAGTTTAGAAAGTGATAATTTTTTTATTATCATATTCCTCACAAAAAAATAAGTTTAGTATAAAAAAATATTATTTTCTAGTAAAGACAAACATCTGAAGAAAAATCTTAGGAATCGAGAATTTTCATCACATGATTAGTTGAAGGTCGTTGAGGTGTAAACAATTGTTTTGTTTTTGGTTGGAATAACTTGAGAAACAGGAGACAACATGTATTTGTATGGACGATCGTTTGCAGAATTTTTTTAGCTCTGGGAGTTTTCTTTCAATACTAGGTTAAAAAAGCACCCTCGTACTTTAAGATGTACAGTGTAAAGTTCTCGATACCATGGACACTTTCCTTTTTGGCTTTCTATGGATTTCTCTCTTGAATTGAGTACAAATTTCTAATTTCTAAAGCGGTATTCGCTTGACACCATTCCAAATTACCAGAAGATAAAGGGAAAAGATAAAATAATACTGGAAAATCGTAGGGCATCTGAGTTTTGCCAAGCTAATAATATAATAATACCGGAATGCCAAGATGATACCTAAATTATCTGACGCTACAAACTCCAGAATCATATGAAAATGATAAACACATCCTTAATGTTATACTGATTAGTCGAATAAATGGAAAACAAGCACTGGGAGACTCTTGCAAGAAAAACTTTTATATGCATGGCATTTAATCGGAAGTGAAAGAAAAGAAACTAATCAGCACTAGTTATATAGAAATAGAATCATCGGTGGAAAACTTAGTAGACCTTTCCAAGAAAGAAAAGAAAGGGATAGAAGTAAAAATGCTAGTTATAGTAAGAACCACTGAAAATTTGAAAAAAAAAGAGACGTTGATATGGCTTAAGCTTAAAAGTATAAAAAGTTCAGGCCATGACGATATAACTAATGAGCGGCTTAAAGACAGTGGAAGAAAACTGACTGAACAATTAACAAAACCTTTACTCAAAAATAAAACTACCTTGAGACTTCGGATCCCTAGCACAATGACACTACACAACAGTTGTCATCACTACAACAATCACTTCACTTTTGCACTCAGTGCAAGTTTTGTTAACCCCGTTATCATCATCAGAAACGACGGTTGACTAAAACTAAGAGTAAAAACTATGATACTTATACTAAACTAAGAATTACTTAAATGTGTTGTTCACAATCAAATCATTCCATTCGCTGTAAATGTTATGAACTTGCCGCGTGACACTTTTTGAGTTCATCGTTTAGTCACTTTCCCGATGCATGAAATCATTAAAAAGTGACGAAAACTTAATAAACAATTAATAAAATAGTTATAAGTTTAGGTTAAATATTCGTAATTTTACCATTTTTACTCGGGATCAGAATATGACGAATTATATTTCAATACCATATAATACAAAATATGCCAAAGGACTTAATAATATGATTAATAATGTAGGCCTCAAGTTAGTCTATAAGTCATTAAACAACTTAAAAAATACCTAGAAAATTCGAAGGATAAAATTCGCGAACGTGATAAAAGTGGAATTTCAGAGATACGGTAGTTCTGAAAAATCAAATACTGTTGAGTGATAACCGTTGTCTAGTGCCAAAAATATAACTTCAGACAAATAAAAAGATAGCACTACCACCTTGTTGTTAAAAATAAGATAACAAGATACACGCAAACTGCGGAGGAATAAATATCTTAACTATAACTCTAAAACCAACAACAAAGATAATTGCCAATAAAATTAACTAGCTCGTTATACTGGCAGATGAACAACAGTAAACAGGGGTTTAGGTCACAGAGTTACTGTACGGATAATGTTTTCATCAAATATAAATTACCCAAAAATCGACCAGCTGCAACGTGTAACTTTAGAATCTTTAATATATTTCTTTTTTTTGAAAAAACACGACGCATATCATAAAAACCATCGAACATGTTTACTCAAAAAAAAAACAAGCAAAAAGCCCATAATAACAGCAGCATATTTAAACGATGCAATAAGTTAATGCAAATACCTAACAACTGAAACAAAATTTAAATTTATATGACACAAATTAAATATATCTAACACACACAAACAAACACACATCAAATGCAAAACAGATACTCGGTACAACAGAAAGGAACATAGTTCTCAGATTAGCGGGAAAGAGCCTGTTAGGTAAAGAAAGAAGTAACAACACTAGAGAGTGATGCAAAATAGATAATATAAGTGACTAGAGAGTTAAATAGAATGGAACAAATATTCAGCAAGAATGAGATAAGAAAAAATAGGTATAAGAGGTGGGTCTCCAGTAGGAAAGGAAAGCATGGGTAGAGTCTGAAAATCTTCCCAATAAAATAGGAGAAGATGACAATAAACAGGTAATTGTGCCTAAACAAAGGCATAAACCGAAGAAGAGATACTCAGTATAAGCAAAAAGAGGTCATGTTTTCATAAAGTTTATAAAACAAGCTCAATTTTACACAATTTTCAACAGTTTTTTGAAAACTTCTCAGACATTTGCAAGACTGAGAAATATATATATATATATATATATATATATATATATATATATATATATATATATATATATATATATATATATATATATATAAATATATTTTCAATTTCTTGGGCTTTATGGTTCTTTTGTTTTAAGGATAGAGAAATTACATCATGTTCTAGTTAGAAGTTTACTGAAAATGTTTCAGCTAATTTGTAGGCTTCTTCAGTTCATCTAGAAATTGAAATTTTCAATCAATGTACATTTTCCTCCCTTCTTTACATTTCTTTATGACTTCAAATTTTGATTTTACAGGTTTTTATTTTTTCTGTTATTTCTGCTCTATATTTGGGACCTGTTAGTTGTAAGCGTCTGTCAATTAAATTTATAACAGTATTTTTCTTAAAATTTAGGGGATGATGTGAATGGTAGTTTAGATATATTCCAGAACTTTTTGGTTTTGTGTATCATTTCCTATTTATTTTGTAATTTTCTCTTATTAGAATTAGATCTAGGAAGTTTATGGCGTTGTTTTGTTCTGTTTCGATGGTGAATTGTATTTTTTTGTTACATTGGTTGAAGGCTTTAACTGTGTTTTCTATTTGGTCTTCTTGTGGTGCTAGAATGCAATCATCTACGCATCTTTTGAAGAAAATAGGTTCAATCTATCAATAACATTTTCCTCCGAATACTCCAATGCCAGCTGGGCAAGAGTAGCAGAAATAGGAGCCCCCATTGCACAGCCTTACATTTGAAGGTAGAATGACCTTTGGTACTGAAAGAAGTTATTTTTAAAGATTATATTTATGGCGTTTATGAATTCTTCTTGTTTGTTGTTGCGGTGATTATAAGGTTTATGGGTAAGTTTGTATATAAGGACACGACATCGAGGGATATGAGTTTATTTTTCTTGGGCATGTGTATAATATTTATGAAATGAAATATAAAAAAACATTTTTTCCAGTGACTTTAGAAAGAATATTTGAGAGGCATTCGGAGATATTGTAGAATGGGTACTGTATACTAGACACTATCGGTCTCAGGGGGATGTTGGGCTTGTGCAATTTGGGAAGGCCGTATATTTTGGGAGCTTCTGCATTGTGAATAATAAGAGTGCTATATGTTTCCTTACTGATGTAGTCTTTGTTGTACCAGACTTTAACTAAGTTGTTATTTAAGGTTTGGTAGGTATTTGTGGGATTGGTATGTATCTTCTTATAAGTAGTTTCATCATTAATAATTCTAGCATTTTTGATTCGTAGTCGTTTGTGTTAAGAATAACCGTTTTGTTGCTTTTGTCCGGTATTAGGATTGTAATTTCAGGATTATTTTTTAAAAACTTTTTTACTTTGTTTATTTTATTATTAATATTGCGTTGGGTTATGTTATTTTTTGCATTAATGCTGTTTTTGATTTTATTTATATATATATATATATATATATATATATATATATATATATATATATATATATATATATAGATATGTATATATTTATATATATATATATATATATATATATATATATATATATATATATATATATATATATGTATATATATATATATATATATATACATATGTATATATATATATATATATATATATATATATATATATATATATATGCGTGTGTGTGAGTGTGTGTGTGTGTGTGTGTGTGTGTGTGTGTATGTATAAAAATATATTTTTTATAGGTTTTTGGCGAGGAGGGATTTGAAAAGTATGTTATTTTTACTAAAAGTTTCAAATAAAAAGGGAGTGAATAGAGGGATTGCACAATATATCATGTTTTGCATCTTTTCGGGTTTTTTGAAGTCGAGGAATCTCAAAATTCTGTGTTATTCTTAACTTATTTTCAGGTTCTTTTCGGGGTTTTTAGTCAAGAAATATGAAAGTTTTATTACTTTTTTATATATTTAAAGTCTAACATTTAAAGGGGTGAAGAGTAGGACAGGATTTATAGGTGTTCCATAGTATATTTCATATTAAACAACTTTTTCTTCGGTTCTTGGATACAAGAAATTTAAAAATTATTTTTCCTGATTTTTGATTTTAACAGAAATGGTACGTAGAGGAAACTAGATGTGCCTACGCATGACCTGGAAATAACAGCCTTATTTCATTGTAGTGTATAGCTGTTTATTCGCTAATATAAAAAGTTCCAATATATGGTTATTGATCACGATAAGGTATCATCTTGTTGTGTGGAAACTTATATTCCATATTTATTTTACTACTCGAATTCCCAAAGTAAGTTCTGAGTAAATAATTTAAGAATAAATAAGAAATTTACAGTAAGATTCCAAATTTTTTGAGATATTTATTTTGTTACTACTACTACTACAAGCGATTTACACAACTATTTTTTTTATTCTACCAATAACAAAAAATCATAATACGAACATGATATTCGGTAATAACTTAAAACAACGAAATTCGATAAAATTACTTTAAATCTTATTTTATGAAACATAAAATATATATAACAACCTAAACAGCTTTAAGTTAACTAACAAGCAGTTCCCGTCGAAGCAATATAGGGATAGCGATCGATCAACAAAAGCCTTAATTAGTTTTAAAGCTTTGTGTTTACTTTGTTAATACTTTTTAATCACCGCTTTGTACTATGTATTATAAAAAAATGTGAAATAAAATATTTTGAATAAAATTGCTAAACTGAGATTTTATTTAAAATTATATTTTATCTATATGTTTTATCTATATCTTATAGAAAGTAAAATACCAACACCTTGGATAAATGCCCTGATTGCGTTTATTTTTAAAAAAGGGAACAAATTTAAATTAGAGAATTACAGGCCCAACAGCCTTTTATCGATACTATACAAAATCCTCACTAGAATCATAACATATAGATTAATAAACAAATTAGACATTTACCAATCACGTGAATAAGTGGGATTTAGACGGGGATACAATACTTTTGACCATCTTCAAACAATTAGATTACTAGTGGAAAAAGCAAGTTAATATAGGGTCACCTTGTGGATAGCAATGGTTGACTACGAAAAAGCATTTGATTCGGTATAGATATGGGCAGTCCTTAACGCCTTAAGTAATAGCAGAGTCGCCGAAAGATACACATCTCCTCTTGATCATATATATAAAAATGCCATATAACAAATAATGCTCGAAGAAAAAACAAATAAAATCAAAATTAAAAGAGGAATTAGACAAGGCGACTCAATATTCACAAATCTATTCACGTTGACTCTAGAAGACATGTTCAAACGGGTAAAATGGAAAAATAAAGGAATACTAATAGACGGTGAACGATTAAATCACTTAAGGTTCGCAGATGATGTCACTCTGATCGCCAACAGAAAAGAAGAATTACAAGAAATGCTGATAGAATTAAATACCAACTCTCGAGAAATAGGTCCAAAAATAAACTTCACCAAAACCAAATATTTGAACAACGAAACCGAAGAAAACAGCCAGGAACTGTTAACAGAAGGTGAAAGAATAGGAAAGGTACAAATATTTATATATTTACACACAATCCACATTTAAATTGGACAACTCGATGTGTTCGATCAATATGTACTGCTGGTATTATCATATTGTACTGAAACGTGGGCTTTATATAAAAGTATAGTCTATAAACTCTAGGTAATCCAAAGAGCAATGGAGAGGAGAATGCTAAATGTGGGACTCTAAGAACGTAATCCTAACATCGAGATACGAAGAAGATCAAAAGCGACAGATGTAATACAAAGAATATGTATATTAAGGTGGAATTGGGCTCGGCATATCGCAAGGATAAATGATAACAGATAGACACGCAGTATGGTTTAATGGAGGCCTAGAGAACATAAAAGATAGTAGACCACAGATAAGATGGACGAACGACATAAAAATATTAACGGGACACGATTGGAGGCAGAGCTCAGTGGAGACAGGTTGGGCAAGCTTACATCGGACTATGGATGGAATAAGCTAATAATGATGATAATGATAAATTTTATCAATATTAGTTTTGCGTGCTACCCATAAAATGGAGGGAGCAATGACAGAACAATATTATTATATTTTTTTTTTCAAAAAAAAACAGATCTCTGCCTTCATCTTAGAGATATAACAAGCAGTTATAATTTCGCCGCTTTTGTGTTTTCGGTCACATGTTGTTATAGGAGTAATATTAACAATAAGTGCGTGCAACAAAAACCTGGACTCTTTTTCTGCTTTTTTTATTAATGATTTGCTTTGGAGAACTAGGAATCCATCTATAGCTTTGCCGACTGCAATACGCTTGTTTCTTCATTTACCTTGAACGCTTAAACATCAGCCACCCAGGCAAAAATCCGCAGATAGTAGGAAATTGTTTAATTTAAAAAATTCTATTTTGGGAGATAGTAACTAACTAGAATTTAACGCGACAAAATCCGAGGCGGCAGCAGTTTTTTCTAAAAATGTTAACGTTACGGAACCCGACATAGTTAGGTAGGGACACTCCATTACTCTATTAACGTCAGTTAATTTACTCAGCGTTAACTTGAGAGCAACTATGTCTCGGCATGAACATGTTGCACGTATGGCAAAGGGAACTTCCCAAAAACCGGGAATATTATTTAGAACTAGAGAGCTTTACACTTCACAACAACTTTTAATTCTGTACAAAGCCCAAATTCTACTAATGATGGAAAATTACTCCCATATTTGAGGCTCTGCACTCAAACATATACTGCATTGGTTCGATTCTATTCAAAAGAGAGCCGTTTGCCTGATTGGAGGCCCAAAACTCTCCAGCAACTATGGTTCTTTGTAACATCGAAAAACGGTTGGCGACTTGGATATATTCTACAAGTTCTTTCGTGGAAAGTATTCCATGAATGTATCCCATTTAATTCCTCCCGGCGTGGTGCATACCAGGAAAATTACTATAGTGGACAAACTTTAACACAATTTTGGATGAATTCACATTCTTTTATAATATGCACAATACAATACAAATATATTTATAAATATGCAAGTTAAACCAAACATACCTAAAACATACATACATACTTTCATATATCTCCTTTTACTGCAGACAAAACTAAGAAACAAAATATATTTTTATATTCCATATTTATTAAATATAACACCTTGTTTTATTGCATGGGTGGTCATTAAATATTTTATTTTAAACAGTAACATAATTTAATTTTACAAGTAGCTTCATGTGTAATATATAATAATAACACAAAAACATTTATATATGTGTATATATATATATATATATATATATATATATATATATATATATATATATATATATATATATATTCTTTTTAAACCGGACCTCCCCACCAAGCCAAAATTTGGAGCCATGTACAGCGGTTGGCGAGGGCTTGAATTAAAGCTTAAAGACTCTAGCTTTGAAAGCCGTTGGGCGATTTTGAAAATAAAATGTTGCGCATGCGCAGAGATCTCCGAAAAGAACCTGCTTCCCAAAAAAATCATTAAAAGTGAAAAAAAAAAAACAGGTGGAATGGCTTTTTTTATAACCTCACTATACTATTATCTTTGTTTTCGAAAAACAAACATACATACATACTTTCATATATCTCCTTTTAGTGCAGACAAAACTAAGAAACAAAATATATTTTTATATTCCATATTTATTAAATATAACACCTTGTTTTATTGCATGGGTGGTCATAAAATATTTTATTTTAAACAGTTTTAACATAATTTAATTTTACAGGTAGCTTCATGTGTAATACATAATAATAACACAAACATTTATATATGTATATATATATATATATATATATATATATATATATATATATATATATATATATATATATATATATTTTTTTAAACCAGACCTCCCCACCAAGCCAAAATTTGGAGCCACGTACAGTGGTTGGCGAGGGCTTGAATTAAAGCTTAAGGACTCTAGTTTTGAAAGCCGTTGGGCGATTTTGAAAATAAAATGTTGTTATATATCAAAGTTGACAATATATAATTCACAAATTAAAAATTTGTTAAACTTTGGTTCATTTAATTTAAAGGTAAAATAAGGTGGTTCAAAAATTGATCAATATTTGTTGTTTTATCTTAAAAATAAGAGACTAACTACTTTTGTTATTTCTAGATTACAATATTGCCTTATTTTTTTTTACATACATTTTGTTGATTTTACTTGAAATGAATTTATCTACCTGCTTGGACCAAATTGATGTTACTATATCTCTGATTCTCAATGTGAAACTTCATACAAAAATATAAGGGATTTTCTTCGATTAAAAAAGAAAAAAGAGTTTATGCAAAGTATAAAAAGAAAGATTTGTAAAAACACAAGAATACTTTTCTCTACATTAACAATTATAAAATGTATGCGGTTTTGTCCTAGGAGCATTAGTGGACTCATCAGTAAGAAAAAAAAATCTCGCAAGATAAACGAAAACAAAAAAGCATATATACAGCCACATGAAATCTTGGCTTCTGCCATCCTTCTAAGGTCTAAGATGGAGAGCATTGTTTCTTACTTTTCTTACTGATGAGTCCACCAATGCTCTTAGGACGAAACTGCATGTATTCTATAATTGTTTATGGACAGAAAAGTATTCTTGTAATTTTACAAGTCTTTTTACTTTTGCTTTATACTTTTGATAACCTCTTACTCCTTTTTTAATCTAAGAAAATCCCCTATTATTTTTGTATGAGGTCTGGCATTGAAAAACAGAGTTATATTAACATCAGTTTGGTCCCAACGGGTCGATAAATTCATTTCAAGTAAAAATTTTATAAAAATTATATCGGACGATAGATTTATTTATAAATATGTTATATTTTATTAAGTTTTTTACAAAATCTCCTGTTTAGAAATATATATATATCCTGTGGAAATCTGGGTCATGGAATACACTGCTTTGGAGAAAAAAGGAAAAAAAAATGCACTCAGAATTCTTTTCTCGAAAGCAACGTACTTTAAAACTCAGGTTCATAGAACAAGAAAGTTTTGTTTTGCAATGAACAGTACGTATTAATTTTTTAGATTTTTTCAGGCGATTTTTCGAATTTTGAATTTTTGCACCGAAATCTGTTGTACTAGCGATCGGGACTTCTAAAAAAAATTTACGGAGGGTCATTGTTTTTGTTTTTTTGAAAATAAAGATAACAGTATAGTGAGGCTATAAAAAATGCCATTCTACCTTTTTTTCACTCTTAATGATTTTTTTTTTTGCGAAGCAGTCTTCTTTCGGGGACATCTGCGCATGCGCAATATTTTATTTTCAAAATCGCCCAACGGTTTTCAAAACTAGAGTTTTAATTTGAGCTCTCGCATACACAGGATGTACTTTAATAACGGGTAATTATGTTTTCTGAACGGATTAGAATGTTTTGTTTACTATTAGAAAATGTCGACTTGTACGAGTATAAGTAAGATCGGATATTATGAATGCTACTATTCCCCCAACGAGACGAATGTGCAGATTTAGTTCTTATGAATAGCAACTTTGCCTATGCATAACAAGTTAGTTATTTTCACTTGATGCTCTTAAAAATCGTATAGGCGATGTGCAAAATTATTTTACTTAAGAGCATTTTTTACCTAAATAAGAAAAAAATCTGTTTAGAGAATCCTATCTCCTGAGAAATAACATACAATATTTTGCTTCTCAGTAAGTAATATTTATACGTCACAAGCGTCGATAACCGTTTAGATTTGAGATAAAAATATGAAACATATTCAGAGTGGAATATACAATTATTGTAACTACTTATATAGACAATAATTTATAGAATACGTAGTACTGCAGGCGAATACAATATCAGTAGCGTAGGCGGTGAGGAGCATATTTCCTACCACGAGGACTCGAGAAACAAGCGCCACTCTCTAACCCTATCAGAAGCTCCTTCTTATTACCTACTTGCTTTCCTCTCCAAAAGAATGCATTTTGGATTCGTTGCCTCCTTCGCTCTTACAACTTCACCAGGCTCTTTTTTAACTGTCAAAATTAAAAGGCAATTTCATAAAATATGAAGCGTATTTTCAACATACAACTCCACAATTAATTCGGATATTAAATTTACTTAGTTTTATAGTTTAAGAAATATTAATGAGTTAATTTCTTGCTGTACAACCCCTGGAGTTTTAAATAATAATAATAATAACAATAATATTTTCTTCATTTTCTATTGTTTGGAATATTCAAGGCTATTTCAATATTATCAAGTAATACACTTTATACTAAGAAAGTTTTAAAAGATATTTCCAGAAGTCGGTAGATTAGAGAAAATAAAAGCAAAGTTCTCGTTACCCTAACAGTATTGAGTATCCTATTAAATCTAAAATTACTCGCTATTACTTACCTGTACTTTCAGAACCATAAATATCCGGACAAGCCTGGTAACTTAGTAATAGTTTACTATCCTCTGTGCAAGTATCAATATTAGACACAGGTGATCGACACTCCCCATGCCCTCTATTATAAGTAAAGGTAAAAGGACCCCGAAATGGACACGGTACTGGAGATGCATTTTCCCGGAATAAGGAATAAAGCAAAGCGTCTCCGGTGATAAGGCTACATAATGTCGGGAGGGCGTCTCTTCCATGGCAAAAAGCTGAAAGTGCAAAAAAGAAATTATAAATTGTTATTATTACACCTTGTTAAAATTAAATTTTGAGATAAAATATAATTGGATAAAAGAGTATTTAAAATATCCTTTTATAAAACAGAATTTAAGCACCATATTGTGAACTAACTTGTTGAAAAAATAATTAGAATTCCTTAATTTACATCACCACCACGTGTAAAATTTGTGCACAATATTTTTTTTTGCTGTAACTACAGATTTTAGAAAACTAAACATAATTTATCGTTACCATATGGACTGCTCAAAAAGGGATATCTGCCACGTGACATTTTTGACACGCTGCCTGGTAGCATAAAGCCATTTGCATTATGGAACAAAGTGGCTAGCACATTTCCATCTTATATCTTGATATTTTATTCAAAAATATCAATTTTAGGTGAATGTTTTATTAAGGGTGTTTGTCTTATAGGTGTTAACCTGGGTATAACGTCCTTAAAGGAAATCAATATAAGTTGAAAAATGCAAGTCGTTTCGTACACACACATATATATATATATATATATATATATATATATATATATATATATATATATATATATATATATATATAAATAGGGTGCTCCATATGTATGGAGTAATGATTTCACAGCATTTATTAATCAGTATATCAAAAAAACGTTTAAATAAAAGTTATAGGGTATTATACGGTGTACATGCAGACGTTGACGATAAATTGTTTTGAACTGTCAGTTCGAAGAAATTACGCCATGTTGATTTTTTTTAATGGGGAGCCCTATATATTATTTTATTTTTGAATCCTACTAAAAATTCTAGATATTACTTGTCTAACATACTATGGTATATGTCTAAATTGAACTGTTTTGGAATTATTGTCATTTGAAATTTAAAATAAAAAAAGACAAAAAACTATTAATAAATACTCTAGGTTTATTTTTAAGGTAACAATTGTTCAACGTCAATCTGTTATACTCGTAGACAGCTTGTACAGAGTTTTGGAGATAATGAGGTGTGATCTGTACTACTACATATTGAATTCTTTGTTGTAAATCTTCTACAGTTTCAGGTCGACTTCGGTAAACTTTGGGTTTCAAATGACCCCATAAAAAAATCGAGTGGCGTAAGCCATTCTACAGCACCTCTTCTGCCTATCCATCGATTAGGAAAAATTGCATCCAAGGATTATCTGAAGATGACTACGGTAGACGCGCTGAATTTTGCGAGGTTATGATGGAACGAATCAATAATGAGCCTAATCTAATTCATAATATTGTTTTTTCTGACGAGGCCACATTTCGTCTTAACGGAAGAGTTAACAGGCATAACTGCCGATACTGGTCTACTGAGAATCTCTTAATCGACAGTCATTCTCAAAGACCACGAAAGATAAATGTGTGGGCAGGGATTTGTAGACGACATATCAATTGGTCCCTTTTTTATAGATGAAAATCTTACAGGAGAGCGGTATTTACAGCTACTCCAAGAGCAAGTTGTTCCAACTTGAGCAGGTCTTTTTTCTGATGAAAATCATTTAGATACCCCACAGGAATCTGTGGTATCACCAGGACGGAGCACCTCCACACTATGAAATCAATGTTCGTAGATACTTGGATGCGATTTTTCCTAATTATTGGCTAGGTAGAAGAGCTGCTGTAGAATGGCCTGCAAGCTAGCTTGATTTTTTTTTTAATTTGATCTCCTTCAAATATCAATAACTCTAAAACAGTTCAATTTAGACATATGGTATGTTAGACAAATAATATCTAGAATTTTAGTAAGACTCAAAAATAAAATAATATACAGACCTTTTCGTTTAAAAAAAATTTAAAATGGCCTAATTTCTTCGAACTGACAGTTCAAAAACATTTTATTGTCAACGTCAGCATGGCGCCGTATAACACCCTATAACTTTTATTGAAATATTTTTTTGATACACTGATTAATAAATGCTGTGGAATCATTATTCCATACATATGGGGCACCCTGTATATATATATATATATATATATATATATATATATATATATATATATATATATATATATTATATTATAACGGTTTAAAAACAATTCAATTTAAACTATGGCCGATGAAATATTAAAAACTTTTTAAAGGAAATACGTTTCAATGTTCTCTATCTATTTTTAGGTATATTAAAAAATGATAAAATTTGTAACTATTTGTGCTGGAGAATGTTTAAAAATCTAAAAAAAATCTTGTGTAGCCTTAAGATTTAGAGAAGTGTCGATCACAATTTAAGGACATCCTATATGAGCATTAAAATATAATATGGTCGTTAGGTGATTTTATATTGTTTCACAAATGTGCTGAGCCTTTTTTGTATAGCTGTCTTAGTTAATTTATGTTTTGTTTAGCAAAATATTTCGAATCATCCTAAAGAGTTTCCCTATTTACTTTTACAACCCTACCGAATTTTCGATTTTGTTAACCTTAATTAAGAAGAATAATCATTGGGTTTGACAAGTTGGACATTTATTTGTAAGCTACTTCTTTTATCACTACGAGTATTGAAAAACATAGCTTAATTTTATTATTGAAGTGGTAGTTCAAAGTACTAATAGTTTCTTTCCATCTTGAGACTGCTGAATTTTATTATTAAGTGGTTGTGAGTTTGTTAGTGTTTATTTGTTAATGATATTAATAATACAAATGTTCCTTTTTTAAGATGATTTCTTTTGTGCCTCTGTTCTGACAGGCAAATTTAAAATTCATATGCCCTTTTATGTTCGGTATCATCTGAACATACCCAGATAATTTAGAGGTAGGAAAGAGAATATCGCCCCCTTCCTGACCAAGGACTTAATGGAGACAAAGAAGATATTATTCGAAAAAAACATTGCCCTAAACTTCAAAAATCGCGAACATGGGGAAAAATATTCGAGTTGGTCCTTGTATTGACGTCAGCAGTATTTTTCCATTTATACTGAATCTTTATATTTAAACTCGCCGCTAAATAGCTATAAGTGCTAGTACTACCCTATTTGCCAATGATACTAATAAAATGGTATTCTTTTTTACCTGCCCCGGGGCTTCACTCCTTGATTAAAAGTTCTTAGAAATATGGTTCCTAAAACTTTTATTGCACGAACAGCAAAATAGAGCGACATATGTCATGTATTAGTTTAATAAATAAGTGACAGCACCTGTTGCCCATTGTCTTGAACCTCTCTACTTTAAATTCAACGGAAAAATTAATTATTATTTACTAATATGATATTATAATGATAAAACTAACTAAAATAATACTTAACCAGACTTAGTGTTAAAAATAATGTGCAGTATTCGGGAGAACCTAAGTTTGGATTAAGAAAGACCAAATTAGATATCTCATTGTCCATCTTAGCCCTTATGAGATATTTTAAATCCATAAATGGTAGAGTTTACTGTGAGGTGTTTTAAAACATGACGTGTAATGTATAAACGAGTAAAAATTTATTATTATAAGGGATAAGTAACGTTATCAAATAAGATCGATATTTATTGACTTCATAGCTAAAATAAATCTCAAACTTACAGGGCCGATAGTAGTAGAAAGAGAAATTCGCTAAAAAGGCAATCTGAGCTAACTACTTCTCAATATAGTAATAGATGGAACATAGTAGTTCGCAAACTAAAAAGTTATGAGAGATAAAGAAATATGATTACGATGTTATGCTGGCGACGCCGTCTTTCAGAAGTTTATGCACCAATTAACCAAAACGGCCAAAATATTTAGAATGGAAAAACGAAATGCATAGCAAGATGTAAAACACTGTTTAAATATAAACGTGTCATGTGTACTTTAAATTTCTCGGATATATCGAATAAGAAAAGAAGCAAGAGAACAATCCATAATGGCGACGACATCAGCATATCTAAAAAACGCAATATAGCAAAACAAACACCTGAGAATTGAAACAAAACCACAATTAAAGCTATAATTGCCTACTTAATTCGACCAAGATGTCTAAAACAAATCAATGAGAATAGTCTGCAAAATTCCAGAAGAGATAATCAAGGGGTGAGGGGGAGTAATATTACCCAAACGTACAAAGAATATAAAATATAAATTACTGGGTGTTAATCAGAAAAATAGACTGCAGCAAAAGTATAGATAGAATGACAGTTTAGAAGATTGGACTTGGTAATAAATAAGTAATAGGCAAGGCATTGCTTCACATTCTACCGTAGATTTCCAAAAAGAAAACATCACCCACTATTTCCATAGTGCAGTCTAGAATGCCCGATATTCTCTTAAGAGAGCGTGTCATCAAATATATTTAAATGAAGCTAGATACGCTTCTGGCGTAAGCAAAGATGAGCAGGAGATCTTCTAACTTATGTAATACCTGTTTTGAACAACAGAATTAAATCTCGAGCCATTGCACTTGATATATCCAAGCCATTCGACCGAGTTTGGCATGGCGGATAGCTGGCTAAGCTATGCCCATATGGTATATCTGACAGGTTTGGCTATTGTGTTTTTTCTCAGAGAGCGTTCCTTACGAGTAGCAGTACATAAATTTATTTCTAATACCTTCACTATCAACACCGATGTACCCCAAGGCTCCATACTGCCTTCTGCTCTCTTTTTCATTTACATTAACGATCTGCTGGAAAGGACCACCAGGAATCCAATTTATATATTTGCAGATGACAATATGCTTATTTCTTCATTCACTTTGAACTCTCGAGCATCGGCTACTCATGCAAATATTCACAGATAGAAGAAAGTTGTTCAACTTAACAGTTTTTTTTTTTTTGGCTTATATGGAAAAATTATAGTATATGTACAAGATGATCATTTTTAGATGCGCGGCCCCAATTTATTTGAAATTATTGGATATATATATTTTTTTAAAAAGTATAATTTTATAGTACATATCCAGGAGTATACTGACGTATTTGACATTTGGTAGTAAAAACGACGCTGGGCACAACTTTTTTTCCATCCACATACCTTTTGTAAAACGGAATTGGAAAGCCCTAATTTTTTTCCTTGAACTAGTTTTGAAAAAAAGTTATGCAGCAAAAACCCTCCTAAATATTCACGCTTGTCATGGATCATATACCACATTTGGCGATTTTCAAACACTTTACCTGGTAAGCGGCTGACATACTTTAATCTGACAGCTCTTGTTTGCACACCTATTCAATTCATTAGAGTTAAACTAAGTAAACAGTGTGTTAATAGCTTCTGGTTGAAGTGATTTCCCACACTGAAAAAGTAGATATGATTTTTATTTATGGAAAAGCAAAAAGAAATTCTTACGAAGCCGTTAGACTGTATCAAGAACATTAAATATATATACCGGAACACACTAGGTTTGGTCGACTAGAACGAAATTTGAGGAGTAATATGGATGCATTTTCAAGGCAAGGTATTTCTAAACGAAAAACTGTTTTAACAGATGAAAAAGAAGCCGAAATTATGCAATGTTTTCTAAACCATTCATATAATTCATTCAGCAGGCAATCGAATGCATCTTATAGCGCTTTTCAGAAATCTCTTAAAGCTCACAAATACCATGACTATAAAATGCATAATCTTCAGTTATTAACACAATTTGATTCGGAACGACGATTGAGTTTTGTAGCAGAAATGATGATTAAATATGATGAAGAACGTTATTTTCTGAATCATATATTATAAACAAATGAAAGTCATTTTGTCAGCAATGGCAAACTTAACAGAAAAAATTATCATTACTGAACTGACGAAAATCCATACAATGTTAATTAAACTCAGAATCGAGGCCATTTTGGCGTTAATGTATGGTGTGATCCGGTATATATCTGTCGGGGTAACGTTCTTGATACAATCTAACGGCTTCCATAAATAAGAATCATATCCACTTTTTCAGCGTTGGAAACCACTTCAACCAGAAGGTATTAACATACAAACTTAAAAAAAAAAAACAGTTTAAGGGAAAATGTTGAAAAAAGTAGGGCTTTCCAATGCCGTTATACAAAAGGTGTGTCGATGGAAAAAAAAATTGTTTGGCGTCGCGACGCCCAGCATCGTTTTCACTACTTATTGTTAAGTACACTCCTTGACATGCACTATACCATTGTACATTTAAAAAAAAATAAATATTCAATTATTTTCCATAAATCGAGACCGGGCGTCTAAAAATGACCACCTTTTACATTTACAGCTTACAATAATTTATTGCTATTTTTGTTATTAGTATTATTAGATTTGTATTTTTTCTTCTTTGAACAGAGATCTTATATATCATGAGGCGGTTACATAAAGTAGCCTGACTAAATCTGAATGCGTTTGTGCATTGTAGGTGGCGTTGAAGAAACAGGCTATTTAATAACTTAATAATTTCCACTCATTTTAACCTAGCCCCAAAAGTGATATGGCTCAAAAACTATAGGTTTCTTTTCAACTTGAACTGAATATGTGAACCAAATTTAAAATTTATATCTCATTTCGTCCTAGAGTTATTTTGCCAATAGTCCAACGGATAGACAGACTACCGTAAATAAGAAACTATGTTTACGTTTATGTGGACTAAATATTTTTCAAAAAAGAAATTAAAATGTTTTGGATATGTAAATATCATTTGCATGTGTTAGTTCAAAATTTATTTAATTTAATTTCAACTTTAACCATAAAAAACCATTATTAATCCATAATGCTGGAAGAATATTCCTCATAAAAACACATTTTAACAATTTCGCTTTCAAGTCTACGAACAATATGAACTTAATCCATTTATCGTAATGTTTTGCATTGTATTCAGTAACGATAAGACATTCTTAAAGATGTGTCGTCGCTTTGTATAATAAGGCTATATTTGGAAACTAATTTTAGAAAATAATATAATTTATCAAACACCTAAAGTGGATTTATTGTCACAGTTGACATTGAAAGATGATTCTTTGTAGGCC
This sequence comes from Pachyrhynchus sulphureomaculatus, assembly GCA_019049505.1. Lineage (NCBI taxonomy): Eukaryota > Metazoa > Arthropoda > Insecta > Coleoptera > Curculionidae > Pachyrhynchus > Pachyrhynchus sulphureomaculatus. The sequence continues at coordinate 140,901,496 of CM032456.1, forward strand.
TATTCAGAAATCTTGTTTGCTTTAAATTATATAAACCCACTAGCAAATGAATCTCTAACCGCGTAGAGTGTGCTAGTTTATTAATGCTTTAATTAAAGTCTTTGTTCACTTCTCCCCAAAAATGTAATAGAACTGTGGAATAATTTCCGTATATAAGAATACTTTGCTATATTTGATTTTCCAATTCTTACTGAAGATGTATTTTATGAAACACTGCATTTAAAATTTGCAAAGAGAAAAACAAAAGTACCTCTCGAAAAACAAAAGAATTCGTAAAAAGATTTATGTATTTATAGAGATATTTCTAGAGAAACAAAGTGATGTTAGTTTATGTAAATTTATGCGGGTATCTCATAAATAAGCTTAAATTTATTTGGTTTATTGACCAAATACAAAGGACATGATTGACAATGTAAAGGCACAGTGTAACGCTCGTCCTTGGAAATTCAGTGCTATGCAACGTTTCACAGGAGCGTGTACAGGGTAGTCCAAATTGGACACTTTTAAACGTAAATTTCTTTATCTAAAGGAAATAGACTCAATTTTATGATAAACTCAATGGTGAAAACCGCAAATCGATATCCAGTACCGTTTCAGATATACAGAATGTTTTTCAAAAATATGCATTTTGGAAAAATGTTTGTAATTCTAATATATTGCAGCTCCTTCCAAATCCTGTTTCACAAAATGTGCATTTAAAACTCACGTAAAAACTGAAAACCTTCATATTTTGAAGTAGATTTAAGCAAAATATAAAGTGTGCTATATTTTTAAAATGGTAATTTAAAGCTCTATACGGATAAGGAAAAATATACAGCGTATCCCATTTAAAAAATATATTTTTGCGTTAATATTAGTTGTAAAAAAATATAGCTTACACTGCTAAAATCCACGTAAAAAAGTGCTTTGAGAATGTTTTTACAGAAATCAAAAATTTTCAATAGGAAAAGAATTACAAACATTTTTCCAAAATGCAGATTTTTGAAAAACACCATGTATTTCTGAAAACGATACCAGATATCGATATACGGTTTTCACCATTGAGTTTATCATAAAAATAGAGCCTCAGACACCGACATCAGTTTTCGTCTATCTCCTTTAGATAAAGGGGTTTACCTTTAAAAGTATCTAATTTGGGCTACCCTGTACAAGTACATTTACAAGAACTATAATTCTCCGACTAACACGCGGTCAGCATATCGGATTAAATATCATTTAAATAACAGAAATGAAGCACCGAATATTCGACTGATAAAATGAGCGCAACATGTTGAAGAAATTGGTTCGATTTTAAAAACCGTTGCAAGTGGGAAGTAAGTTCGAGTATGAGTTCCCTACTTCGGAATAGGCAAGCGACTCTGTGCAGTAAATGTACCCAGGGCTTAGCCAAAACAAATTCTTTGTAAATATTTATGACTACGTCCCTATAAAGGCAGCTGATGTAAGAATGAAAGCCAACTGGTTCTGCTCAAAGGCTTGATTTTGAGAATCAAATATTTAAACACTTTTCAATATTTACCAACATCTCATTTTCGGAGCGAACAAATCCAGAACTAAAGCATCATAGGCCTGTGTATTTCCTTAAAGCGACGCCTCGTTTCGGACTGTCGGCAAGTGAAATAATCGAATTATACTTTGAGGATAATGGAGGCTGCACAACAAATGGTAATTCTTCTCGCACTCATGTAAACAAAATGTAAATGGTGATAGCCAGCAAACTTGGTTTTAATAGAGTAGGGTGGCACAAGAGACCTCAAACATATTGTGCCAGTCAGTGGAAAATTTTTCGTAAATAAATTGATTTTCAGAATTGCTAACATAAGTTACCCTCCACCTAAAACCCATATTTAATGGCGATTGATTTCTTTTTGTGGAAATATCTATAAATGTACAGTAATAAACTTCTTTTCCTGAAACAATTAACAGAAAATATCAATACATACAATAATTTTACTACTTGCTTAGAAGAGTGGCATGAACGTAACGGTTTACATTTTGAATATTTTCAAAATCTAATTTTAAAAGGACCGTAGTACAGAAATCTTAGCTGTCGATGCGCCCTGCCCAACAGAAACAAACAAACGTAGTAGAGAAGTTCTTGCATTTATAGTTCGTAAGAGTTGTAAATAAGTAATAGACATATGCCAGGGTCATGTTTAGTTTTTGAATTGTAAACTAAATGCTAAGTTACGATTATCAGGTATGTGTATAGGCTTAAGAATTAATATGAATGAGAAAGTGTGAAATAATGTCCTTTAAATTATTTCGTTGTTATTGTCATCTCCCAGAAGCTATTTAGGTTTTACTTCTCCGAAAAACCTTCGTAAAGGTAGTTGTAAGAACAATGATAGAATGCAGCGTCATTTAAAGATATTAAAAAAATGAATACAAAATGGAATATAGTATTTTATCCTCAATTTAGTACATAAAAACAGAAAAAAATCGAAAAAAGCTCAAACCTTATAGACCAATTTACTAAAGATTTTAAAACCTAGATCTAGGTGCTGCAAATTTAAATCTTCTTGATGTCCAACTATTTTTTTATGACATTGTTAATTTCGTATGGTAAATATTACCAAACAGTTTTATAAAGAAATTTATATTAAAAAAGGGCAATAAAGCCTTGGAACAGGTATAAGTTATTGTTTCATAGAATTTTGAAAAAATCTTTAATTTTTATAGATTCAGTCATAAATAAAAACTAATTTTCTTGTTTTTTACTGTACGCATCATAACATTAGTTGACTTACAAGTGTTTCTTTTTCAATTAGTTTTCTAGTCTCAGTTCTGTAGTAAAATCAGGCAGTTCTGAAAATTTAAGTTTTGACATGAAATGCAACAACGATGTTTTTATGTAAATAAGTTAAGCTAGTCATTTCCAAAAAAGCACCCTTGCTGAATCCATACTTTTAACCACAGAATTGCACCTTGAAACTTAACAACCGTTCAACGAATTGAAATATTTAAAAAACATATATGCAATATCAGCTATAAGATATTTCGGATTGTTGACACTTTGCTAATTCCTGATAAGATGTGCGCCAAGGAAACTATGGACAAACTATAAAGCACTGGATCTCAAGCTCGCAAATAGTCTATTGAGTATAACCGCATTCTGTAAGATTGAAGATTCCAGAACCCAATACCCATTGTACGTAAAGTAGCCTAAGTAATTCATTACTTTATATAGCGGTTAAATGTTACTCTTCTTTGCTCAATCCTTTGTCCAGAGATGTATTCCCATGACAGGACTTTAAATAAGTTATTTCCCAAAGCTGCCTGATTATCACTATCTCAGAGTAGTTGCGTTCTTTTTTTTTGTTTTCCCAACCAATTGGTCTAGCCTTAGCCAATATTAAAAATTTTATCCATATTGTATGGGGACCACCAAATTTTGTTTTATATTCAACTGGCTCTGTGGGCCACTAAAGTGGGCTGAAGAGAGAGAAAAAAAGAATTATTATTGTTGAGTCAAGATCATGTAAAACTCAAGGTG
>CM032456.1:140912491-140972443 GCA_019049505.1 Pachyrhynchus sulphureomaculatus
TGGAGCTGAGGTCGACTACAGTAGCTAGGCTCTCCTTTGGTTCAAATAGAAATGACCATTGGGTAACAAAACCCCTAAAGGTCCCAAAGGTCAAACGTTCACCCCCCATAGACTACCCTTCCAATCAGTCTGTTCCTCAGGAAGACTAACTCCCTGCCAAACGTCGTAACGGCATCTGTTAGCACCCGGTGCATCACAGCCTGTAAAAACAGATAACTCATGGGATACAACCTAAAAGGTTTACAAGGTTGACTTAACCAAGCTTTTAACGAAATTTAAAAAAAACGAAAATGAGCTTAAAAAGCTACATGAAGCAAAAATTTCTCAAATTTTCGGTGGTAACGCAACAAAACTTTTGAAGACGACAAGAGCTTTTCCAGCTTAATCAGAAACAAGAAGAAAACATCGTTGACAGCTAAAATATTCGATCATGGTGTTAATCGTCTCCCTAAACAATAGCCTCTAGAAGAAACTGCTACAGGTATCAGGCATAACCGTTTTCTGTCAGCCCAAACTTCTAGATTACCTCTTGGAAATCTAAAAATTCGGTTAGGAATCTTCCTTCACTGCGCTTAGCCTCCCTTGACAAGGTTCTCATCTGGGTATCAGATTTTGATCATTTCTTTGTGAAACGACTGTCTTACTCTGCTCTCATCTCCTGTAAATGATCAGCCTTTAGTTCTCCTGCAGAACTTCAATTTCCTATCAATCTGATAGTAAACCGAAAAAAAAAACTCATCAGACGCCTATGAGTCTATGCAAAAAAATTTTTTAAAAAAAATTTGTGACTCAAAGGTAACGTTTAAACGGCTCTGAAAAAAATAGAAAATACCCTCAGTTTGTCAATTCAGAAGAAGATCTAAACCAAAATAATCCAAGTCTTAGACTTACAGGATAAACCAAAATCAATTTACTCTTAATTGCACCCAACATATACCATTAAGGTAATAAAAATACACCCACTCGGGTAACAAACTTTGAAATTGCTCATAATAAAAATTTTGACTCAACATCATACTACACGAGCTACATCTTGCGCTTGTCCTAACTCAAGATCACCTTGGATTGCCTCTAATCAAAATTTCGCTTCCAAGTGTCAAGAACTGGATATTATTTGGGGTCATAAGCAAATCAAATCCCGCGACCACCGACATACCAGTCTTATGATATATCCTGAGTGTGACTCTTTCGCAAGCTCGCAACAGCTGAGTCGATGCTAAACATCAACTACAATCAACCTAAGTTTGGGATATGGCCAATACCCAAAACCTTAGCTTTAAACAATAAAAGTAAGCTATTCTCTGCTCAACTTTTATAACAGTCAAAAAGACGAGGTTGTCACCTCTACAGAGCAACATCAAAAAAAATAAAGTAAAGCAATTAAGATAATGTAAATATAAATTATTCTTCTTCTGACAAACTTTCATTAGGGTTAGGTCCGTTGAATGGTTTTAAGTCTTTAATATGCCATCGTCCTATTTTAGTCCCATCTAAATTAACTAAACCATAAACTAAATCTGAAATCTTTTCTCTAATCACGCAATGCACATACTTAGGTACCAACTTAGATGTGAATTTATCTGCTGCACTGGAAAGAATTTTATTTTTTCGCCAAACGTGATCACCTATATTAAAGGCAAAATCTCTTTTTCTAAGGTTGTAAGACTTACTGTTCCGTTCATAAGCCTTATGTATCCTACTACGCACGTCAGTGAAAATATCTTTTAAACCCTTTAAATTTTCGGCGTACGCACCCCTGTTACCCGGAATTATTTCGCTGTCAACATTGACATCCAAATCTAAGTTTTTATAATATGATCCAGATAGAGGTATATGTCTGCCGTAAACTAAGAAAGACGGTGTAAACCCGGTTACTTCGTGTCTTGCGGTGTACACGGGATTAACACGGATGTTAAAACTATATGTCTCACTTAAGCTCTTAAGACACTCAGAAGTAAATTGAGTACCGTTATCGCATATCGAAAGCGATGAAACTCCGTGGATTAGAAAAATATCGTTTTCTAAAATTTTCAAAAAGTATTCGGCTTTAGAGCTTTTCAAAGGAAATAACACGGTATACTTTGTTAACCAGCAAGAAATTACGAAAAGTCATTTATTTCCTTGTTTTGAACGTGGAAATGGACCTACTAGATCAGCTGCTATGACTTGAAAAGGGTAATTAACCGTTTTTCTCTTTTCCCATCAGTCCCATAGGTAGTGCATTTGGAGATTTCTGCGCTCTACATATTTCACAAGTCCTCACAAACTTTAAGATATCAAAACGCATTTTAAACGCATGTTGTCTCAGCCTAATCGCCCAACGCGCTAGTTTGCCACTAGGGTTTTTAATAGAATTAAGCCACAATAAACTATAATGATCTGTTATGACCGTGAAAGGAACACCTTCTATGTAAGGTCGAAACTTTTCGATGTTAAAGAGTACGGCTAAACATTCTTTTTCAACAACCGAATAGTTACGTTCAGCCTTTGATAAAGTTCTACTGGCATACGCTATCACTCTTTCCTCACCATTGATTTTCTGTGTTAGGACGCCCCCTAAACCGGTATTAGAAGCATCACTAGAAATATAAAACTGTTGGGAAAAATCTGGTTGGGATAAAATTGGAGCTGAAACCAATAGCTCTTTAATCTTTATAAAAGATTCTTCGGCTGCCTTTGTCCAATCTATCGATTGTCCTTTTTTTCGTCCTTTTAAAAGATCATTAACAGGTGACAACAAGGTAGAAAAAATTCTCAATAAAACGTCTATACCATGAACACATTCCTACGAAGCGCTTAACTTCCGTAGTATTAGTAGGTCTCGCATAATTAACCATGTTTGCTACTTTATCCGGATCGGTACGCAAGGAATTTGAGCCTACGATATAGCCTAAAAACTTTAGAGAAGTTTTGAAAAAATCACATTTGCTCAAATTAATCGTCAGTCCGGCCTCTTTCAATTTATTTTTTACTTCTTTAAGTAAGCGAATATGCGATTCGAAGTCTTCCGATGTTACTAAAATATCATCGAGATAGGTAAAAATATGTGGCTCATATTTCGGACCAAATATAGCGTCCACTAAACGTTGCTGAGTTTGAGCAGCGTTCTTTAGACCAAACGGCATAGTGACGAACTGAAATAGACCTCGGCCTACTACTGCAAAAGCGGTCTTTTCCTTAGAGGATTTGTCTAAAGGAATTAGCCAGAAAGCCTTTCTACGATCTATCGAAGATACATACTTAGCATTCCTGAGTGATGTCAAAATTCTGTCGATGCTCGGTAATGGATAGTTATCAAATTTGCTGACCTCGTTGAGCTTTCTACCGTCAAAGCATAGACGATATCACTCCGAGTTTCAACATTTCGTCTAACTCCTTACAAAATTCTGTCGATGTTCGGTAATGGATAGTTATCAAATTTGCTGATCTCGTTGAGCTTTCTTCCGTCATAGCTTAGACGATGTCACTCCGAGTTTCAACATTTCGTCTAACCCCTTATTTAATACTTTTGACATATACGGAGACATGGCGATGGGCCTTGTCTTTACAGGACTGGCATCAGCCGTATCTATAGACATGGTGATTTTATTCGTTCGGCCTAACCTATCTTTACTACTTATTTCATTGAAAGAGCTTATTACTTTTTCTGCTTTTAAGCGTTCCGTCCGCGAGAGATCATCTAAGGTACATAGACGAGAGAAAAGGTTTTCTAAAGAACTTTCTGAATAACAGTCTTTAAAACTTGTTTGAGAGTTGACTTCTAGGGACTGTGGATACCACGAATTATCTTTAAAATTTACTAAAATTCCGAATTTTTTGTGCAAAATCACATCCTAAAACCAAAGTATGTGATAGAGAAGGTACTACTAGAACAGAGATTACTAAAACAATGACCATTGCAGACTAGCGGCAACTCAACCGTACCTTAAACTTTTAGACGGCTGCCATCTGCAGTGGTAACACTTCTATTTTTGACATGGCATATTTTTATACTTAAACGACTTAAAATTTTAATACCATTCTGACCTATAACGGAGGCATTTGCACCAGAGTCAAATAAAGCCGAAAAATGGGCACCTAATAGATTTATCTTGATATGCGGTCTGTTATCTAAATATTTATGCACGAATAAAGGAGACATGTGACCATTTGGAGAAGCAGGAGTTTTAACTTGAGGAGAATTTTTATTAGACTTAAAAAAAAATCAGAAACTTTTTGTAACTATTTAGTCCTACCTGATCTATTGGAATATTTCTTTACTTAAGATCCTCGTTAGAATCTTTTCTTTTATCCGCGACCGGACGTTCTGAGAAAGTACGACGGATTTTCAGTTCATAGTCTAACTCATATTCCAGTAGGTGATTGACTTTAAAATTGAAGGCTTCCATGATAAATGAATACAATTTAAAAGAATTGTTTTAAAAAATCGTAAAAATATTTCTCCTGTGCTCCCAATAGTCAAAATAAAAAAATATGTAAAGGCACTTAAAATATGTAAACTTCTTTACCAAACATTTAAAAAATCTTCAACAATTTCAAAAAAAATTTCTAAGTATCGCCTTGTATTAATATTCCTTTACTAAGATATCTTAAGAATTTTCAATAAAAAATCTCTAAATACCGTTTCATATCAGCAAAGTATTTTTAATATTCATGCAAAACATCGGTGAAAAAAACGTACTGTTTTTTTTTGTTCTCGGTTCACCGCAAAATAAATTTAACACTGTAAAAATTAAAGTAAACCAGCACATCTGCTAATCTGAACTATAAAGGTAGCTTTTAAGAAAAAAGTAGGAATCTCTTATCTTAGAGTCAACAACAAAATTCAAATATCTATATCAGATAAATTGAAATAAAAAATTCTACAAATTTCCTGCTTTTGTCTTACTGCTATAGTGTAGTTTCGTTTAATAAGTATTATGAAATAAAAATATCTGCAAAGTTAGAGCTTTTACTTTGTTCGAAAGCTAGTACACTGAACCCTTTAAAAATAAAATTCCAAAAGCCCCGCGTTGACAGCGCTATTTTGTAGCGTATGAAAAGGTGTTTAATTGCGCCCCACGTACACTGCGTCATTTTGTAAGAAATTAAACACACACTAGCTCAGTTTTCCTTGGTAGAGAGATATGGGTAAGAGATGATTTTCTTACATCTTTTTGGAATTAATTTCTATTTTTTTAAAAGGCTTCAGTCGTACAGATTTTTGGGCACCATTCATTTTAAAATAGAAAGGATCTAACTTCAGTTAAAAAAATGAAAAAATACTGAAGTGTTTTACGGATATTACTAAAAAGAATTAGTCTAGTACAACTTATCCTGAAAAGAAAAATAAGTATTCAGTGAGACACTAGCTTTAATCAACTAAAAAAAACAATTTATTCACGTTTTTAAAATAAAAAGTTCTAACCTTACAGTTTTACCAAAAAATTCTAGCCTATCTAGTAGTTGTTACATTAAAATTTTAGACTATTATAACCCCCGAAGACGAGAAATCGTGCTTTACACTTCACTTTTTAGTCTGTTTTACATTGCAGTTAAGGCGCTACTCTCGAATAAGTCTATTGAAGGGAGTTTTGTTGACTTACTGTTTTTTATTCCTCCTGTGATCGACTACGCCCGATTTCACACTTTTTCTTAAGAAACACTTAGAAAGCCCACTACGGCTTTTAGTTAAGACACTGGTGCTTTTACTTAGCGGCTCTGATGAAAATTAGCCTACTTCGGCTAGATGGAAAATAGCCTCTCGGCTAGACGGTACTGCCTGGCTGCGGCTAGATGGAAAACAGCCATGGTCGGCGGCTAGATGGAAACCAACCTTGGTCGGCGGCTAGATGGAAACGACCTCCATTCAAGCTCTGCCGAGCCTTAAATAAACCGAGCGACTTTTTCCTGCAATATCGCGACGCTCGAATCAAAACTGCGGATCAAATATTTCACCAATCGCGCGCGGCGGTAGGTTCGGTCAGGAACCCGCACAATACAGTATATACCGAACGTCTTGGAACTTCTGTTTAATATACCGTTCGATACAAAAATGAAAATAAGTACAATTTGAAATGGAAAAATCAGTAACATTACATGGTCTTAAAATCTAGGAAAAAGTGAATGTTACAATATATACATATATATATATATATATATATATATATATATATATATATATATATATATATATATATATATATATATATATATATATATATATATATATATATATTATGGGTCTAGCACACGTGCTGCAGGGAAGAAGTTCCTAAAGCGCTACAGGAGCGACACGTGTGCGGAAAAAGAGATTGACGTTGTTTTTGAATCGCTGTAAATTGTACTCGGTGGGAAACACAGTCCTGGGCAAATTATTCCAAAGGGATTATGTTCTCCATATAAAAGACTGCTTGAAAAGCGTTGTACAAGGAGTAACAAGCTGAACCTCATACGGATGTGAAGTATTAGCGCGACGTGTACTTCTAACATGCACCGCTCTGGGAGGAATTAAGCAGGCTACATCCTTCGAACACTCTCCATGAAAATACTTGTAGAACAGGCTCAGTCGCCAACCGTTCTTCGATGTTCCAGCGAATCAAGGCCGTCGGTCAGTTCCGGGTCTCCAATCAGACGAACTCGTCTCTGAACAAAATCCAACAAATGCAGTGTATATTTGGGAGCGGAGCCTCAAACATGGGAGCAGTATTCCATAGTGGGTCGAATTTGAGCTTTGTAAAGAATTAACAGTTGTTGTGGAGTGTAAAGCTTTCTGCTTCGAAATAATATTCCCAACTTTTGAGAAGCCCTTGCTATTCCTGCAACATGTTCATGCCAGGACCTATTTGCTCCCAAATTGACGCCCAACAAATTGAGTGACGATGTTAGAGGAATGGAGTGCCCCGACATAACTATGTCGGGTTCAGCAACGTTAACTTTTTTAGAAAAAACTGCCGCCTGGGTTTTTGTAGAGTTAAATTCCACTTGGTTAGTGTCACCCCAAGATAAAATTTCTTCCAGGATAAGTTGAATGACTTCCTGCTGTCTGTGGATATTCGTCTGAGTAGCCGATGTCCGAGCGTTCAAAGTGAATGAAGAGATAAGCGTACTGTCATCTGCAAAGCTGTAGATTGGATTTTCGGTCTTTTCCAGCAGATCGCTAATATAAATGAGAAAAAGAGTAGGAGACAGTATGGAGCCTTGAGGTACACCGGCGTTGATAGTGAAGGTGTTAGAAAGAAATCCGTCGACAACCACTCGTAAAGAACGCTCTTTGAGGAAACATGAGAGCCATAAACAGAACTTTTCAGACATACCATAAGAGCGTAGCTTGGCCAACAGCCCATCGTGCCAAATACGGTCGAATGCCTTGGATATGTCAAGAGCAACCGCTCGAGATTCTCCAAAGTGTTCAATTGCGTTGTTCCAAACGTGTGTTACATAAGTCAGAAGATCTCCTGTTGATCTATTTTTACGAAAGCCATATTGATGATCGCTAATAATGTTGAATCCTTCAAGATATTTTAGAAGATGCTGATTGATAGCCTTTTCCATGACTTTCGATATTATTGAAAGCAGTAGGATTGGTCGGTAGTTATTTGGCAAAGTCTTCTTGTCATTTTTAGGTATCGGCTGAACTGTGGCACATTTCCAGTATGAAGGAAATATTCCCTTTCCGTAGGATAGGTTGGAAAGTCTACAGAAAACTGGTGTTAGTTCCCTCGCACAATTTTTGAGAACTATGGCGGGTATTCCGTCAGCGCCAGAAGCTTTTTTGGTGTCTAGCTTCATTAAAATACGTTTTATGATACGCAGTCTGAAGACAATATCGGGCATCCTTGACTGCACTATGGGAATAGTAGGTGGTGTTTTTCCTTGGAAATCGACAGTAGAATGTGAAGCAAAGAGTTCAGCCAACAAGTTCGCTTTCTCAACAGGTGTCGTTGCAATAGGCAATCTGGCCGTGTGTGTGGTGGTATGGTGGATTTGGTGAAATTTTGACCGACTGTCTTAGCGACTGACCAAAAGGATCTGGAATTGTTGGGACAAGCGAGAAGTTTGTTTCTAATTCGTTGATTGTGTGCCTCCTTGGTTTCGTCGATAATTTCTTTGCATCTGTTCCTGGCACGAACAAAGATGTTACAGCTTATGGTGTTAGGATTTTCACGCCATTGTCGGTAGGCAAGATGTTTAGAAGCAATGGCTTCTTTGCATTTTCAGTCAAACCAAGGCTTGTCGTTGGAAGGGCATTTCTTCGAAAAAGGGATGTAAGCCTCCATACCGGCCAAAATAACATCGGAAACCTCCCTGGCGCAGTCAGATGGGTCTTCGGATCGAAAACAAACGTCTAGCCAAAGGATAGTTCGAAAATATTCCATGAGATCTTTCCATTTAGCAGATTTGTAGTGCTAAATCTTGCGCGGTTTAAGCGCCTCTCTGTCTCTGATTGGTAGGATATTCGATGTCGAAAGTAGTTTATGGTTAGAAGAACCTAACGGCGGATTTACGCTGACCGTGTACATCTCGGGATTGGTGGTTAAAAACAGATCAAGAAGACTGGCGATCTCCCCTTCGCGATCAGGGATCCGTGTTGGTTCGTCAGTAAGCTGAGTTAAACCACAACTGATTGAAAATGATTCGGCTTCACGACCTTGCTCGTCGGTAGTATCAGTAGTCACCCATGATGGCAATTTCGGCATTCGGATAGTTAATTTGTAATAATATATATATATATATATATATATATATATATATATATATATATATATATATATATATATATATATATATATATATATATACAGGGTTACAGGGAAAGTCGTCCTAGATAATTAAGGACGGTATAGTTTAGGTCGTTTCTGACCGATTTGACTCTATGACATGATGTCCTAAACTTAACCGTTTTCGAGATTTTGAAGTTTAAAGATTTTCTAAAAAAAAAACATGTTTTTTTTGCTTTTATATCGATTTTTTTTATTAGAGGTTCTCGAGTGCGATTTTTTGGTTATTTTTAGTTAGCCTGTATGTCAAGTATCAAAAATCATCAAAAAAATTTGAACTAGTTACTAACAGTTTCAAATGGCGGCTTGTTATTGTTTCTAAATTACGAATTTTTACCAAGTGTTTTCTACTTTAAATCAATAAAGAGAAAAAAAAATGTATGGAAGTTATTCTGCAAATTATTTTAAAAACTTCTACGTCTTTTTAGCTATCTAAAACGGTATAATATCTACTGGATCTATTGAAAATTCTAAGAAAATGAGATTTTAATAGGCCCAAATGTAGAGTAACATAATAATAGAATTTAGATACTACCAATTACCGGTTTACTACCTGCACCTTCAAACAATAAAAAGGGTTGGGTAAGCATTTTTTCCGGTCGGGATACTCTCTGTGCGAGTGACATTTTCTGTTCACTAAACATTATTGAATGATTTTTAGTCTGCTCATGCGATTCGTCCGTGGTAGATGTGCTATACCGTGCTTTTCAAAAATATCTGTGTTTCATCTTCTGACTGTGTGAATTGGCTCGTAACTGGATTTTGATTTCTGCTTGTGAATATGGCAACGTATACCAACGAGGAATATGCTGACATCCTAATGTGTTACGGATTTTGCGAAGGAGTATCGTCGCGTGCACGTGATGGATACATACTGCGATATCCTACTCGTCGTGTACCTGATGTTAGCGTATTTGATGGAACTTATCGAAGACTACGAGAAACTGGTTCCGTACAAAGACGGCGAACTGACATGGGACGACCACGTATCTTTGACGAAGACGAAGAAAACGAAATACGACGTCTCTTTGAGGTGGACCCAACCACATCTACAAATGTTGTCGCACAACAGCTTGGTATTTCGCAGTGGAAGGTATGGTTTGTAATGCGTACTATTGGGCAACACCCTTACCACTATACGCCCGTGCAAGTCATTGAAGAAGGGGATCCGTTGCGACGATTAGAATTCTGCAGATTTATGCTCAATACCGATGTCAAAGATGCATCTTTTTTTAAGAAAATACTATGGACTGACGAGTCGAAATTCGACAAAGACGGTCTTACAAACTACCACAATGCCCACTATTGGGCTTCTAAAGAGGAAGGCAACCCAAACAAAAAAAGAACGAAAGGATCACAAACAAGATTCAGCTTAAATGTGTGGATGGGGACGACAATTTTTTGCGGAACGATTTACCTAATTTGATGGAAGACCTACCTATAGGTTTGAGACAAAACATGTACTTTCAACACGATGGCTGCCCAGCTCACTACAGAGGAAGTGTTCGTGCATGGCTCAATGACAATTATCCCAACAAATGGATTGGAAGAGGCGGACTCATACCTTGGCCGGCGAGAAGCCCAGACCTAACACCGATGGATTTTTATGTGTGGGATCACATGAAAAGTCTCGTATACGACCAGATGACTCCTATCGAAAACGTGGATGTCCTAAGACAAAAAATAATTGAAGTGGCTGACGAAATGGGGCGGCACCTCACAACCAGCGTTGTGAAAAGTAATTTAAGAATAAGAATGAGAATTTGTGTTAGAAATAGGGGCGACCATATAGAACATGAATTATAATTAATAAAAAATATTAAATTGCAAGGATTTTTGTTTTATTTGTGTGTTTAAAATAATTTGCAGAATAACATCCATACATTTTTTTTCTCTTTATTGATTTAAAGTAGGAAACACTTGGTAAAAATTCGTAATTTAGAAACATTAACAAGTAGCAACTGTTAGTAACTAGTTCAAATTTTTTTGATGATTTTTGATACTTGACATACAGACTAACTAAAAATAACCAAAAAATCGCACTCGAGAGCCACTAATAAAAAAAAATCGATATAAAAGCAAAAAAAAAAAAATGTTTTTTTTTTAGAAAATCTTTAAACTTCAATCTCGAAAACGGTTAAGTTTAGGACATCATGTCATAGAGTCAAATCGGTCAGAAACGACCTAAACTATAACGTCCTTAATTATCTAGGACGACTTTCCCTGTAACCCTGTATATATATATATATATATATATATTATATATATATATATATATATATATATATATATACATATATATAAAATACATTAATATTCCGGGTTTGAATCCGTTCGTCTAACAATGAATTTGCACGACGTTTCGCTAAAATCTCATTTAGCATTTTCAAGTGCTCCCGCTGCTGCTGCTCCTCGATGCTGTGATCGTGCTGCTGCTGCTGCTCGAAGTTAACTGAGATTAGCTTCGAGCGGCAACAGCCGCACAATCACAGTATAGAGTAGCAACAGCAGCAGGAGCATTTGAAAATGACCAATGAGTTTTTTTTTTACATTTCATCATCTGTGGAAACTTCTAATGTAACGTATATATATATATATATATATATATATATATATATATATATATATATATATATATATATATATATATATATATATATAAATATATATATATATATATATATATATATATATATATATATATATATATATATATATATATATATGTTTTTTGGGAACTAAAAATAAAACATACATAAAACATCTTATTTAACTTCATAAACTTTAATTCTTATATTCTTAAACCATAATTTTATACCTCATAAAATTCAAACAAAAAAGGAACAATTCAGGTGAAGCTTGTTAACTCGCGTATACATCCTAAAATGCATTAAAATGATAATACAACATGTAGACGAACCAGTTATTTATGACTGGTAAGCAAAATGAACGGCGTAGCAATATTGCATGTTTTTGAATAACTCTGTAATTGGTTTAGGGTAAAAACATAACCTAGACTGTGTTTAGATGGAAAAGAACGATTAAATATGTAAACAGTAAATGTGATTCGCGGAAATAAATTGCTATTCTTTTAAATTTGTTTTTCCCGTTCTTCATTTATTTATCCTATTTTAGCAAAAAACAGGGTTGTGTTGGATATTCTGATATTTTAGCGCATAAATTAATTTTATTCAACTTCGCATATGTATATTCTTTTACGTTTGCCACATATGTTGTTACCATCAATCTTGACTATCTTTGCTCATTATCTTTGTCTTATTAAAATTCATTCTAAGACCAGCATTGGCAGTGACCATCGGTTACTCAGAGCAAAAATAAGAATAAAACGGAAGCAGGAGAGACATAGATCGATAATGCATACAAAGACCAACAGAAATAATAAAGCAAAACACAGACGAATATCGACAAGCATTAGAAAATCATATAAAACAAATCAACTACCAAACAGAACTTGATGAACTAAACGCACAAATAACCAACATCCTATTCATAACTACAAAACAAATACTAACACCGAAAAAAAACAAAACAAAAAAATTAAGTAAAGGAATACAAAATCTCATGAAACAGAGAAGACTATTAAAAAATGGATCCTACAAATGACAGATTAGAATTGACAGAAACAGACAAAAAAAATAAAGAAAAATATCAGAGAAGACGTCAGGCAATACAGAAACTCGAAAATAGAAGGAACTCTGAAAGAGGGAAAAAGTTTGAAACACCTAAACAAACAAATGAATAAAGGAAGACATCAAGTAGTAAAACTTGTAAATAACGATAACTAAGAGATCACACAAACCAAAGAGATAAAGAAAGCTACAGAGAAATATTATCAAACACTATATAATAAGAAAATATCTTCACCGTACAGAAAAGAAGAAGAAAATAGAGTGATAATAAGAATTGTGGGATTTGAAGAAAATCCCGGTGTAACAACGGATAAAATAATGAACGGCCTACAACCTATGCCCAACAACAAGGAACCAGGGGACGATAAAATAACTATAGAAATGATAAGATATGGAGGAGAATCGATAATACAATCACTTCAAGCTCTATTTAACAGGTGCCTTATAGAAAGTAAAATACCAACACCTTGGGTAAACGCCTTGATTGTACTTATTTGTATCGGTACATACCAAATACTCATTAACTCTAGATGTTAAACGAACAAGATAGACAGTTATCAACCACCTGAACAAGTGGGATTTAAACGGGGATGGAGCACTTTGAATCCTCTTCAAATAATTAGATTACCAGTGGAAAAAGCAAATGAATATGAGGTCACCTTGTGGACAGCAATGGTTGACTATGAAGAAGCATTTGATTCGGTAGAGATATGGGCACTCCTTAACGCCTTAAGTAGCGGAGTCGATGAAAGATACACAACTCTACTTGAATACATATATAAAAATGCCACTTTACAAATAATGCTCGACGAAAAAATCAATAAAATCAAAATTAAAAAAAGAATTAGACAAGGCAATTCGATATTCTCAAAGCTGTTGACTCTAGAAAACATGTTCAAATCGTTATAGTGGGAAAATAAAGGAATACTAATGGACGGTGAACGACTAAATCACTTAAGGTTCGTAGATGATGTCGCCAATACAAAAGAAGAATTACAAGAAATACTGATGGAATTAAATAACAAGTCTCGAGAAATAGATCTAAAAACAAACTTCACCAAAACCAAATATTTGAACAACGAAAGTAAAGATAACAGCCAGGAAATATTAATGAAAGGTGAAAGAATAGAAAAGGTACAGAAATATCAAAAAATAATTTAAAGGCTGACTTGGATAGAAGAGTCTCGTAAGTTTGGTCTGCGTTCGAAAGGTTACAATCTATATTTAAATTGGACATCCCAAATACAATAAAAGCCATAGTATTCGATCAATATGTACTGCCGGTAATAACATATGGCACTGAAACGTAAGATTTAAACAAAAGTACAATAAATAAACTCCAGGTAACTCAAAGAGCAATAGAGCTAAATATTAGACTTCAAGATCTTATTCCTAATATCGAGATTCGAAGAAGATCAAAAGTGATAGATGTAATAAAAGGAATATGTATATTAAGGTGGAACTGTACGGGGCATATCACAGGGAAATAAATGGACATGCCGTACAGTTGAATGGAGGCCTAGAGAACATAAAAGATGCAGAGGTAGACCACAGACAAGATGGGCGGACGACATAAAAAGATTAACGGTACCCGATTGGCTACAACAAAGTTCAATGGAGACAACTTGGGGAGGCTTACATCCGACTATGGATGGTATGAGCTAATGACGATATATATGTATGTATATATATATATATATATATATATATATATATATATATATATATATATATGAGGTGAAAAGTATCAGGATAGCAGTCTACGTAGTAAAATTATTCTTTTGTTGTTCAAAACTCTATATTTTGCTATTCTTTCTCACTAAAATTAAAACCGTCATCCGCATGTAGGTGGCTAAAAACATACAACATGAATTTACCAACTAGAATAAAATAGTTACAAAAGTAAAATAAAACATCACACAATTGGACTAACTACACACACTTCGTTCTAAGGTGTTCTTTTAGAACTGATATTGAATAACATTTTATTTCTTTTATTTTTTGTTTATTATGGGTGTGTGTACAGTGGTCAGGTGTAGCGATTAATATAATTATTTAGAATATCACAGCATATGTTGTTTAACTTATAGGAGCAACTATATACAAGATAGAACTTGGAAACACGGGAGATAAAGAAATGTGATAAAAAATAAAAACAAACTGAGGAATCTAAGAGAGAGAGTTTATATAAATAACGATTTAGCAAAGGATGAACGGAAAATTCAAAAGAAATTGAAGCATATAGAAGAGAACGAGAGAAAGAATGGAAAAAGAGTGAAAATAGGATATCAAAAAATCATAATCGAAGGAAGAGAATATAAATTGAGGAAGAAAAACTGAGAGAACAAACAAAAAACACTACGACCATCAAGTCAAAAATCTGATAAAAAGGAGAGAGATAGGTAGATTGACGACGACCCTGGCAAAGATAAAGGATACGGAAGAGAGGTCTAGTGAAGGGAATGCAAATAGGAAGATAATCAAAGAAATAGATAAGAAGAAAGAAATGGAAAATAATTATCGAGTTATTAGATTGAGGCTAAGGAATAATAGGGGTATAAACGGAAAAAAGGAGGAACTGACAGGAGAACAACAAATGTATTATGTAGGAATCACAGAAACAGAAACGAAAGAAAATGGATGCAAAAAAGTTAGAAGGAAAGGTCGTAAAAGAAGAAGACAAAATTATGGAAAGATAGAGGGAATACTATAAAGAACTATCAGATCGGAATGACATAGCATACAAAAATCAACATAGAGACATAATACCGGAAAAAGATACAGAACTCACACAAACAGAGGAAACTAATACAGAAGAAGCAAAAGAGGCAATCGGCAATTTAAACAGGATAGAAAGATATAGAAGGAAACATGGAAAAAAAATAGAATAACTCAACTCCACGGGCCTTACACTCCTGAAAAAGGGGTAGAAAGGCATAAGGATTAAGTAAGTTGCTTAAGTTATTAGTGTCCATTTTATAATTGATGGAATTTTTCTCTTTTAAGATATGACACATTTCACGGAACAAGCATTTTTATACATAATTGATTATATCTTTCTATTTTGCTATATATATATATATATATATATATATATATATATATATATATACATGTATATATATATATATATATATATATATATATATATATATATATATATATATTCTTGATTAGTAGAAATTCTTGGGAATAAAGGTTCTGTGAAAACAGTAGCTTGATTGTGTAGCTTTTAATTTATTGTTAACTTATTTTTCATTGACATACGTTTCGATCTTTGAAAAAAGGTTGAATTCAAGTCTATGCCTTTTTCCAATACAAAGATAAGTTTTATAAACAAATTGAAGGATGTGCTATGGGCTCTCCAATTTCCAATGTGGTTGCACAAATGGCATTAGAGGAACTTGAAACCTCTGTCATCTCCAACGTTGATTTCCAAATTCCATTTTTCCTCAGATATGTAGACGATTGTCTAACAGCAGTTCCCAAAAATAAGGTTGATGTTGTTCTTAAAGCTTTTAATTCCTTCCATGAAAAACTTCAATTCACAGTAGAAATAGAGGAGGAATTTAAAATTAACTTTCTTGGTTTAACATTACACCAACAAAACAATCGTGTCCTCACAGAATGGTATACCAAAAAACCTTTTCTGGACGTTATCTGAACTACCATTCAAAATATCCACTATCCCAAGAAAAATCGGTTATAGATTTAGCAGACAGAGCCTTAATATTGAGTGATTCTCTATACAGAAAAATGCTATACCATACATAAAGCAAAAAATATATTAATCAATAACAGCTACCTACGAAATCTGATAAACACATTATGTCAGTCGCGAATGGATAAACTCAGTAATATAAAAATCAGCACAGAAGAACATAATAATAAAAAAGACAGAAAATATCTATCATTACCATATATACCAAGACTGTTTGAAAAATTAAAAGCAGTTTACAGTAAACAAGACATCTCTGTTTGCCACAAAGGACACAACCTAGGAAAAAAACATTTCAGCAGACTAAAAACTAAAATTCCTAAAGATTTGCAAACACACACAATATATGAAATTCCCTGTAGCCACTGTAATGGAGTATACATAGGACAAAGTACACAATATCTAAAAGCTCGTTTTAAATGGACACCGTTATGTTAAAAAAAAATGTAACAGCGTTAAGCAAACATGAGGAACAAAGAGCACACAAATTTGATTTCAATGCAACAAAAATTTTAGGAATCGAACCTAATGAAAACAAAAGAGAAATACTATAAATGTTTTTTATACCAAAAAAAACAAAGAATCTGTGAACGAGAAATCCGATATAAGAAATTTAAGTAAAATTGTTTGTAAACTGTTTTAATAATGGTAGTTTAAAAGCTGACAGTTGATATTAAACGGAACGATACAATTTCTCATGATCCTCGTATATGCATAAATTTACTCCCACTTCAAATAAGTTGTATATTGATTTCCACTATCTTTATAGCAAAATGGGAAAAAAAGAAAAGAAAAAATAATTAAATATGTTTATTGTTCTTTTTTATAAGCAAAGGCACACAGAACGAAATAGTTGAAAACAGACGCATTGTGATGTTTCCGTTTAATATATACGAGGCTGGTTTGAAAAGTCCGTGCAAAGTCCGAGAGATGGCACCACCGGCACGTATCGAGGTCATGTTTAGTTAGTAGCATCTCTTGATTGAACGCACACCAAGTTTCAGCCATATTAGTCTATTTCTTTGTGTTTGGCATTCGTGTGAATCAAGGAAGTCTAGTGATTTTCAAGAAATGGACGAAAAAGAATTTCGTGTGGTGATTAAACATTACTTTATGAAAGGCAAAACGCCTCAGGAGACTAAAGAGAAGCTTGATAAACATTATGGTGACTCTGCACCTTCGATTAGAACAGTTTATAAGTGGTTTCAAAATTTTCGGACTGGCCATATGGGCACAAGTGACGCTGAACGTTCTGGACGGCCTGTGGGGGTTACGACTCCAGAAATCATTGATCAAATCCATGATATGGTGATGGATGACAGAAGAGTTAAGGTGCGTGAGATTGCTAGTGCTATGGGCATCTCGACTGAACGGGTACATAATATTTTGCATAAACATTTGGACATGAGAAAAGCTATCCGCAAGATGGGTGCCGCGATTGCTCACGCTTGACCAAAAACGGAATCGTGTGAAGTGTTGCAAGGATGGTTTGCAGCTGTTCCAGAAGAATCCGGAGGACTTTAAGCGTCGTTTCGTCACTGTGGATGAAACATGGATACATTACTATACTCCTGAGACCAAACAACAGTCTAAACAATGGGTTACCAAGGGGGAATCTGCACCAAAAAAGGCGAAGACCGTTCCTTCGGCCGGAAAGGTTATGGCGACTGTCTTTTGGGATTCGCAAGGGATAATCCTCATCGACTATCTGGAAAAGGGTAAAAAAACTATTACAGGTGAATATTATTCATCATTATTGGACCGTTTGAAAACCGAACTGCAAGAAAAACGCCCGCGATTGGCCCACAAGAAAGTCCTTTTCCATCACAACAACGCACCAGCGCACACCTCAGCAGTTGTGGTCGCAAAATTAATGGAAATAGGATTCCAACTCGTTTCACATCCCCCCTATTCTCCAGACTTGGCTCCCTCAGACTACTATTTGTTCCCCAATTTGAAGAAATGGCTGGCGGGACAAAGATTTTATTCAAACGAGGAGGTGATTGCAGACACTAATGGATATTTTGCAGACTTGGACAAATTCTATTATTCGGAAGGGATCAACAAACTAGAACATCGTTGGACGAAGTGTATAAGCCTAAAAGGAGACTATGTCAAAAAATAAAAAAGGTTTACCCCAAACACATAAGTAGTTTTGATTTTTGCACGGACTTTTCAGACCAGCCTCGTATACATGTTTGTAATTGTCCGTCCTGCATGTTGAATAATTTCTGAGATGTGTTGTTTTAAATATTATAAATAATTTTAATCCAGCTTTTAAACTATGGTAACTCCAATCATGTAAGTAAAATTTAATTTTTCTATATATTGTTTATATCTTTTTTTTTTCATTTTTTAATTTGTGTTAAAGTTATTCTATGTCAATTTATAATTTTAAAAGATATTGACATTGTTTATAGACAATCCATTTTAACTATTTGACTAATTATTTTTTTTATTCTTGTTTTTTTTGTTTTAAAATATATTAAGGTTACTTTTTGTCAATGTATAGTTTTAAAAGATACTCACATTGGTTTTGGACAATTAATTTTGACACTGAAGAAGGTTTTTAAAGACCGAAACGTATGTCAATGAAAAATATGTTCACAATAAATTAAAAGCTACACAACCAAGCTACTGTTTTCATAAAACCTTTATTCCCAATAATTTGTATAGAATATTGCCTGAGATTCAAGAAACTCCCTTATTAAGAATATATATAATATATATATATATATATATATATATAATATATATATATATATATATATATATATATATATATATATATATGTATATATATATATATATATATATATATATATATATATATATATATATATATATATATATATATAAATACAGTGGCGAACAAAAGTATGGAAACATTTTCTGAATCAAAAATATAAAATACTATCTTTTAGGAATAAAAAAACTAGTCTTGTTTTGTTGTCAATTTCTTTATAGAATTTTATAACTGACTATAAAAACTTTGTTTATCTTTTCTGGTAGATAAGGTTTTTAAGAAACGCGTTTCGTTATTATCGTAAGCATGGAAATAATTTTATCATTCTGCTTTGAAAGTACGTTATTGTTGATACGAAGTAATTTAGTAGCATTATTTAGGAGTGCGGTTTTTGCCAAAATGCCAAAGTGCAAATATTGCAGTTCAGATCTAAAACATAAAATTATTTCTCTGTATCAAAGTGGAAAGAAGCAAATTGAAATAGCAAAATCTTTAAACATGCGTAGGGGCACTGTCAACAAAATTGTTAAGAAGTTCTCAAGATCCGGTATTTAAAAGTGATAGACCTCGAAAAACAAGTAAGAGAGTAGACAAAATTAAAATTCGAGAAGCGAAAAATGATCCCAAGAGAACTGCTATTGATATTAATAGAGAACTAAGGCAGGAATATCAGGGTATATTGGTGTCAGACATGACTATTAGGCGTCGTCTGTTATCTGAAAATCTTCATGGTAGGCGTGCTGTTAAAAAGCCACTCCTTACAAAGCGTCACAGAAAAGAGAGATTGAAATTTGCTAAGGAACATAAAGACTAGACTCAAAATCAGTGGTCTCTGGTAATCTTTAGTGACGAAAGTAGGTTCAGTCTCTTTGGAAGCGATTCTACTGGTTATGTAAGAAGAACAGTTGGTTTAAGATATGACCCAAAGTACCTTGTACGTACTCTCAAACATGGCGGTGGAAATATCATGGTATGGGATTGTTTTCGCCGGTCTGGTAGGGGGCCATTGGCAAAGATAAATGGCAGAATGGATGATCAAATGTATCTTGAGATATTGGAAAATAACTTGATTCGTTATGAAGAAGATTTGCCACTGTCATGGATTTTTCAACAAGACAATGACCCAAAACACACATCCCGCTTGGCCAAGAATTGGTTTTCTGAACAAAGGATTCGGGTGATGCGCTGGCCTTCACAATCACCTGATATGAACTCGATAGAGAATTTTTGGCACTATCTGGATAAACAAATTATTAAAAGAAATATAAAAAACCGGGGTCGAACTTTGGATCGCATTAAAACAAGAATAGGAAAAAACCCCACCCGATTTTTGTGCTAGGCTTATTGATTCTATGGGCAGAAGATGTCAAGCAGTGATTGACGCAAAAAAATATCTCACTAAATATTAAATATTTTCGACATCTTAGTCGCCTTAGTGGGTTTTTATTTTATAACAAAAATATTTCCATACTTTTGTTTGTGCATAATTTTGTTACGTTAAAAACTAAGCGCATTTCTAATAAACAATAACTGTTTTTAGTCTTCAAAATGTTTGTTCGCATGTACACGATTAATAAATAAATATTGTAATTGTAAATCGTTTAAATGTTAAGACTAGAGATGGGAAAATAAATGTTTCCATACTTTTGTTCGCCACTGTATATACATATATATATATATATATATATATATATATATATATATATATATATAATATATATATATATATATATATATATATATATATATATATATATATATATATATATATATACATATATATATATATATATATATATATATATATATATATATATATATATATATATATGCATATATATATATATATATATATATATATATATATATATATATATATATATATATATGCATATATATATATATATTATATATATATATATATATATATATATATATATAATATATATATATATATATATATATTCTACTTCTTCAAGTGTCATTCCTAACGGAGATTGGAAATCATCACAGCCACTCGATCCACGGTTCGTCTAAACAGTTCAGTTGTGTTACACCTATACTATTCACGCAAGTTACGCAGCCAGGATATTTTTCGTCTTTCTTCTCATGTTTCTCCGTCCCTTGATCTTGCCCGGCATTATGTTTCTCAATAGTAAATACTCTTGACCCTTCATCACGTGTCTCCAGTATTCAAGCTTCTTTCTTTTTATAGTGTTCACCAGCTCTGGGTTTTTGTTCAGTCGTTGGAAAATCTCGTTATTGGTTATTCTATTCGTCCAAGGTACCTTCAGAATAGCACAGCATCTCAGGGGCTTTAATATTTTTAATGTTATTCCGTTTAAGTGTCCACGCTTTCACGCCGTAAAGTAATGTGACAGCGCAACATATGTAAAGGCACTAGCCAATTTATATCTTGATTACAAAAAAACTTTCTCATTTTGTTAAAGACTGCCCTAGCTAACTCTATTCGCCCTCTAATTTTTCATTTCTGATCCGTGCTATCTGTCAACCATGTCACCAGATATTTGTGGTGGTTAACCCTCACGATCTACTTTCCATTTAATAACAGATCACCCTGAATATTTCGAGACTTCGATATCACCATAAATTTCGTTTTCTTGAGATTTATTCTCAGTCCACAATTGTCGCAAATGTTAATTAGTCGGTACTGTAGGTCTTTTAAACTACCGGCTAATAGGACCTTATCATCAACGTATCTTATAGTATTCAGGGTTTCACCGCTTGTTGTTAGGCCTTCGTCTGCTTCAAATAACGCCTTCTATAGAATATTAAACCAAGAAGTGATAGACTATAGCCCTGGCGCACTTTTCGTAGGATCTCTACCTGTTTCGTTTTACGTTTTCAAATGTCACCCCTAGATGTTTAATGCCAGTACAATTTACATTTAATGCGGATATCTCAAACATCAATTTTATTTATAATTTAAATTATATTTTTTAGTTAATCATGCCGGACTTTACCGAACGCTTTTTCAAAATCTATAAAACAAGCGTATAATCCCTGATTCACCTCCATGTATCTCTGTGGCAACATCCTTTTCTGAATCCCATCTAGGCTTTATCTATTCGTTTCTTTCAGTTTATTATAGATACGATTGTGTATTATTCTTAGAAAGAGTTTTAATATATGTCTCTTGGTTCTTTTAAGAAAATGCTTTTTTCCAAAGGTATACTAATTTTAAAAAAAAAAAACACAGGACAGACAACTATGTTGTGAACTAAATTAGAGGTGACCAAAAGAGAATAACAAACGATGTTTTTATAAAATTTCAAAAATATCCAAATTCAGGAAGCAAAAGTAGTGAATGCTGTTTTACTTAATATACGATGTTGACCATATATGGTTTTTTTTTTTAGATTTTAATCAACTTATATTAATTTTATTTTAAATGCTACAGTTTCCCTATTTTGCCCGGAAAGGTAGGCAACATTCAATGTTTTTGTATTTACTTATTTAGCTTTTAATTTACATACAAAAAGAAAAATTTATTCCCTGAACAGGTCTGATGATATTTTCAATTTTAAGAAGCCCAAACTAGTTTCTGGTATAATTTTAATGTTTCAATAAATGATTCACGTCACCTTGCCCTTCAGATGTGAGAATTTTCCTGTTACTTTCAAGTATAGCCATTTTAAAATTCAAGCCAATTTCCCCGACTGTTAAATATTATTTATATTTCAAGTACTTTTAAATTTTTGTTTTAGTCGCTTGTGTAGTTAAATATTGTTCATTTTTAATGTTCCGTACGGAACACGCCCGATTTTCTCCGAAACTATTTGACATATAAAGTTGAAATTTGGCACAAATATAGGAATTGATGAGCCAATCGGAGCCGTGTAGTTTTAAAAGTTAAATTTTGACTTAAGGGGCTAGTTTTTGGGGGTAAAATTGGAAGTCAGAAAGATCCTGTCTGATTAAATAATTATTTTTCTTCATCTGCCGAAGGACTGAACATCTTATCAAATAAAATGATTTATTATAAATATAAATAAATAAAATGAAGTCAAAGGTAACGAATGAACTAAAATTTAGTTTAAATCTAATTACCGATGAAGAGTTGTTAGTCATCATAAATAAAATCTCTGCTAATGCTATAGGAGAAGATGGTATTTAGGTTAAGGATCTTAGACTTTTTTTCAATACTGCACGCGTCGGCTAATAAATATAATCAATTGTTGCATATTGGAAGTGTACTTTCAGAATATCTCGAAAAAGGCAATTATTAAACCATGTGCCAACGTGACAAACCCTATGGAGCCAAAAGACCTGCGATCAGTTAGTATACTCTTGACTTTATCCAAAATTATGAAGCGACATGTACATCAACAAATGTTTATGTATGTAAATAGTAAACAAATAATACCCAATTGCCAATCGGGTTTTCGACCTTACTTTAGTACTACTACCAGCTTGGTTAATTTATTGAACGATATTCGTTTCAATGAAGAAAAGAATGAACCACATGCTTGGTTCTTTTGGATTTTAGTAATGCATTCGACACCCTAAATTGTGATTTGCTATTAGGGCTTATCAGATCAATCAGTTAATTTTATAGAACATTTTCTAAAAAATCGATCACACTGTCTAAAAAACAGAAAGGATTTTAAATCCATTAAATCTAATTAAATACCGCTTACTACAGGAGTGCCGCAGGGCTCCATTTTGGGACCACTATTGCCTTCTCCTTATGTGGTAGATATCGATAAGGCGATAGAATATTCAAAAATTCAACAGTATATCGATGTCTCTCAAATATATATTTCTTTTAAATACGTTACGCACTTCATTAATATATCTTAATAAGGACCTAAATAACAAATATAATTTTTGTAATTATCATAGCCTCAAACTTAATGCACAAAAACCTATTTTATGTTATTTAACAGTAATAGAAGTACAGAAAGTATACTTTTTGATACCTTCGAACCTGTTATTGAAAATACTTATTTGTCTTTAGTTCATGACGCCGAAATATTAGGAGTAATTTTCGACAAATCTCTTTCATTCTAAGCACATATCAATAATAAATAACCGGTCAATTGCAAGTTGAACTTGCGCAATTAGCGTTGATTGTTTTTAAAATAAAAATTTTTGTTACGGAACTATAAAATGCTCAGTGACTTTATAAAACACACCCTAAATGAGTTTTCAACAAAGTTTTTTCCGATCTTTACTGAAAACTGATGACCTTGAACTTGTTGTTTTTTGATATAGCAGATAAATTATTAAAGACAATGCACTCGTGACAATTTTCGTTCAATCTACACCCCGTGGAGAATATTCCAGAATTGTTTTAAAATTTTTTAATCAGTACCTTTCGAGATGAAGACAACGATTTTTCGCGATTTTTTTTAGAAATAATACAAAGAAAAGTGTGAGCAAGTATTACATTATGTATATTTTTGAACTCGAGTTTTTACAACCTTTCATTTGACGCCCCACTCGATGACTTGGTAAATTTTTTTTTTCACTTCCGATTTCATCCTCCAAAACTAACCTCTTATGTCAAAATTTAACTTTCAAAACTACACGGCTCTGATGAGCTCAGTTCCTATATTAGAACTTCTGTACCAAATAGTTTCATAGAAAATCGGGTGTGACAGACACCGAAGTGATCTTATAAATGTTCCGTACGGAACACTAAAAAAAGGCTGCTTATATTCGTTCAAAAACCAAATATTACTTGTTAAAAGCTTGATCTGATATTTATTTGATTACGCTGATGTTGCGTATGGCGACAGCCCAGTATGTTAGATTAGTTCAAAAAATTCAAAACTGTTGTATGCGCTTCTCTTTTAACATTCCATTCAGAAATCTAATCACACACTATTCAAATAACAGCAACATTTAAAATATGGAAAATAGTAGAAGGTATTATTTGTACAATTTTGTTTATCGCATTTTTAAATTTGTACAACCCCAATACCTCAGAAAACAATTTAGTGTTTTTCTGCATCCACGCGATACAACAAATATTAATTCTTTTAGGGTTCCTCAACAAAAGTCCTTCATTTTTGTTGTTGTGCAGTTATTGAATTCTTTGTCACAACACGTTAAACAGTTACCATGGGGAAAATTTTCTTCCTATGTAAAATCCCAACTTCTTAACCTGCAAAAGAATTCTACCTAGTTTAACGTCCTACTTATTTGTATATAATTTTTTGGATTGCATTTAGGGGTGGTTACCACTTGCCTGCCATATTATATTATATAAAATTTATATTGTTTCTACCTATACAGCTCCTCGGCGACTCGGCTGTCCGTTCGCTGCGTGTATCTGCTATTTTCAGTGTTTCTTACGGAACACTTATAAGATCACTTCGATGTCTGTCCGTCTGTCACACCCGATTTTCTCGGAAATTGTTTGTCATAGAAAGTTGAAATTTGGTACTAATATAGGAATTGATGGCCTCATTAGAGCCGTGTAGTTTTGAAACTTAAATTTTGACCTAAGGGATTAGTTTTGGGGGGTGAAATAGAAAGTGAAAAAAAAAATTTTACTAGGTCATCGAGCGTGGTGAAAGATTGTACATACATATATATATATATATATATAATATATATATATATATATATATATATATATATATATATACATATATATATATACATATATATATATATATATATTTTATATATATATATATATATATATATATATATATATATATATATATATATATATATATACATATATATATATATATATATATATATATATATATATATATATATATATATATATATATATATATATATATATATATATATATATATATATATATATATATATATATATATATATATATAATGTAATACTTGCGCACACCTTTCTTTGTATTATTTTTAAAAAATCGCGAAAAAATCGCTGTCCCCCCTTATCTCGAAAAGTACTGATCAAATAATTTTGAAAAAATTCTGGAATATTCTCCACGGGTGTAGATTGAACGAAAATTATCACGAGTGCATTACCTTTACTAATTTATCTGGTATATAAAAAAAAATCAAAGTCATCAGTTTTCAGTAAAGATTGGAAACAAACTTTGTTGAAAACTCATTTGGGTTGTGTTTTGTGAAGTCACTAATCATTTTATACCTCCTTAACAAAATTTTTTATTTCAAAAGCAATCAACGTATGGAACACTAATTGCGCAAGTTCAACTTGCACTTGACCGGTTATTTAGATTTAACTTTTTATTTATTTTTAATGCATATGTCCGTTATAGAGTGGCGCTACACATGCTCAAATAGTAATGGGCTTGTGATATAGGTTATTTATAATCGCTGCGCCATTCCTTTTGTGGTATTCCGAGCAAATTTAATTCTGTTACTTCACTAATTTGTAAATATTGACAAATAAACTGAATTTGAAGCGAAATAAAAAATTTACCAAGTCATCGTCATACATTTAAAATTTGTAAAGCTTTGGTCCAATGATGCCGGTGTCGGCCATAAATATTATTTAAAATATGTTCTTCTTTTTTAATCGTTGATTATGAACTATATTAATATAATCTATTTCGAGGTTTACTTATCATTACTAATTTATTTTAAAGTAACTTACAACATAGTCTTGCCTATTGAAAACGAAACAAGTTTTAATTTTTAATAATCAAACAGGTTATCCTTTGCAAAACACTTTTAGTGTGTCACCGAAAATAAAGCCATCGCTACAGAAAGACAAATAGGTGGAACAAAACGTCTCCGCAAAACGAAGCCCGCTCTCTACCGGCTTCATAGAGATGCCGCGCAAGTTGCAGTTGAACTATATGTAACAATAATTGGGATAAATATGCGCGGCGTCTCTAAAAACAGGATGAAGTACATTTCAACGCTCCCGCGATATCCAGCGGGCTTCATTTTGCGGCAACGTTTTATTCCGTGAGTTTATCCTTCTATAACGTTAACTATATTTTCTGTGCTTGCGTGCTCTCAGCATTAGAAAAGTTTTCAAACGGTAATTTTTGCTCTAACACTAATTACAATAGTGAACTCTAAAATTTGAAACTTTTCCAATATGTTTCTTTCCTAGCCGGCTATTAAAAAACTGTTTTACTTATGCAAACTTTCTTAGTTTGACTATCATAACTAAAACTTTTTAAAGGTTTTTTTAACAATAAAAATCATCATATTTCATATAGTAAGGAAAATAGCAAAACATGTCAATAATATACGTTGCGTAAATAGCAGAATTTATTCAGCAAATGGGAAAAAGCTTTATTAATAATTTCTCACGTATTGTATTGGAGAAACCTTATTTAAAGGAAAAAAAATATATTGTGGCTAAACTAGGACATGTAATGTAATGTTTCGACTATTTTCAGAGCTTATTAGCTAGCCTAGGTAAAGGAGTGGTCTCAACACAACCAAAATAAAAGCTAAGATTTAGAAGTAAATATCTGAAGATATTAGCAGCCAATAAACTCCAGCGTCATCTAATATGAATCACCAAAACCTTTAAGTCAAAAGCAAAGCAAATACTAATATTGGACTCTTCATATTTTAACTGTTTCCGCTAAATATTTAATAGCGCTATTAGTAATTTATTTACCTTGTGACACCAGTACGAGCTTATTTTCCGAATCGTGGATTTTGCTCTCCGATTTTGGTGGTCCATACCAGATGGCACCGAGATTAATTGGCTATTATTGTCTTTAGATATTCGCGTCTTAAACTTTTGTCGTTTTTCTGATTGTACTAAGATCGCCAGTTGATCAACTCTAAAATGGAGTGAAACATGACATTGCCCAATTTGGCGATTTGTGCATAATTCTTGGATTCCTCTACTCTTAATGCAAGGGCAAAAGTGAGAGACAGTCTTTGTCTGATAAATTACTACACAATTTTATGGGTACATCTCACAAACGCTAAACATATATTTCGCTTACAATTTTTCTATATATGTGTCACATGCCCCCTCTGGGGGGGGGGCTTTGCTCTTGTATTCAAAGTTTTGGCGGTTTACATCAGTTGAAGTTAGAGTTTATTGGCTCCTAATGTTTTTAGATATTTGGTGTATAAGTCGTTGCTCTGACCGTGCTGCGATTTCCTCTTTACCTAAGCAAGCTAATGAGCCATGAAATAGGGTGAAATATGGCATTTTCTAACTTGGTGACAAATAGATGGCGGATTGTAAATCTCTCTTATTAAATAATAAGGGGCTTTGTCGTTCTACCGTAAATTTGTGTTTTCAAATTTTTTTCTTGACCTTGATTCAAAGTTTTAAAACTCTGAGATACACTCATATAATCTATGATCACCCTACATACAGTGATTATATCTCGTCGACAATATAAGCTCCGCGATTTAACTGAACAATTAAATGTGTAATAATACGTCCCACCGACGGGGTTGCTTCACATTTGTGATTAAAACAATCTTAACGCTTCCACGTAACCACCTGTCATAATTTTGACATATGTCAGAATATCATATTCCTCAAGTTATTTCTTAAACAATCCCCTACACTACAGCCCATCATCTTTTTACCTTACTCAACTCTCAACGAAGTATAGCCAACACAGACTTTTTATATGTTATGCCTAATTTGTTAAAATAGACACTATATCTATATATACCATATATATACATATATATATATATATATATATATATATATATATATATATATATATATATATATATATATACATATACACATATATAAACTCCTGGACAAAATTAACGCAAAAATCTGAAAATTAATTTATCTTTTTCTTATGTCAGTTTTAAAGTTTATCGAGTATTTGAATAGTAGGCTATGCATATTTTGTTTCGTTGTTCATGACAGAAATCAAAACAATTCGTTTAGATTTACAGTTTTAAAGAATTTTTTAGAAGATAAACAATTTTCTGTAATAATGCAATAGATTTTCTTTAAAAGTAAGCTTATAAATTGTTCCCTTTTTCAAAGTAATACGTTTTTGTGGTAGACTGTTTTATTTTTGACCCCGAAGAATTAGAAAAATGAATCGAACAAGGAATCTAACTGGACACGTGTTAGTGCGAGCCTCAGTTTTATTTGGACGAGAGATATTGTCAGAGTTATGTTGCCAATTTGTTAGGCAAACATCGTTCCACAATAAGTCGTATGGTAAGACGCTTGTAGGAAGTAGGAACTTATTCTAGAAGGCTAGGGCAAGGGCGAAAACGATGCACTAGCGACCTAGATGAAGACAATATGCTTTAAAAAACAGGACTGTCACTAGTTCTATAATAAGAAACGAACTCGAAGCTGTTCGCAATGTCACAATTTCTTCTTCTCAGTTAGAAGACGGTTAAATGAAGCTGGATTAAACAGTAGGAGACCAGCCACTGCGCCCTTGCTTACTAGAGAGAACAGAGTTGCCAGGTTACGTTTTGCTCGAAATCACGAAAACTGGTCTGTGGATGATTGGAAAAAAGGTTTCTTCACAGATGAAACTAGGGTTAGTCTAAAACATCCAGATGGTTGTGAGCGAGTATGGCGAAGGCCAGGAGAGGTTTGCTCCTTGCAATATCTCTGCAAGGATTCCATTCGGCGGTGGCTCTGTTATGTTCTGGGGTGGCATCTGCTTTGATGCTCGCACAGAGTTAGTTCCTGTCCATACGAGATCCATGAATGCTGACTACTATCTTGAGAATATTGTAATAGAACATGTGATGCATTTCGGTCATTTTGTGGGGCCCAATTTCCTGTTTATGCAAGACAACGCTCGACCTCACGTGACTAGGGAGGTACTCGATTATCCTAATCAAGGTGATATACCGATTATGCAATGGCCACCAAAAAGCCCGGATCTGAATCCGATAGAACATGTATGGGATCACCTTAAGAAAAATGTAAAAGGTCATATACCTGCACCTAGAAACCTGAAGGAACTTGCAAATGCAGTTATCACAGAATGGGAGCAAATTCCTCAAGATTTTATCCAAAATTTAATTAGAAGCATGCCTAGGCGCATAAACGCTCTCATCCGAAGTAGAGGAGGCAACACACGCTACTAGTGTCCCAGTTACACCATTAATTTTGCTACTAGTGTCCCAGTTTATTTTTTTCATTATTACATAATGTTGTTATTAGGTCTTAAGAATAATTTTAATTCGAATCTTATAGAGAAATTTGGTAGCTAATTCACTTTTAAAGTGTCCGAATAAGTTTTTTCTAACTTTTAGTGTAACCAATGTTCATAAAAAATTATTAAAATTAATTCATTATAGAGATGACACACATCACGAAGAGGAAAAGAAACACACATTTAATTATGAAGGAACCAAGTTTTTAATCACTAAGAACAATAGGAAAAAAAAAAGACATATTGGAATCTATTATGATACAAAAGATACCAACCGCTATCAACAACAAAAAAGAAACAAATAACCTGAGCCAAATATATATGGCAGTACTATAAATGCAGTCTGCATTTATGGTACTGCCCAATTTTTAAATTAAAATAAAATAAATGGCAATGAAAACTAATTAACATATGGTTCCTGTAACGAAAAATGAAAAAAGAGTACGTTGTGATTCAGTGAAATGGGCAGAGATAAATATTAACCTAAACATTTACGTCCAAGGTAAGAACACTCATAAAGTTAATTATTTTAGTTTTAATAAATTAATAAGACGTGCATTTTTAAATATCATTTTACGGATAAAATATGTACAATTTTAGCCAAACCCGACAAAAAAAAAAAATTTTGAGAAAGGCAAACTGTGCCGAAACGTCAATAAAAGGAAAGGATCATCACAATATATATATATATATATATATATATATATATATATATATATATATATATATATATATATATATATATATATATATATATATTATATATATATATATATATATATATATATATATATATATATATATATATATATATATATATATATATATATATATATATATATATATATATATATATATATATATATATATATATATATATATATATATATATATATATATATATATATGTAATTTTGTAAAAGTCCCATTTACTGTAAACTTTATTGCCAAAGGTTCATATTTATATAATAACATACCAATTTGTTGAAAGATAAAGTAATCCAATTTTAAAGCAAAAAACAACAAAAACTATTGCCTTGTAACAAAATACCTTTTTTATATAGAAATTGCAAATATTTATCATAAAAAAGTTAATCTTAACAACAAACCTGAATGTTTTGCTATTACCCATAGAAAACTTAACCTGATTACACTATTAAAACTACGTTTCAGCAGCTATCACCAAATACTGCACTTCTTAAATTAAAAACGTTGCTTTTCACAACACTGGAATGTAAAAACTCATTAAATGCGTTTTCATCAAAATATGACAAAAATGGGCGCTGTACTACCCAAACAAATGTTTAAAACAGAGTTGTTTCTCTTTACATGTATACTAAATGAGGATCACTAACTAATTATGGCTTTAAAGTAGTAGCAACATTTAGATTACCGCGCACAAAGTCGCGCAGTATGTGATTAACAACGACTGGGCCGGAAGGAAAGAGCCAATTGCCACAAACCATGTGGAAGCATAAAATAACGTTTTCTGTATCGAAACGGCCAATCTGTATCGAGGAGAGTAAAAATTATATTTTGTAACGTTTTACACTGCGTCATGAAGAGACTGCAATAAAAGTTAAACAATATTTTTAAAGGATTATTAGTGGGTGTAGAACATTGCAGCTTAAGATAGAAAATTGTTAGTGGTTATTTTTATTAGTATAGTATGTTAGTGCACTGATCTGCGGAAATGGGTTATTTCTTCAGTATCAGTTTCTGTTTTTTTAACCGAAAAAAGGTAACATTTCTTTAATTTGTCATAAACTAAAATAAGACGTTGTCAGTTCTAAGCTTGGCAATATTGTAATAATCCAGGTTATTATTAAAAGTGACCTCAATTGTTTAAGATATGTATATTAGGTACAATCATTGGCGTACATGTTGAAAAATCTTCATGGTCCATTTTCTCGTTGGTTATAGCGAAATGTTATTTATCACAATTTTTCTGCAGTTCCACAAGGGTTAATTTACTGGTTTAAATATAATAATCGATTTTCATATATATATATATATATATATATATATATATATATATATATATATATATATATATATATATATATATATATATGGATATATGGCATAGCCAGGTTTAAAAGTTGGGCCTATGAATGCAAAGAGCAGTTTTTAAGAAAACACTGAAGATATAGCTATTTACAGATAGATTGATAAACAGAAGGGCGCCAAAAACGACAATCAGGGGGCGAAACGTTTTTGATAGAAAAGAATCGTTTTCTACAGCGATATTTCCACTGCTTTTAAAAACCAATGGAAGGAGGGAGGTAGAAATTTTTCACATACTACCTACAATGCAACTCTAAAAACTTAAACCCAATTTAAAAATCGATAAATAGGTGATAAAAGTTTTTCAATGTTTAATATAAAAAGGCTGTCAAGAAGGCGTATTTTCTACATATAGAGAGGCCAGGAGGCGTATGGTCCCTAACTATGCCACGTCGTCATATATAATATTATTATGGGTAAAATATTGAGATATTTTTAGTCCTTACATTAGAGCATAAACTGAAATACATTTTAAGCTATTCTGACTTCTTATTTTCCTCATAGTTATTTTCAAATTAATATATTTTTCAAATAAAAAACCAAACTAATTTATTTTGTTTAAAAAATACATAACGTTTTTGGTATAATATATTTTGGAGACTTTTCCTAGTAATATGTTGAGAAGTTAGTTAGGTTTTTTTAAGCTGTTTAATAGATGAACAAGTTTAGTTTTGTCAGATAAAGTCATATTAAATATATTCTAAATAACCATTGCATAGTGGCAGTTACGTGATATACGTTAAAGTTATTCTTGTTAGACTAGGCGTTCACTTGGCTATAATCATTTTGTGTTATTTTGGGGACAAGTAGAATCATTGTCTGTTGTTTGATAAATCGGTGGTGATTAGTTAAAACATCATACGGTATCGATTTTTGCCTCTAAGTGGTTGGGTGGGTAGTATAACCCTCGAGTTTTATATCGATGCGTGGGAAATGAAGAATGCCCATGGCTTGTCTCTGATGAGAAAGTTAATTTCCAGAGTGGGGAAGTAGTATAATGGGAAAGGGCCGTAGGATTAGATCTTATTCTTCAAAACCAGAAATAGAAGACGGTTTAGTTTTCAGCACAATTTTTTTACAGGCCGATTTTTGAAAACTAAATATTCGGGCAACGGTACAAGGTGTTGTTTGTGGTTAGATACCTGGGCAGCCATATCGTGGCTATCTGAATTCTTTCTTGGTACAGAAGGGCTTTGAAAGATACTGTTTTCAGTTCGAAAAGTGAGTTTTTAGACGACGCACTGTGCACAAAGGAGCACTATAAGTGTTATTTTACTTCGAATGCAACGTCAGCTCTCGTGGTAGAATCTCTTTTTGATCCATTCGACGGCTGCAGTTTCGACCAACCGGATTGGACTTGATAGACCCATATAAATGTTAGAATATAGAATTGGTTACGAACCAGGAGAGGGTTTAATCCCTAACTTCAAGTTTGGCGGCAGAAGGGCAGAGTTTTCTGTTTTCAACAGACTCATTTATATTTCAAGGGGATCTAATGGTTCGAAGCCTGGTGAGGAAATCTTACGTACTCTAAGCACTACGTAGAGCATTAAGGTAATTTTCAATCTCTAGACCGAAAAGAATCCTAGGGTTACACATACAAGACATATTGTAATTAGTAATATTGTTTGGGTGGAAGTTTACATCGATCGTATGTTATTTTTAGTAAATTTAAACTTTCACATTTTGATTCATGTATTAGACTAAAACTTTTAAGCAGAGTAACAATTATATAGGAAAGACTAACTAGAATTTTTTTTGCAGAAAACGCAACTGTGTAGAGAGACAGGAGAAGTTCTTACACACCTCTACACATCTTTCGTTTACCTCTCCAGTATTTTCACATATTTGTGTTTCTGTTTCTGAATACCTTACTAGATTAATTATTAAAAATTGATAGATTATATCCACTTCTTTTTTGTTCTGCGTAAATATATCCTGGCACAGAATTTGTACATGTAAAAGTGTTTGGTAACTATCCAATCAATAGCTTGTTTGGGTATTTCTTTTTGGAACACTTAGGTAGGATAGAAAGTACGAGCGCAGCCTTTTAGTTTTTACAAACGACCACTAGGTGGCGCTATTGAGATGTGACATTATCACTGTTATAAAATTTAACATTTGTTATTGTTAAAACAGTGGCAACTCAGCAATTGGCCGAGTAGTTTATTTACAGTGAGCGTTTAAAAAATACAGTTTTGCGTAAAGGTTTTCGATGGATGATGTTTTACGATTTTAGTAAAGGCCTAACTCAATAACAATGCCTTGAATCACTTCGTTCAACTTTTGGTAATGAATCACCATCATAAAAGACTATTTACAATTGATTTGCAGAATTTCATCGTGGTCGCGCTTCTGTCGGCAATGAATTTCGTGAAGGTTGTTGTTCCAAAAACATCGATGCTCTGCGCAATATGATTGAAGAGGATCGGCATGTAACTTAGCATCAGATAAAGGCTTCCTTAGGCATGTCGAAGACTGCAGTACATTCGATTTTGCACGAGGATTTAGCTGTGAAAAAGATTTATTCCGGATAGATTCCGCATAATTTGACCAAAACTCAAAAACAGGCTCATGTTAACTGATGTAAGGAAAAAAATCGACAGAGGACATGCAAAATCCATATACAACATCGTAACAGGAGACGAAAGCTGGAAACTAAGCAACAATCAACTGATTAGGTATTCCAAGATGAACTGAATCGAACAAAAGTGTTCGCGAAGCATTTCCAAGAAAACAATTGCTTGTTTCTTTGGTTATACTAGACATGTTGCAACGACTGCTTTAGAGGATCGAAGAACAGTTAATGCTGAATGGTATACAACAATTTGTTTGCCAAAAGTCATCTATGAAATCAGGAAAAACAACCGAAAACGTCGCATCATTCTTTATCATGACAGTGCCAGCTCTCACACAGCACGTCAAACAATTGATTATTTAACGGAGAAAATCAAGAATTCATGTCTCGTTGCCCATATTTACCTGATTTATCGCCTAACGACTTCTGTTTGTTCCCGAACATTAAAAAAAAAATGCGTGGACAGCGATTTTTGTTACCTCAAGAAGCTGTTGAATCCTTGCAAAACCATGTTATTGAGAGGAAAAAAAATATTTCGAGAATTGGTTCGAAGGCATGCAAAAGTGTATTTTATTTATTTATTGATTTAAACATAGCCCAACAACAAAATAATTTCCAGGGCTGTAAATATAAACAGTCTATATAAATATACTTGAATTAACACATATTACAGTCTAGATAAATATACTTAAATTAACACATATTAATTCTAAATTCTGAAATCGAAATTACATTTATCGCGGAAATCACTTTTTATTTGTATACATCTAAATACATACTTACATCAAATTACATTGAATTACATTGAGTTTGGAGCAAAGTTTTTTTAAAAATTAAGTTGGTTGTAACTACTAGGTACTACAAAGTTAATTTCTTTCAAAATATAAGAAGAGACAACAGAACCATTTATTAATTTATGTAAAAAAGTTAATTTTTGCATTCCTCTCCTTTTTTTAAGCTATCTAAATGAAATCTATCCAGCAGAATATCATTATCCATCCCGACCCGTGGGTATACCCCATCAACCTTAAGAGCCAAAAACTTCATAAATCTTCTCTGTGTTGCCTCAATCATAAACTTGTATTTCTGATAGATAGGCGACCATATAATTGATGCATACTCCAATCTGCTTCGAGCAAGTGTGAACCAAAGGGTTTTAGATGTATTAATATTAACAAAGTTCTGACAATTTCTGATAATTAGGCCCAACATCAAAAACAATATTTTTTACATGTACATCAAAATATAATTTAGAGTCAATACAAACTCCAAGGTCTTTAACACAATTTAGCCTATCAAGATTTACTTTATTTATTTGATATTGAAAGTGTACTGGCGTTTTGACATAACTAAACACTTACTAACATTTAGAATCAATCTATTCAATGTGCACCATTTTTGTACTGCATCAATACTATTTTGCACCTTATGTAGTCCTCAACTGAATTTACTGATACATATAGTTCAAGGTCACCAGCAAACAGTTGATGATCAACTTCAATAATCTCACTTATGTCGTTGATAAACACAAGAAACAGTAGAGGCCCCAAATTGGATCCCTGAGGAACTTCAGAAGAAGCAGCGAAGTATCCTGCTCGAAAGCTATTACACTCGACATACTGAGTTCGGCCATTGAAATATGATTTCAAAAAAGTTAAAAAGCTCTTTGTCAGCCCAAATCTTTCCAATTTGTATAATATCAAGTTGAGATCAATTTTATCAAAGGCCTTTGAAAAATCAGTGTATAAATCTTAAATGCGATAATTGTGAGACAATAAAACGATTTGTAACAAAAAAAAATTCTTTCATTGTTTTCGTAAAAACTTAAAAGCTAGCCCTCGTATTACTCCACTTAACAGCCTTCAGCTTCGAATAAAAGAAATTTAGTAGCGCCCATCCGGTAGCTACTTATTTCTGAATTTGGTTACGTCTACACCATACTGGTTGGGAAAAAAAAAGGCCGTACCTACCCTAAATTATTAAGCTGGTGGAATACAAGCCTACAAGCACAGGCAGGAAGTATCATTCTGTAGATCCTATCTGGGCGGTAGAGCTGAATACTGCACTGTTAGGTTGAACTTAATAATTTTCTTAGTTTTGGTTTTGGCTAGTTCTATGCCACGTGAGGGGACTCAACCGACAAACTCAGCGCAGTGACGGAGAATTCCTAACTGGGGTACTTGGACTAGTTCAGGGTACTTCAAACTGACATAAATTTGTTATACTTGACAGCTTGTATCAGCGTGCTGGAGGGTCACAAGCGAGGGGTTCTAGGAGCGAATTAGCCAAAAAGGTGTAGTAGGAGAGATTTTAGTTTAGGATTATTTCTGGAATTCTAAGAATACAGCACAATTGTTTTATAACATTTGGCACCCATTGCCAGATATCATTACACTATATATATATATATATATATATATATATATATATATATATATATATATATATATATATATATATATATATACATACATATATTAGGATTTCCAAAAATTTTTACGGTTTTACTCAATAGAAAAGTTTTTGCTCGCACAGCAACGAACTCAATGCGCGCTATACATCCCTATAAAAACACGAGCAACTGCATTTTCCTATTATTCCTTTATCGGAACTTGAACCGTCAACATCTCTGCTATACCTGCTCACTAATTGTGTCATCGAAAAATCGATACCAGCCCGGAACAAACGGCACAAGTCACTGTCCTAGTGCAAAAAGGGCATAGCCAACGTGTAGCCGCTGCGTAACTGCACCTGAGTCAGTCAGCTGCCTCCAGAGTCTACAGACGTTATCAACAGACTGTCGCCTTTACACGAAGACCAGGGTCAGGAAGAAGAAGGTGTACCTCGGAGCGAGACCATCGCTTCATTGTCAACGCAACTCTCCAGCAGGAGTTCGTGGTTGGACTGTCCGTCATTGGACAGTCAGAAAAAGACCTAAAGAAGCTAACCCAACTCCAAAGAGACTAACTAACGGACCCAAATTGACAGCAGCCTATCGACAAGCGCGACACAGATTTGCCCGAGAACATGTCGACTGGACCTTAGAGCAATAGCGCTCCGTTTTATTCTCCGACGAGTCTCGAATGTGCCTACATGATAATGGAAGAAGACGAGTCTATAGGAGGCCTGAGGAGCGATATGCATAGTGCGATGCGAAAACCCACTTGGTTTTCGGGACTGATGAGACTTGTAGCGGTGGATTAACTGCTCACAGGTACATTGAGGAGATCCTGTGATAAGCGTCATTAATTTCGCTGGGTTTCTTGGCGATAGCTTCATGCTAACACACGACAGTGCGAGGCCCCATGCTGCTGCATCGGTGCCTACGCAGAGTCTTGACTTTAATCGAGTGGAACACATGTGAGTTGAGCTCAAAAGAAGAGTTCGAGCCAGAAATCTAGCCTCTGCATCGCTGAGGGACTTAAAGGTTGCGATAGCGGAAGAGTGACGAAGAATCTCACAGACACTGGTGAAAAAGCTCACCCGATCCATGATAAATCAACTGGAAGCAGCAATAGGGCTAGGAGGGTGAAACAAAATACTGATTTTGGTTTCATCAATAAATTTAATTGTTAAACTCAAAATTTGTTTAATTTTTCCTTCCTTTTACCCCTATTTTCAATTTTTGTTCTCTTTGTTTCTCCTTTCAATCATTTTAATCAGTAAAAAGCTTGAGGAATGATATGGAATTTGGTATCATTAGAAAGAGAATAGAAATGGGCTTTCAAATGATACTAAAATCCGTAAAAATATATGAACACCAAATTTTATATATATATATATATATATATATATATATATATATATATATATATAGGTGTATATATATAGGTGTATATATATAGGTGTATATATATAGGTGTATATATATATATATATATATATATATATATATATATATATATATATATATATATATATATATATATATATATATATGTATATATATATATATATATATATATATATATATATATATATATATATATATATATATATATATATATATATATGTATATATATATATATGTATATATATATATATATATATATATATGTATATATATATATATATATATATATATATATATATATATATATATATTATATATATTTATATAGTCAGTCCAAAAAATTTCCATACACCACCTGCTTTGTATACTGTTTTTCTGTTATGTTTAATTAATTAACTGGAACTCTGAGAAAACATGTTCAAATTAATATTTGAAACTTTACCAACGAGAATTAGTATTAAAAACAACTACGAAATATTTTATTTAGAAGTTACATCATTGTTATAAAAATGTAAACAAAATTAATGTCAAAAAAGTCTCCACACATTTAACAATTCCCAATAATAGTTTGACGGAGTTTAACGGAAAATAACAACTTCGTTTAAACTAATATTTAGTGAAACCGCCGTTGGCCTTAATAATCTCCTGTAACCTTTCTGTCATGCTTGCAAACAGCTTTCTTCTGCTGACATGTGCTCCAATTCGTTTAGTATTCTGTTTTTTAATTCTTCTCTATTTGAATCATTATGTTTGCAAACGCACCGTTTAAGTTCCTCCCATAAATGCTCAATGGGGTTAACATCGGGTGACTGCGGAGGTGTATGAAGCTGCTGTCGTACATTATGGATTATCCATTCTCGCACCAAGTTTGCGGTTTGTTTCGAATCATTATCTTGTTGGAAAATGTATCCTTTTTTGAGTGTTAACTTTTGGACACTTTCTCTTAAATTATCTCTTAAAATGTTCAGATAAACAAGCTGATCCATGGTACCATTAATAAAATGTAAATTTCCAACCCCTCCAGCGGTCATACACCCCCAAAGCAGAACACTTGTCTCACCCGCTTGTCTCACCGTGGAAGAAATGTTTTTAATATCGAATGCGGTATTCTTCTTTCTCCAGACTTTAGTTCAGTCATCAGACTCAAAAAGGTTAATTTTAGTTTCATCACTAAAGATTACGGATTCCCAAAATTCAGGAGGTTTAATAACGTATTCCCTAGCAACTAACTTCTTCTTCCTGGCTGCACACCCCTTATAGCCTGCCCTGTGTAAATAATTTCTCACTGTTTCTGAACAAATATTTTTCGAAAATAGATCCCGTACTTCTTCTTTTAATTTTTGTGCACTTTTCTTGATATCTATAATTATTTGTCTAACAATACTGACCTCTTCAAGTGAAGTCAGTTTCTTGGGACGACCGGAGCGTGGTTGAATTTCACAGGAATCCATTGATTTATACTGGTTTACTGAACAGCAGCATGCGACTTCTTAACAATTTTTCCTATATTTCTGTACGATTTTCCATCTTTCCACAAATCGATTATGGTCTTTTTAACTTGAAATGAAATTTCAAAATTTCTCTCACTCATTTTTAATACTACTTTGAAAACCCACTGCAAAATTACTAGCAACAAGTGACAGATTATAAAGTATAGCCTAAAATTATCCATTTGTTTTCAGCAATAGATAGCTTGATAAAGTGCGGCTGATTATAACGTGTTTTTTTAATGCAGTTCTTGAATGTAGGGTGACTTTTTGACATTAATTTTGTTTACATTTCTATAACAATGATGTAACTTCTAAATAAAATGTTTCGTAGTTGTTTTTAGTACTAATCCGCGTTGGTTGTTTCAAATATTAATTTAAATATGTTTTCTCATAGTTTCAATTAATTAGTTAAACATAACACAAAAATAGTATAGAAAGCAGGTGGTGTATGGAGACTTTTTGGACTGACTGCATATATATATATATATATATATATATATATATATATATATATATATATATATATATATATATATATATATATATATATATCATATATGTCATATATATATATATATATATATATATATATATATATATATATATATATATATATATATACGAGTATATATATATATATATATATATATATATATATATATATATATATATATATATATATATATCATATATATCATATATATCATATATATCATCTGCTGCTTCAGCAGATATACCGTCGATATTCTGTGAACGACTGATAGTAATGCATTCGACGTGGCCCGTTATTGGGTCTAAATATTATAATTGTGATTCGGATTCGCAAAAATAAGTAAGTGTAGGTTGTTTCACTAATATTATGGGTTAAGCATGAGTTTAGCTTTTTATTTACGTGCGAAGTGTCCTAGCCATTTTGTCGTATCTTTAATATAAAACAAATTAATGTCTTTATTGCTTTAGTTAAAATAGGTATATAACCATGCTTAACACACACATGTAACTCAAATTGGTAAAAGTATTTTTAGTAAATTTTAGTCATCAGATCTTCAATTATCTTTGTGAACTTTAAAATACAAAACTTTTCCAATAAGCATTTTTCCAGTGAGCTATTAAAAACGATT
This sequence comes from Pachyrhynchus sulphureomaculatus, assembly GCA_019049505.1. NCBI lineage: Eukaryota > Metazoa > Arthropoda > Insecta > Coleoptera > Curculionidae > Pachyrhynchus > Pachyrhynchus sulphureomaculatus. The sequence continues at coordinate 140,953,493 of CM032456.1, forward strand.
TTAGTTCATAAACTTGCTTATTTTTGTTTTGACTTTGGTAAAGTTTTTCCTGTGCTTGCATTACAAATCCACATATTTCATTTTATAAGGAAAATATCAAAACATGCCATTAGTAATGATATACGATCTTTAAAGCCAGATATTTCTATTTATATTACGCCATTTGGGCGACACTTACTTGCTTGCTTTTGCTGTTTTCGAATGAGTTATGGAAGGATTTAGTGTATATTAAACTTTAAAATGTCGAAGGCAACAAATTACTGAAAAACATTACATTGGAATAAAGCATCCATTGCTTGATTGTGTGGTAGTAATTAAGGACTTTAAATGTAAAATCCTAGTATTGAAGTGTTTTGAAAGAAAGTTTGGAAAAAAAATGTATATATAATTTCTTTTCAGCATCCAAAACTAGAAATTATCGACACACATGAGTAGCAAGCTTAACAGATTTGAAAATAGAATTTATTTATTTATTTTTAGAAGCAAAAAATTAATACAATCTCCTAAGGGATGATGGTAGATGTTTATATGGGCAATATCTAGATCGTTGGCTTGCAACATCTGGCCAAAGACATGCCAGAGACATAATTGGTGGCTCTTCCAAAAAACTAACAACTGACATTGTTTGTTTAACATTGATGCAGACCAAACTAGTACTGGGACTGATCACCGGCCACTGCCACCTATTACAAAAGTGGAAATCCACAATGATCCCACCACATACAGACTGCGGGGTGAAGAGGAAGAAATCTCTACACATATCCTGTATGAATGTGTGGTTCTAACTCGGAACAGATATAAAGTGTTCGGAAATCTACATCGTGGCGATAAATTACCATATGGAGGACTTGGAAGGAAGTTCGTAAACCTTCTTAAAGGGAGGACGGTAAAGAGAGAGGAGCACGATAAGGCACGAGGCTACAACCAACCAACCACGGTAAATAGGATATATATATATATATATATATATATATATATATATATATATATATATATATATATATATATATATATATATATATATAAAATAAAAGTTCTCCAAAATTCTTTCTTAGGCATAGAAAGAAATCCATTGGAGAAATTTTACACAATATTTTATACCATAATCGTGGAATTTTTATTCAGAAGTTGTTAACAAAATTACTACAAGCCATTTTTTTTTTTCTATCAAAATGTCTTATCTATAAAGTTGTAGATACAAATTGACTATACACTTAAATAGAGAGATTATACCACTGTAACAACATTTGGTAAGAAAAAACCTAAATTTTCCTTTTTAGATGGATATCGGCGAGGATAAATTCTTTTCTTCATCTCTATTGTTGATTTTTAGGGAAAAACACCACCCACTCTTCCTAATGTGCAGACAAAGATGCCTGATATTTTCTTCAAATAGCGTATCATAAAACACAATGAAGCTGAACACCAAAAAAGTTTCCGAGACTGGTAGAATACTCGCCATAGTAGTAAAAAAACGGGTGAACGAACTAACATTAGTTTTTTGCAGACTTTATAACTTCTTTTGTAGAAAAGAAATAGTTTATTCCTACTGGAAATATATTAATTTTCAGCCAACAAACAAAACAGTCAAAGAGAGCTTGCCAAACAACTACCAACCAGTCGCATTGCTTTTCGTAATATTGAAAGCAAAAACAATCAGGTCATACGTAATTATGTCATAAATATTTGGAACAACGAAATTCTGGACAATATCGAGCTGTTGGAATTGGGGTATCCAGAGCATTTAACTGTCCTTACAAATTGTTGGCTGAGCTACGCTTTTATAGTTTGTCTGAAAGGTCTGTTTTCTACCTCTCATATGTTATGATATATAATTTTCTACAATTTGCAGATGACATGTTTAACATCTTCATTATTAATGCCGGTGTACTCCAAGCCTCCATATTGTTTCCTACTTTTTTCTCCATTACATCAACCATTTACTGGAACGGAACAGTATACCTATTTCTTCATTTACGTCGAAGACTCAGTTGCCCATAGAAATATCTACAGAGAAGAAAGTTGTTCGATTAAACAAAGGCCTAGAAGAAATTCTATCTTGGGATGACAGCAACCAAGTGAAATTTACCGCTGCAAAAATAGACTTCAGTTTTTTCTAAAAAAGTTAACTTTGCAAAATTCGAGATAGTCTTGTTGTGACATTCCATTCCTCTAGCATCGTCATTCAACTTGGTGAGCGTTGAGTTTTAAGCAAATGCGTTTTCCCATCAGTAGATTGCATTCATAGCACAGCGAACTTCTCAAAAACTAGGAATATTATTTCGTACTAAAAAAACCTTATACTCCACAACAACAATACTGTATAAAGCTCAAATTCGACTAACCATAGAATTCTGCTCCCCTGTTTATGTTTGACAGATGTAGCCTACTGAATTCCCCTTGGAGTAGTGCAAGCTAAGAATACACATCGCACTAGTATACACTAAAAAATTATGGAAAAAGTCTGATACCTTTGGAATTTAGAGTTATATTTCCCATCGAGTACAATGTCCAATGATTCAAGATCAACTTAGAGATTTCCTTGCAGCAAATCGATCGTGAGCATAAGAGAAATTGAAAAGATTTTCTTCAACATTATATTACTAAAATATGGTAAATTTCTTCCGAGTTACAACAAATCTTGTAGAATAACGATAATATAAAAAATTATTGTAAACAAATTGTTCGGATAAACGTATCCCCTGTATAGGATAAAGATAGTAGTAATTCAGTTTATAATAAAAAAAAATAACGACGCCATTTAGTACACTTTTGTTTAACAATTTGTAATTATTACTATACATTTCACATGTAGCAAAAATATGAACAATTGTATTAAAATTCTCTATCATAGTAGTTCTGCATAATTCAATCGTTCAAGCTGGAATTCTAAAGCGATTTTTGACTTTCGGTCACTACCGGAAAAAAATACTTTTCTTTAAACTAGAACCTGACTATCTTGAGTAGAGTTTAAAATACTAAGATATAAACATATTAGCTGTTTTCTTTTTAGTCATCTAGAATTTAATGGTTGTTAAACTGGAATGTTAATTTCTTGAAAAGTTATAATTTGGTTAGATAAAATACAAATAAAAACGCCAATTAGTTACAACTTGTACATTATCATTGTTAATTTTCTTGCTAAAAGAAAGTATTGTTCGAGGATAGATTGATAAGTTTTGTTAAGAGGCATGATTGTTGGTAAGTGTGATTCTTGTAACAGTTGTATTCAAAGTTTTAAACAGACGCAACGAGCACTTGTTTGTTGGCAGCTATAGTAAGTGATCGGTGTTACACTTTTCGTAGAAATAAATAAAGCGGAATATCGTGAAGTGATAAAACATTTTTATTTAAAAAAGTGGACTGCCGTCCAATGCGGCAGAATGCGGGAGGTATATCTTCAAAACTCAATATCCTGCGCAGAAATGCTTGCCTTAGTAGCTATGATGTGATTGTTATTGTTGAAACATGGCTTGGGTGTGGTGACTCATCGGACGAGGTTAATATTCCTGTCTTTGATATTTATAACTCTGACAGAAATGTGAATACAAGCACGAAAACTAGAGGTGGTGGAGTACTAGTGGCGGTAAGGAGCCAGTTCAGGTCTAATCTTTTAAAGAACTCTATAGCTTCCATAGAACGGATCTTCTGTTTTTCTTGTGGGCATAAAAAATTCATTGTTGGAGGTATTTCCTGATTATTGGAAAACGCCCTATATAACCTTAATTTTTAAATCTGGTGATCGTAGCGACGTGACTAATTATAGGGGCGTCTGCATACAGTCGACCATACCAAAGCTTTTTGACTCATTGGTCACTTCTTCTCTTTCTTGGCATTGTAGGCGGGTGACCATGGATGAACAGTATGGCTTACAGCGTTCTCGCTCCTGTGTAGCTAATCTTCTGACATATGAGGATTACCTGTTGGGCGCATTTGACAAAGGCTGTCAGGTTAATAGCATATATACTGATTTCTCCAAGGCATTCGACAAAGTGAACCATCGGTTATTGTTGAGCAAACTTGGGTCACTTGGGTTTGGCATTCATATTCTTCGTTGACTGAAAAGTTTCTTAATGGGCCGTCAGCAAAGTGTAAGCATAAATAATTATATCTCTAACCAACATAATTATAGTGCCCTCGGGTGTTCCCCAGGGCTCTCACTGCGGCCCCCTTTTGCTTCTCTTATTTGTAAATGACTTGAGGGATTTCCTGACCAACACTTCCTTTCTCATGTTTGCCGATGATCTGAAATTATTCAAAATTATTTCTTCTTGTGGACAGTCTTATTTTGCAAGCAGGTATTGACATATTTTTCCAATAGGCAACTTTATACGGCTTAAGTCTGAATACTGATAAATGCTCCTGTATATCATTTTCCAGATTAAAAAGTCCCATGCAGTTTGATTATAATATAAATAAAACCATTTTAAAACGGGTACCTGAGATTAGGGATCTTGGTGTAATGAATGTTTGATTGTTCTTTGTCCTTCATCGGCCATCGAAGAAGTGCACCGAGACGGTAGGTGTTTGGGTTTTATTGATAGATTTAGTACCGATTTTTCTTGTAATGTGCTTAAATTATTGTATTGCTCGTACGTTCGACCGATTTTGGAGTATGCAAGCCCGGTGTGGTCGCCTTTTTATAATGTCCGTATTAATCAGTTAGAGGGTGTCCAAGAAAAATTCTTACGTATCTGTTCTTTTAAACTGAAAATTCCTTTAATTGAGGGACATACCAACTATGACTTGGTACAAAGATTGTTAAATATGTGCAGTCTTCAGGACAGACGAATGCAAGCTGATCTACATTTCTTATTTAAGTTGCTATACAGCTATATTGACTGTTAGTACTTACTTAGTAAATTATCTTTTCATGCCGTACATCGTACCCGCACAAGGTAGTTATTTTACCCAGCTAATGCCACCAGAAACTATGGCTTGCATAGTCCAATCTTTAGAATGCAGCGTAATTTTGATAAATATAATTTGCCAATTGATGGCCCAGTTTACCGATTCAAAAATATGGTCAAGCAACTGACCTCGCTGTAGAGTTTCTTTAATTTTCGGGTAGTTTTCTTTTACTGTTATATGTCAAGTACTGTTTATTTTTATAAATAATTAACTTAAATTAAATTTTAATACCTTGCATTCTAACCTATTAGTTTTAGATTTAGCTTTAATCATATTGTTCAATCACATTGTTTTTTCTTTTGCATATTGTCGATGTTTTTGTAAAAATGGTGTTACCGTTGATAAATACATAAATAAATTAGAAACTGAACTGGAACAAGTTCATGAGGTCTCTGCATCATAACCCAAGACCATTTACTATTGGATAAATGCTTTTAAACGTGGCACGTTCACGATGACCAACTAAGGTTTCTTCTGAAGAAATGGTCCAAAAAATCAAGTTCTAAAAATGAGAAGCTGAGTATACGATGAGTGTCATATTGGCTAACTTCAAACCAAAAACGCAGAAGGAAAGACATTTCAAAATCGTGTTTGGAAAAGCCGAAGCAATCCCAAAGCATTCTGGCATCGTTTTGTGACTGTAGACGAAATGTGGATCCATTGGGTTGACAATGGTGAAAGTGCACCGAAAAAAGCACAAATAGTTTCATCGGAGGGAAAAGTGGTGGTGTTTTTTGGACTCACATCATAATTAACTATTTGAAAAGCATAAAACAGTTGCATAATAAGGGCTAGCCGGCCCTTATCACGTAACGTAAATGTACGTTTGTAAAGTCAGTTGAAGTAGAAGTGACCCAGATTAGCATTTAAAAAAGTGCTCCTTCATTAGGACAATGGGTCCACTCATACATCCGTCGCAAAAGTGTCCGAACCGCGCTTCGAAATAGTTCTCTATCCACTCTTTTCCCCAGATTTCCTCCCAAGTATTTTTTTTTTATTTACTAGATATTCGCTTGAAGAAAGAAATTCTTGTCGAATAAAGAGATTATCGGTGCTGTAAACAAGTGCACGATTTGAAATAATTTTTTTCTGAGGAAATAAAAGAAATTGAAAGATCGCTGGAACAAATGCATTAAGCTCAATGGGGATTATGTTAAGAAATAAATGTTTATTTTTGTAAAAAAAAATGGTCTTTACAAACCATTTCAATCCACCTTCGTATTTGTGGAAAAATCACCTTTCGTGATTTCTCTATTTTTCACGTTTAAGTGTCCTTGGATTAGAAAACTTATTTCGCATGTACTTTACTCTGTTTGTCTGTTGATCCGTCGATTTGTTGGCATGATAATTCTCGAATGAAATATCAACTTCCCATTTGGCACACAAATAATAATTAACTTAGAAAAGAAACATACAGTTTTTAAGCTACTTCGATTTAAGGAATGGATGGAAAAAAATAAATTTTATATATTTTCAAAAGTATTGTTAGAATTTTCCTAGTTTTTTAGTTGACCTATAGCCAAATATAACCGATATTAAAGGTATAGGATGGACCTACGAGGATGCTGTTTAAAACATATCCTCTTATACGTCTATTTGAGGATGTTATTTTTTTATTTTTCCCAATTTTAACAGAAGTTTTTAAAAGAAAATATCACTTTCCAGTTGTAAATATCTTCAGCGTAATTCAAAGTAATATAATGTTCGTTTATTTTATGTATTTTGATCGATTTAAGTTAGGTCGTTTCGGCCTTAGTTAGGCCCAATGACATTATCCGGTGTAATTTAGAACAAATATGCTCAAACTGTTTTTGACTGGCCTTATTTTACTTCTTTCTCTAGAATAAAGTATATAGTTTTTAAACCATTTAGCCTTAGCGGAAGGGGGTGAAGCAAGTTGAGATGATTAAATTATTTATAGTATTATGAAATTTTTTTTTAGTTTTTGGTTGCATACAATTTATGATAATTATCTACAGTTAAACATGCTAAAAGCTAAAGGAGTGTGGAAGGAGTATAGAGACGTTGTTTCGAATATATAGTAGTATACATCCTTTGTGGAGAGTAGAGGAATTCGAAAATTTTATTACTTTTTCATTGTTTCTAATTTTAATAGAAACAGTTAATAGATAAAATTGTCATGCTTCAGAAATAAGTATTCCTAAAGCATTTGATGCACTCAAGTTAAATGAAATGATTAATATCCCAGCGTAAAGTAACTATTATTTGAAATACCGAGTTGTAATGCTTGAATTAAGTTATTCTTGAGTTCGAATAAAATTCAGTGTATATTTTAGAACTGTGTTTGCAAGAGAAGCACTAGGTAAGATACTTGACCGATTTTTTCAAAAACTATTAAGAGAAAAGTGGAGGCGTAAACTAATGTACAAACAACTAACATAGTACAAACTAAATCTGAGAATGAGTTGCATAATAATTGATTCTTTTTAAGGGGTTACATACACCTGGGCGCTGTAAAAAGAATGTATATTTAAAAAAATATATATATTTTAAAGTTTATTAAGCAAATAATACAAAAGAGCGGTGATTTTGTATTTTTATTGTACTTTAAATTATAATTTTTTATTTTTTTAAAATATGTTTTAAACGTTAAATTTATTTTTTATCGGGTTAAATGGACCACTGCAGGATAACTTCACAAAAACTAATCCAATATGCAAAAATAAAAATTAATCTTGTGAAATAATGTAGTAGTTAATAATTGTCGAAGGGTTTCTTTTTCAAAAATAAAAAAATTACGGTGTTTCAAACTTTAGTATACAATTTTTAACTAAAAAATGTATGTTTAATTATTTATAAAAAATTGTCTATTAAGATTTTAAAAATTGAAAAGTTAAAAAATTGGCTTAATAATATTGTAGTGTCTGAAAACAGGTAGCGGTCCCAATCCGACGCCAGGTCACATTTAATGCTGTAACTTTGTAATTGAATGGAATTTCCTTAAAAAAATTTTTTAATAATTCTTAGAAGTATAGGGAATAAAAATCCGTAAAAAATCGAAGGTGTATGTAACCCCTTAATATTACAGTGTTAGGTGTAACCAAATAAAGAGTTTTTTTATTGTATATAAGTAACTAAATTATTTTATTCTACAACGGTGTAGAATCGTTTCCATAAAAAGAAAAACAGAATATACCAAAATTATAATGAGTCCTGAAAATAAAGCATGCTAATGTTACAAGCACTTAGCTACGAAAATTCGAGCTATTTCTAATGCAAAGCTATAGTTTTGGGCTAATGGTCTATAAATTTTAAAAATCTAATACTTACTTTCTTTGTACTGAAGCACATTTTCGTGTTTCTCATGAATTACCACGCAGCGATAACACACCCTTTTACTGTAAGAAAAAAAAAAGACATATTTTAGCTAAATATTTAATTACAATAAAACTTTTCCACTCAAGTAAATTGCTCGCCCGCATTTAGAGGCAGAAAGTTTTAATAGGCATGGCATTATTATAGAAATATCGGCTTACAAAACCGGAGAAAGGAAAAAATATAAAAACAAGCGTGATCGAGTTTTGGCTAAGTTAAGCTTTTATGGTATGTCTAAAAGGTTTTATTTCTGGCTCTCGGGTTTCCTCAGAGAGAGTCCATCAGCGAGTAGCAGTCGATGAATTTCCTCCTAATACCATCACTATCAGCGCCGGTGTGCCTCAAGGCTCCACACTGTCTCCTACCCTCTTTCTCATTTACATTAACGATCTCCTGGAAAGGAGCAAAAATCCAATCTACAGTTTTGCAGATAACGGTACCCTTATTTCTTCATTTACTCTGAAAGTTCGAACATCGGCTATATAATAAATAATATAATATAAATAAGTAGACAGAAGGAAGTCGTTCAACTTTACCTGAAGGGAATTCTATATTGGCGTGATAGTAATCAAGTAGAATTTAACGCTAAAAAAATTCGGGCGGCAGTCTTTTCTGCATTGTGGAATCAGACATAGTTATGTCGAGATACTCCATTTCTTTAGCATCGTGACTCAAGTTGCTGGGCGTTAACTTAAGAGCAAATATGTCTTAGCATGAACATGTCGCATGCATAACAACGAGAACTTTTCAAAAGCTGGGAATATTATTTCAAATTAGCAAGTTTTACACTCCGCAACAATTGTCAATTATGTACAAAGCTTAAATCCGACTGACGAAGGAATACTGCTTCTATGTTTGGGACTCTGCTTCCAAACATACACTGCATTTGTTGGATTTTATTCAGAAGAGAGTTGTTCAACTGATTGGAGACCCAGAATTCACCAGAAACCTTGGCACCTTAGAACATCGAAGAACGGTTGGTGACTTGAGTCGTTCCTACAAGTATTTTTATGGAAATTGTTCGATGACTCTGTCCCGCTTAATTCCTCCCAGAGCAATGCATACTATTAATAGACGTTACACTAAAACCTCACATCTGTGTGAGGTTCAGGTTGTTACTCCTCATACTACACTTTTCAAGCGGTCTTTTATATGGAGAACATCATCCCTTTGGACTGATTTACCCAGGAGTGTGTTTCCCACCGAGTAAAACATACAGCGATTCAAGACCAACCAATTGCTTTTTTGTTGAAGTTGCGTCTTTAAATTTTTCATAGAAGATAATATTTGTCTTTGACTTTATCTACGTTCATATTATCTAAATTAAATGCTACTTTACGCCTGGTAAATATGACATCAGTGTCGATGGAAATTATTATTCCTCCTTCTAAACAAGTCGGAACAAAAATGATCAAAGATAATTTATACATATAATATAAATATAAACATAATAAATAAATGTATAATTTATAAAGAAGTAAATTTATTCAGAGTTGTTTCCTACGATGTTCGTATTTACTGGGTTAAATCATAACTCATAAATCATGAGTAAAATTGCTCATGTATAGTTGATCATTGTCAAAGTATTATTCTTTTCTGATATATATCATGTGTTTTACAAGTAGGTTGTGATAGTACTGGAGAGGTTGAATTCATGCTTTTCGTTTTAATCACGATTACATAAAGATGTAAAAGCGTTTCTCGTATATTTATATTGACTTAATCTACTGTCTAAATTTTATGCTGTCATTCCAATATGTTACTAACCATAACAAAATGACACTTTCTCCGGTGTGACTTTTAGTTCTGTCAAAATTAACTAAAAAAAAGATATATTCGCGGTGCCTAAATTACTTTGTTGTCATATTTATTAAATATAACACTTGGTTTAATTGTCTGTGGTCTCTAAGATACCTCGTGCAATCATCAGCGGAACTAAACAAGCATTGTTCTAAACTCGAAAAGTTATGTTCCCTGAGGATACTTCGTGCATTCAAAAGCAAAACGTCGAGAAGTTGCTTCAACCTCACACGATTCAATTCCAATTTAAGTTAGCTCTCATTATGTTACAAATAGTTTTATGTTGTCAAATTTGTGAGTCATTATGTAATCGTCATCAGCTAGGAAATACTTCTTAGTCCATAATTAGTTAAGAAAGTACTTCAACTTTATAGGTTCATAAACATTAGATGTATTCAATTTTTTTCATAATTTCTACATAATAAAGATTGATTGTGATTGACATAATCCGTCTAAAAAATTACATATTATGAAGCTGCACTTCTTTTTTTACTGATCTGGCGAAGACATTCGTTATTGCACATGGAAAAAGAACATATCAGGTTCCGCTGCATTTTTTATATATTTGGCCTAAACATTCGTTACGGTGTCTCATCGGTTCCTTTGGTCAAAACTTGAGAATAATTAAATTATTGATCAATCACTTATTACTTATTATCTATAATACGAGATATATCCACAAAGTAAGTTCCGTTTGGTTATATAAAAAAAACGTGTACAGATACAGAAAAAATATTTATTGTACAAAAATCTACAACTGTTAAACTAATTTTCTACATAGCTTCCGAAATTTTGTAGGCACTTGTCATAGCGTAGCACAAGTTTTTGTATGCCTTCTTCATAGAAGGTTGCCGCCTGTATTTTCAACCATATGGTAACATGTTCTTTCAGCTCGTCATCATCGTTGAAGTGTCGACCACCAAGGAAAGATTTTAGGTGTAAGAAGAGATGAAAGTCGCTAGGAGCGAGGTCCGGGCTGTACGGAGGATGATCAAACACGTCTCAGTCAAATTCCTGTAGGAGTTCTTTTGTCACGTTCGCAGTGTGAGGTCGGGCATTATCGTGGAAAAAAACAACACCTTTCGACAGTAATCCTCGGCGCTTGTTCTGTATTTCGCGGCGCAATTTCTTAATGGTCTCGCAGTAAACATGTGCATTGATTGTTTGGCCTCGTGGTAAGAAATCAATCAGCAAAATGCCTTTTCTGTCCCAAAAAACGGTGCAAATGAGTTTTCGAGGTGTCAAGATTTGCTTAGGCTTAACTTTCGTTGGGGACGAAGTGTGCCTCCATTCCATTGATTGCCGTTTAGTTTCTGGGGTGTCGTAAGATACCCAAGTTTCATCCTCCGTGACTATCCGAGAAAGAAAATCATCACCGTCTTCATTGTAGCGTATCAAAAACTGAAGTGCACTGCCCATCCGTTGTTTTTTGTGTTGTTCAGTAAGAATTTTGGGTACCCAACGTGAGCAAAGTTTTCGAAATTTCAGTTTTTCATTAACAATTTCATGAATTAGTGATCGTGAGATTTGCGGAAATTCCATAGCAAGAGCACTAATTGTAAACTTACGGTTTTGCTTAAGCTTCTCTTCAATTGCGTGAACCAGTTCATCAGTAACCAAAGACGGGCGTCCACATCGTTCTTCATCGTGCACTTGATCACGTCCTTCATTGAACTGTCTGACCCATCTTCTAACCATTGAATCACTCATAGCAGTTTGTCCGTAAACCTCGCAGATTTGCAGATAAATTTCACTTGGTTTAACTTTCTTTGCATTTAGAAAACGAATCACAGATCTGATTTCACAAGCGGCAGCATTTTCAATTAAGGCTGACATCATAAAGAAGCACTACAAAGAACACGTCGGCAGCAGCGATCTGAAAATGGCGTATATTTCTTCTGCTTGAGTCAGAGTAACTGCCACGCATGCTTGGAACTGTGATCGCAGCGCTGCCGCGGATAGAAATAGAAACGGAACTTACTTTGTGGATATACCTCGTATATATAAAATGCAACGTCTCTCTGTCTGCCTGTCTTGTGTTTTTTTAATACATGCATATGTTCTCTGGCCAGCTTACAGAATATATTTTATTATGTTAGGTAACATAAGGAATAAACAGTGACGATAATAGTGAATCAAGTCCACGCAAGCGGAGCCGTGGTCATGGCTAGTACTATATATACCATATAGTCTGATCAATGGATCTGCAGTCATGTGATCATCGCGTCGTCAAGAATATTGATACGATTCAATCGGTTGTCAATTCAGTGTCGGCGGTCTGAGTTTTAAATGACAATTTCAAAAGTCAAAATAGAATTTAAAATTTTTCATCCGGTTTGGTAATTAACAAAAACTACGAATATATTAAATGTATATGATGCATAAAACACCCTAGTTCTTACTTGTGAATCTCTCTACATAAATCCAACGTCTAATATCACCTATTTTTATTTTTCAGGTTGCTATTATATTTTTATTGCCTATAAACTTGGCGGTACTGGCTTCTAAATCATGAACCTAAACCCAGATTCCAGGTTGCTGTCTTTCTTGCATATGTACAAATAACCGAGGCAGATAATAGAGCGAATGTCGTAAATAACTTCGGATGACAGAAGACCTACGTTTTTAAGTTTTTAAATATACTTAACATGTGGATATGTTTACGCTATATTCAGACATTTATGACATCATGCAAAGGAATCATTGATCGGACTAATATATATATATATATATATATATATATATATATATATATATATATATATATATATACATATATATATATATATATATATATATATATATATATATATATATATATATATATATATATGTATGTATATATATATATATATATATATATATATATATATATATATATATATATATATATATATACGAGGCTGGTTTGAAAAGTCCGTGCAAAGTCCGAGAGATGGCACCACCGGCGCGTATCGAGGTCATGTTTAGTTAGTAGCATCTCTTGAATGAACGCACACCAAGTTTCAGCCATATTGGTCTATTTCTTTGTGTTTGGCATTCGTGTGAATCAAGGAAGTCGAGTGATTTTCAAAAAATGGACGAAAAAGAATTTCGTGTGGTGATTAAACATTACTTTATGAAAGGCAAAACGCCTCAGGAGACTAAAGAGAAGCTTGATAAACATTATGGTGACTCTGCACCTTCGATTAGAACAGTTTATAAGTGGTTTCAAAATTTTCGGACTGGCCATATGGGCACAAGTGACGCTGAACGTTCTGGACGGCCTGTGGAGGTTACGATTCCAGAAATCATTGATCAAATCCATGATATGGTGATGGATGACAGAAGAGTTAAGGTGCGTGAGATTGCTAGTGCTGTGGGCATCTCGACTGAACGGGTACATAATATTTTGCATAAACATTTGGACATGAGAAAGCTATCCGCAAGATGGGTGCCGCGATTGCTCACGCTTGACCAAAAACGGAATCGTGTGAAGTGTTGCAAGGATGGTTTGCAGCTATTCCAGAAGAATCCGGAGGACTTTAAGCGTCGTTTCGTCACTGTGGATGAAACATGGATACATTACTATACTCCTGAGACCAAACAACAATCTAAACAATGGGTTACCAAGGGGGAATCTGCACCAAAAAAGGCGAAGACCGTTCCTTCGGCCGGAAAGGTTATGGCGACTGTCTTTTGGGATTCGCAAGGGATAATCCTCATCGACTATCTGGAAAAGGGTAAAACGATTACAGGTGAATATTATTCATCGTTATTGTACCGTTTGAAAACCGAGCTGCAAGAAAAACGCCCGCGATTGGCCCACAAGAAAGTCCTTTTCCATCACGACAACGCACCAGCATACACCTCAGCAGTTGTGGTCGCAAAATTAATGGAAATAGGATTCCAATTCGTTTCACATTCCCCCCTATTATCCAGACTTGGCTCCCTCGGGCTACTATTTGTTCCCCAATTTGAAGAAATGGCTGGCGGGACAAAGATTTTATTCAAACGAGGAGGTGATTGCAGACACTAATGGATATTTAGCAGACTTGGACAAATCCTATTATTCGGAAGGGATCAACAAACTAGAACATCGTTGGACGAAGTGTATAAGCCTAAAAGGAGACTATGTCGAAAAATAAAAAAAGGTTTACCCCAAACACATAAGTAGTTTTTATTTTTGCACGGACTTTTCAAACCAGCCTCGTATATATATATATATATATATATATATATATATATATATATATATATATATATATATATATATGAGTACTTGATTCAAGAAAACAACATGTTATTTCTTTGGAATTATTTACATGGTCTTTTAAATAAACTTTTTGTCCTTGATTCTTAGAGATAACTTTCAATTACTGAAACCACGAGACATCAGGGATTAATATTCTCAAGCTCTGACAAAGGTAATCGATGACAACCCGTATCGAATGCCTTTGCCAAGTCTGTAAAAAAAGGAGCGCAACTTAATAATAAGTACCTTTTCAGACGGATAATGGTGTGAATTGGTAACCGGATGTGTTCATTTTCGGTAAATAGAATATCCCATTACCTTTCATTAGTACTAACTCACTTTTTTTTTAAAAAAGGAGACTTTTTCTTCAGAGAGTTCCAAGAGATTCCAAATTTACTGATAAAATATTGCTTGACTAAACAAATTTTTAAACCAAACAGGTTCTTAACAGTTGATTTTTGAATGTTAAAATGGGTTATTTGGTGACATTTATAACATGAAATATTACATTGTAAACTGCAAAGGTCAACCGAATAGCTATAGATTTTAGATTTCATGGTTATTATATTGAGTCAAACTTCTGGACCCTTTTTGGTGATTCTAGTTGCAAAGGTATAACTTATTTCTAAATGATTATCCATCTAACGCCGGTGTCTCCCTAAATATAGTATTCGGGCTTGGCCTCATTTCTGGAAGTCAAGTTCGTAGCAGTTGTTGAATACATCACATGTTAGTTTATAAGTTTTGTTGAATATAAAAAAGTTTTGAATTATTTTATTTTCAATTACTTTTTCGAAACCAGTGTCAAGTAGGTTTATTCAGCGAAACCAAAAAATATAATTTTTGTACTTTATTATCATGAGAGAGGTCCAAAGATAAAGATTATATTAAATCTCCCTTTTAATGTAAATTTACGGTAAATATCCAACACATATTCTATAATATTGAGAGAATTTTCAACAATTGGCAATCAAAACTTGTAAAACGTTCATTTGTTGAAATTATAAAAAATAATCAATATAGCTATGTAAACATTTTGTTTCTAATTTTTATGTATCTATAAAGTGGCACTACTTTTCTCAAGTAATTACGAACTGCAAAAGAATTTCTGAGCAGATGATGATGATTACATATTAACTGACAAACTTAACAACATAAAAATATTTGTCACATACAGGGAGCTAACATGGGATGGGATTAGACCATGTCAGATTGAAGTAACTTCTCGGTCGTTTGCCTATGAACGCACAAGGTTTCAATAGGGATCATAACATTTCGAGTTTAGAACATTGCATGTTCAGTTTGAATGCTTGTACGAAGCTTGCTGAAGGATACACACAATTAAACAATGTGTTATATTTGATAAATATGCAGTTTTATGTTTTTTTTTAGTTAATTTTGAAAGCAATAAAGGGAAAAAAGGAGAGTGGCATTTATGTCATAGTTAATATTATATTGGAATGACAGCATAAGATTTAGACAATAGATTAAGTTAATATAAATATACAAGAAACGGTTCTTCCTCTTTACATCATCACGAGTAAAACTAAAACCATAAATTCAACTGTTCAAATACTAAAGTTGTCACATAAAAAAAATATTATCGTAAACTACTTGTAAAAACATGAAATAAAATAAAATAATATTTTGTCAATAACTAACGGACATCAGCAATTCTAGTCAGATCTATTATAATTTAACCCAATAAATGTAACTAATGTAGAAGCCAACTTTAGTACAACGCAGAATAAAATAAATATATAACTTTATTACATATAAACAACATTTTGTGATTTATCCTTTTAGTGCGGTAAAAAATTACTAAAGGACAAGATAAATTTGAGGTAAGTAACATGAGTAAAATATTTTTATATTCCACTTTACTAAAATTAAATACAAACAATTTTTATTTTACAGGACTGGTTTGGATGTTCAGTAGGATATGCAATTTTTTAATTATGAATATATAAAATTCTTAAACACATAATACAATGTAAAAATTGAAATAATAAAAATACACATAAAAATATATATAAAAACTTACATGTGTGGGTTGAAACGAAAGCACACTTAACGTTCTTTAAAAGGTATTACTAGAACGGTCACATTTTTTAAAATAACTTAAGACATGTATAGAGAACGAAAATCATTCTTTGGTTTGTTTATATGTTTTTATTTATTAACTGCTATTGTGTTATTATGGGAAGAGTTCGAAATAAATGTGACTCAGACCCATAACGTCGCTTTTGTCGTTTATGTTGTTTTTCTCTTTATTAATACAAATCATTTCATAGATTGATTTTTTAAAATAATTTGATTCTTTTTTTAAGATTCTTGTTTTTTTTTTTAAATCAAAAGCGTGTTTGGTTTGTTGACTGTGCTTTGATAAAGCTGTTGGTTTATTCTTATTATACTTATGGCCATTCAGTCTAGTTTCTAGGTGTTGTTTAGTCATGTCGATATAACAGCCGTTGCAGTTTTGACAAGGAATGGAATATCTCAGGTTTGATTGTTTCAGTAGGGGTGTCTTAGATTTTAGGGGGATAAAAAGATATTTTAGTGAGTTATGCGTTTTGCAGCAAACAGTTAAATTATGGTTTTTGAGGACTGCCTTAATTTTTTTGAAAGTCCTTGATAAATGGCATGGATATGTATGTTGTAGTTGTTCTTTGTTTTGATCGTTTATCTAGAGTATTATATAATTTGTGAATTCGGGTTTTTAAACTTTGTTTATTAGACTAACCGGATAATTGTTGTTGGTTAAGACTTATTAGTTTTAAGCCTCTGTCAATTAAATTTATAGCAGTATTATTCTTAAAATTTAAAGGATGATGTGAATGGTAGTTTAGATATTTTCCAGAACTTGTTGGTTTTCTGTACCATTTGCTATTTATTTTGTTTTTTTCTCTTATTAGAATTAGAGATAGCAAATTGTACACAAAACCAACTGTTCTGGAAAATATATAAACTACCATTCACATCATCCTCTAAATTTTAAGAAAAATAGTGTTATAAATTTAATTGACAGAGGCTTAAAACTAATAAATCCAAAATATAGAGCAGAAATGATAGAAAAAATAAAACCTATCTTAACCAATAACAATTATCCGGTTAATCTGAAAAATAAAGTTTTAAAAAACCAGAATTCACAAATTATATAATACCCTAGATAAACAACCAAAACAAAGAACAGCTACAACATATATACCCATGCCATATATTCAAGGGCTTTCAGAAAAAATTAAGGCAGTCCTCAAAAAACATAATTTAACTGTTTTTCACAAAACGCATAACTCACTAAAACACCTTTTTACCCCACTAAAATCCAAAACACCCCTACTGAAACAATCAAACCTGATATATTTCACTCTTTGTCAAAACTGCAACGGCTGTTATATCGGCATGACTAAACAACACCTAGAAACTAGACAGAATGGCCATAAGTATGATAAGAATAACCCAACAGCTCTATCAAAGCACATTCAACAAACCAAACACTCTTTTGATTTTAAAAATACAAGAATCTTAAAAAAAAGAATCAAATTATTTTAAAAGATCAATCCACGAAATGATTTGTATTAATAAAGAGAAAAACAACATAAACGACAAAAGCGAGATTAGGGGTCTGAGCCATATTTATTTCGGACTCTTCTCATAATCACTCAATAGCAGTTAATAAATAAAAACACATAAACAAACCAAAGAATGATTTTCGTTCCCTATACATGTCTAAAGTTATTTTAGAAAACGTGACCATCCTAGTAATACCTTTTAAAGAACGTTAAGTGTGCCTTCGTTTCAACCCACACAAGTAAGTTTTTAAGTATATTTTATGTGTATTTTTATTGTTTCACTTTTTACATCGTATTATTGTGCATCCTACTGAACATCCAAATCATCCCTGTAAAATCAAAATTTAAAGTCATAAAGAAAGGTAAAGAAGGGAGGAATATGTACATTGATTGAAAATTTCAATTTTTAGATGAACTGAAGAAGCCTACAAATTAGACGAAGTGTTTTCAATAAACTTCTAACTAGAACATGATGTAATTTCGCTATCTTTAAAAAAAATATTCAAAAGAACCATAAAGCCCAAGAAATTGAAAATATATTCATTATTCCAAGGTTCAAGTCAGAATTCAACCCAAATTATATATATATATATATATATATATATATATATATATATATATATATATATATATATATATATATGTGTGAGTATTTCGAGTGGTATTTGGCCAATGACTCGAGTAATATTGGCCTCCAATGCCTCAATTGTAGCTGGCTTATCCATGTAGACTTTGGACTTTACATAGCCCCAAAGAAAAAAGTCAAGAGGTGTGATGTCACATGATCTAGCCGGCCAATTCACTGGTCCAAAGCGTGAAATGATCTGTTCGCCGAATTGCTCTCGCAGTAAAGCCATGGTTTCACGGGCTGTGAAATGTGGCGCCATCTTGTTGGATCCAAATTTCGTCGAGACCACGGGCTTCAATTTCTGGCATCAAATAGTCTGTTATCATGGCGCGATAACGGTCACCATTCACAGTAATATTCCGGCCGGCCTCTGTTTTGAAGAAATATGGACCGATTATTCCACCGGCCCATAAACCACACCAAGCAGTTGTTTTTTCTGGATTTAATGGCAGCTCTTGAACCTCTTCAGG
>CM032456.1:140972543-140992925 GCA_019049505.1 Pachyrhynchus sulphureomaculatus
ATTTATTAATGACTTGACGCATCGTTTTGCACATAGTGAGGTCCTTCTTTTTGCCGATGATTTAAAGTTGTATATTGAGGTGTCTACATTTGATGATTGTAACAGACTTCAGACAGATTTGAATCAGCTTGTATCTTGGTGCAAGGACAATGGTATGGAGCTAAATGCGACTAAGTGCCATTCTATCGTTTTCAGTAAGTCCCGAACTCAGTTAGATTATCCATACAAGATCGGGGATGCTGTTCTTGAACGAGGGTCTGAAGTGAAAGATCTAGGGCTTATTATTGACTCAAAATTAACTTTTATACCTCATATACAGAATATCATTTCCAAGTCTCTCCAGCTTTTGGGATTCATTAAGCTTATTACACTGGGCTTTAATAGTATAGCTGCAATCAAGCAGCTGTTCTGCTCACTGCACTCTCGTTTATAGTACTCCTCCAATTTATGGAGTGCAGCACAAATTTCTGAGATACATTGCCTTTAAGATCAATAGACCTGAGCTTACCTACCCTCAGATAGAAGATGAACTTCACATTCAAACTTTACATGATCGCAGAGTTCATCGATCTCAAAATGCTTCATAATATTCTCCATAGTAACTACCATTGTCCCTTTCTGCTGGACAGAATTGGTCTGCATGTACCTTCCAGGGTGACCCGTTCGAGGCACACTTTTTTTGTGAAATCCCACAGGACCAACTACGGATGCGATAATTTTGTATCTAGGTCATGTCGCCTTGCCAATGAGCATCCCAGTTTGGACTTTTTCGTTGGAAGATCTGTGTTTTATATACAGTTGTGTGGAGTATGATGTGCATTTTGTTACTTATTGTTACAGTCATTATTTCCTTTTCTATTTTTATTATTATTATTATAATTTTCTTTTTTCTCTTTCCCTCATTCCTTATTCTAAAATTATTTTTTTTTACTTTTATTGTCGTCTTAAGATATTTGTTTTATTTATTGTAATGTTTTAAAATTGGGCATTGCCCGTTAATATATATATGTATATATACATATATGTATATATACATATACATATATATATATATATATATATATATATATATATATATATATATATATATATATATATATATTTTTATAAT
Organism: Pachyrhynchus sulphureomaculatus; assembly: GCA_019049505.1. NCBI lineage: Eukaryota > Metazoa > Arthropoda > Insecta > Coleoptera > Curculionidae > Pachyrhynchus > Pachyrhynchus sulphureomaculatus. Next base: position 140,973,655 of record CM032456.1, read on the forward strand.
AATAATGCAACGCCTCTCTGTCTGTTCGTTAGTGTGCTTATCACTAGAGAACCACTTATCCGATTTAGGTGTTTTTTTTTAGATTTATACATATGTTCTCCGGCCAAGTTATAGGATATATTTTATTACGTTAAGTAGAAATAAGCACTGACGATAATAGTGAATCAAGTCGGAAAAAAGTTTGCTGCTAGCGCACTCTCTTGCAGTACGCTGCCTGAATCATTAAATATGAAACAATATCATGCAACAAAGAATACAATATATATAAAATTCAACGTCTCTCTATCTGTCTGTCCGCTAGTGCGCTTAGTACTCCAGAACCACTTATCCGATTTACATGTTTTTTTTTTATAAAATACATTTGTTCTCTGGCCAGGTTATAGGATATATTTTATTACATTAGGTAACATGAGAAATAAACAGTGACGATAATAGTGAACCAAGTCCACGCGAGCGGAGCATTATTCCAATAATTAACAATAAAAATATAGTATTGGCTGTCTCTTGGCGTTTCATACCGAAATTCAGATAAAGCAGTAGCTACTTTGATTTTTGGTAATCACTTTATAGAAGAGAAATAGTAAATAGTTCCACAGTTGTAGTATATTACAAGAAGTCTATTTCATTTAAAATGGACTGCCTAGGATTGCTACTTTTGCTCACGCAAGGATCTAGCATTTTAGCGATCTTCTTGTGTTTGCTGTCATAAATATATATTTTTGTAGTACCTAAAATAAGCAATAACATAGTTTAAGCAATGTAAGGGTCGTCCAGGTCCATTATTTCACCTTTTGTTTCCGTTATGTAAATATTAAGCGAAGTATTTTATAATTCAAGTACTAGCTAACTAACCTGATTCACCATATAGTGGCAATTTACCTTTAGAAACTCTATAAACACCTCGTCTCGAAGACTATTAAATACTTATCGTTTAACTACCATGAACTTTCGAAGTTTACGACTGCTTCATGGACAACAAATTTACTGCTTAATATTCCTAAAATAGCTGAATGTTGTTTTGAGTTGATTTGATAACTCTACTAAACCTTGATTACAAGATTTATTAATACCGGCATCTAAGTGTGAATTGCAATAAAGCAAAGAAAATTTGGCTCTTAGAAATTACATACTAAACTCGTTTGAATTGAGTTTGAGTGGTGTCTTTCTAGTAACACTATTAAAATAAAATTAGATTAAAAAGCAGATAGCACGTAATATACTATTATAACATATACTAATCATACTATAGCATATTTCTTAAAGTACGTTCCTATTTCAAGTCAAGATCAACTTTTGATAGGATAAAATTTGATTAGGTCAGTATATATCATTATGTCAAAACTATCATCAAAAAATGCTTTAAAATATAGAGAATATAGCAAAAATAAGTAGTTTATATTGTACATGAATTCCAAGAGTATGTACGAAATCTGTTTCAAAACCAAAGCATGTGCGAAGGATAGTTTATTAGCATATTTTTAAAATCCGGCTAAATAAATTTTGTTTATTTTTTCTCCTGTTTCTACTATTTTCTTTACCGACATAATTGTGTAGTCGACCGGTACTGTTTAATATACTTGACAAAAATTCAAAAAAAATGATAATGTAAGTGTCATATTAACAACAGAAAAATTTAGCGCAGGCAAAAAATGAACCCTATGACTAAGCGCATAATATACAAAATGATGAGCTAAACCAGATAATTTTAGTAACATATGATGTTTCTCTTATCAAAATAAATCAAAACGTTTTTGAGAACATGGGTTGAGAATTGCTTTATTATTTACCTAAAGGGATTAAACATTACATATATTTTCTGATTTTTTGAATAAAATATTTTAATTTGAAGTATATATTTGACTTCTTCTTCTTCTCAGCCGTTTTCTGTCTACCTTCGGACGTAAGCCACCTTCATAGACTCCCAATGTTCTCGATTTTGTGCCTCCCTCATCTATCTTAATGTCATTAGACCCTCAGTTAGATAGTGTGCCTCTAGCTCGTTTGAAGGAGCACGGTCTCCACTGCAACACATGCCCACCTGCCATCGCACGCCCCCGTCATTTGTCCTGCCAAGCCCCACTTGAGAATTGCTGCCTTCTGCAGGACATCCACAACCTTCATTCTTAGGCGGATCCATGAGTTTGTTCTTCTGTCCATTAGTGTGCAATCGTGCATTGCTCCATGGCTCTTTGGGTGACTGTTAGCCGCTGTAATTGGGTTTTTGTAACTTCCAGTTTTCTCCACCGTATGTTAAGACCAGCAAATACACTCATTGAACACCTCAGTCGTTAGGTGATTTCAGTATACAGATGAGTCTTCCAATGGCCGTTGGTAATTAGTTGGAAGAGACTCAACTGTCGAGTCACTTTTGAATTGCGTCACCCAGTTTCTTTGCAGTTTCTCTGAATAAATCTACGGGTTCTCGTGTATTTCGTGTTATGTTTTTTCTTATATTGTTTTATTTTTTTACTGTTTATTATGAACCATCAAAAAATCAATATAAAATTAGTGGGAGTTCCAGACTAGTCAAAGAAGGATGAAACAGAAAAGGCGTGGAGTGAAGATTCAAAAGAAGTATATATGTCAGGTAAGAAATTTTTTATTTCAATTTAGCATGAGTACAATTAAAAACAAGTTTTTTGATTACTAAAATTAATCAATAGCATATTTCCATTGCCAGGGCAAAGATGCTCGCGAAGTAAGAAAAGGGTTAGCTAAATAACTTCTAAAATCCTTTGCAGGAGAAGGTCTGTTTATTGTCATGTTTTGCGCTAGAGGTTGTATCGCGTCGTCGCTATTGGTTTTACAGTCTGTAGAATAGGTAGGCGTGTACTGAAGCTCCTCTCGTTATCGTACATAATTGTGAAGGACGCAAGCTGTTTTTATGACGAACTTAACATTTTTGGGATCTCGGATGCGAATAGGACCATTCAAAACAGCAAATTTTTCGTATGCCATCCCAAAACCACATTCAATAATTTTCCGTTCTCTGCTCAACCTGTAAAAATATTCTTTTCACATTATCTAAAATTCGTTGAGGGTATGGTCTCATTAAATATCGTGACAATGGGAATGCTTCGTCGCCAACAAAGTAATAAGGAAAATGGGTACCATTTTCATTATATTTTAATGATGGGGGATATCAAGTCCTGCATGTTGAATAAAATATTTCATTGCTGAGGTATGGAACATGCACCCGTCGTTGTTCCTTCCTGCATAACTGATTTCTGTCACAGTGAATAAACCCTCAGCATCCCAGCAAGTCCTTAATACTATCGAAAGATGCGATTTATGGTTGAAATTAGCAAAAGCACTATTTCCAAACTTCTCAATTCTGACATGCCTGCCGTCTAATGCACCGATACAGTTTGGAACATTCCAGAGTGACTCAAAACACTCTGCTATGGATTTCCACTGCTCTCTATTTGGTACCTGCATGTATATCTTGTTCAACATTTACCGAATTACTTTTGATGTCTCCCTCACAATTTCACCAACTATGGACTCCTCTGGCGAAATAAAGAGCAATCGATGCAAATGTTGAAACAGTACCCAAGTATGTGTAACAAAAGTAAATAAACATATGTTTAAGAAAATGTCAACGATTTATACTATAAATTGGTTATATAACATCTACTGAGAAGTTTCTATTTTTTTGTTTGTTTTAGCGGTAGAATACAAAGAGAGGTGGAAGAACCTACGTGCCGTTTTTGTCCGAAACATGAAACTTCCCATAAGGAGCTGGAGCAAAAACGAAGAAATAGAAGCCATGCAGTTTACTGTTCCATATGTTAAGGCACTAGAAATGCCTATAGGAAATCTGCCCAGCCCACTACAACAGGAAGAAGAGGATGAGCAATTTCAGGAAATTGGCTATGGAAATAACGCCTCTGGACAAACAGAAGCGCCTTTACCATCCCAACAACCGACACACCCACCTATGTCACCTCCACCAGCACCCCCACGTCCACCACTTAATTCAACTCGAACTACTGAGTCCTCAAGTACAACGGAGAGCAAGCGTGCCTTCGAAAATGACAAAACATTTATTGAATACTTGCAGGCCAAAAAATGCAAAACCCGCTCTGTAGACCATACCAACCAAGACCAAAAAATAGACTGAAAATGTTCCTTCTTAGCATGTTGCCAGATCTTCTGAAAATGTCTGATGAACAGGTGCGACAGTTTAAGAGCAAGGCCTAAGATGCTGTTGATGACATTTTGTCAACCCGCTACATGGCCTCTTTTTTTATGGGTCTAGCACACGTGCTGCAGGGAAGAAGTCCCTAAAGCGCTACAGGAGCGACACGTGTGCGGAAAAAGCGATTCACGTTGTTCTTGAATCGCTGTAAATTGTACTCGGTGGGAAACACAGTCCTTGGCAAATTAGTCCAAAGGGATGATGTTCTCCATATAAAAGACTGCTTGAAAAGCGTTGTACGAGGAGTAACAAGCTGAACCTCATACGGATGTGAAGTATTAGCGTGACGTGTACTTCTAACATGCACCGCTCTGGGAGGAATCAAGCGGGCCACATCCTTCGAACACTTTCCATGAAAATACTTGTAGAATAGGCTTAAGTCGCCAACCGTTCTTGGATGTTCCAGCGAATCAAGGCCGCCGGTCAGTTCCGGGTCTCCAATCAGACGAACAGCTCTTCTCTGAATAGAATCCAACAAATGCAGTGTATGTTTGGGAGCGGAGCCCTAAACAATGAGCAGTATTCCATAGTTGGTCGAATTTGAGCTTTGTAAAGAATTAACAGTTGTTGTGGAGTGTAAAGCTTTCTGGTTCGAAATAATATTCCCAACTTTTGAGAAGCTCTCCTTGCTATGCCTGCAATATGTTCATGCCAGGACATATTTGCTCCCCAATTAACGTCCAACAAATTGAGTGACGATGTTAGAGGAATGGAGTGCCCCGACATAACTATGTCGGGTTCAGCGATGTTCGTCTGAGTAGCCGATGTCCGAGCGTTCAAAGTGAATGAAGAGATAAGCGTACTGTCATCTGCAAAGCTGTAGATTGGATTCTCGGAATTTTCCAGCAGATCGTTAATGTAAATGAGAAAAAGAGTAGGAAACAGTATGGAGCCTTGAGGAACACCGGCGTTGATAGTGAAGGTATTAGAAAGAAATCCGTCGACTGCCACTCGTAAAGAACGGTCTCTGAGGAAACATGAGAGCCACAAACATCGTGCCAAACACGGTCGAATGCCTTGGATATGTCAAGAGCAACCGCTCGAGATTCTCCAAAGTGTTCAATTGCGGTGTTCCAAACGTGTGTTACATAGGTCAGAAGATCTCCTGTTGGTCTATGTTTACGAAAACCATATTGATGATTGCTAATAATGTTGAATCCTTCAAGATATTTTAGAAGATGCTGATTGATAGCCTTTTCCATGACTTTCGATATTATTGAAAGCAGTGCGATTGGTCGGTAGTTATTTGGCAAGGTCTTCTTGCCTTTTTTAGGTATCGGCTGAACTGTGGCACATTTCCAGCAGGAAGAAATATTCCTTTTCTGTAGGATAGGTTGAAAAGTCTACAGAAAACTGGTGTTAGTTCCCTTGCACAGTTTTTGAGAACTATGGCAGGTATTCCGTCAGTGCCAGAAGCTTTTTTGGTGCTAGCTTCATTAAAATACGTTTTATGATACGCTGTCTGAAGACAATATCGGGCATCTTTGACTGCACTAAGGGAATAGTAGGTGGTGTTTTTCATTGGAAATCGACAGTAGAATGTGAAGCAAAGAGTTCAGCCAACAAGTTCGCTTTCTCAACAGGTGTCATTGCAATAGAATTATCTGGCCGTGTGAGTGGTGGTATGGTGGATTTGGTGAAATTTTGACTGACTGCCTTAGCGACTGACCAACACTTTCATCCCGAATGTGCAGCACCTTCATCATGCTCTGAAATTCTAATCATACCTAAATTGGCGCATTAGATGGAAGGAGGGAGAGATGTACCTGCTGATGTGACTGGTGAGGCACCATTATTTACTACAGTCGAAGTGAGGGATGTAACCACAGTGGCAGAAGGGTACTATGGAACAGTTCAAGAAATTTTTGAAATTGATGCCTGATTTTGTAAAGTAATACAATTTATCTATTAAGTACACACATAGAAATGATAAGGTCTGTAGGAGCATCGATAATACAATATCTACAATCTCTATTTAACACTTGCCTTATAGAAAGTAAAATACCTTGGGTAAACGCCTTGATTGTGCTTATTTTTAAAAAGGGGAACAAATTTAAATTGGAGAATTACAGACCCATCAACCTGTTGTCGGTACTATACAATATAGTCGCTAGAATTAAAACATATAGATTAACGAACAAATTAGACAGTTATCAACCACGTGAACGACCGGGATTTAGACGCGGATACAGCACTTTGGACCATCTTCAAACAATTAGATTACTAGTGGAAAAAGCAAATAAATACAACGTCACCTTGTGGATAACAATGGTTGACTACGAAAAAGCATTTGATTCGGTAAAGATATGGGCAGTCCTTAACGCCTTAAGTAACAGCAGAGTCGATAAAAGATACACAACTCTTCTTAAGTACATATACAAAAATGCCACTTCACAAATATTGCTTGAAGAAAAAACAAACAAAATCAAAATTAAAAGGGGAATTGACAAGGCGACTTGATATCCCCAAAGCTGTTTACGTTGACTTTAGAAGACATGTTCAAATTATTATAGTGAGAAAATAAAGGAATACTAATGGACGGTAAACGATTAAATCACTTACGGTTCGCAGATGATGTTACTCTAATAGCCAGCACAAAAGAAGAATTACAAGAAATGCTGATGGATTTAAATAACAAGTCTCGAGAAATAGGTTTAAAAATAAACTTCACCAAAACCAAATATTTGAACAACGAAAGCCAAGAACTATTAATAGAAGGTGAAAGAATAGAAAAGGTACAAACATTCATATATTTAGGACAAAAAATCGAAATATCAAAAAATAATTTATAGGCTGAGTTGGATAGAAGAGTCTCGTTAGCTTCGTCTGCGTTCGGAAGGTTGCAATCTATATTTAAATTGGACATCTCAAATACCATAAAAGCCGGAGTATTCAATCAATATGTACTGCCGGTATTAACATATGGCACTGAAACGTGGGCTTTAAATGAAAGTATAATAAATAAACTCCAGGTAACCCAAAACAATGTAACGTAGAATGCTAAATATTAGACTTCAAGATCGTATTCCTAACATCGAGATTCGAAGAAGATCAAAAACCGTCAGATATAATACAATGAATATGTATATTAAGGGCATATCTCAAGGATGAATGATAACAGATGGACACGCTGTATAGTTGAATGGAGGCCCAGAGAATACAAAAGATGCAGAGGTAGACTACGGATAAGATGGACGGACTACATAAAAAGATTAGCAGGATACGATTGGATGCAAAAAGCAACCAACAAAGTTCATTGGAGGCAACTTCGAGAGGCTTACATCCGACTGTGGATGGAATAAGCTAATGATGATGATGATGATGATGATAATGATGATTAAGCACAAGTACAATAATAAAACTTTCTAATTCTTTAAATAAAATAAACATAATTTTCTCACCTGAGAGCGATTAATATCCGTTCATCAGTATCCATGCATTCCCTTATGTTTGTATTTTGCCTGTGTAGTGCAGTAATATGTCTCTAGACATATCATAAAAGCTTAAAAATTTTGCATTTGAAAGTTAGAGTAGCGAATAACCGGCGGTTGAAATTTTTTTCAAGATATGAATGAATCCAAAATCTTCGTTTTATATTTTTTCTGTAATGATAATAATAATATAGTAACTCAAATTTATCACTGGAATCATCACTCGAATCATTATCTATGATAGCCCACAATGATGATGATCACAGAGTAGGAACTACCGATTTTGATTACTTATGGGCAGACCGCATGTGCGGAATTGCATCACTAATGAGATAGTATCCGGTTGGTTTCTTTTGAGTAGCTCCGTGTGCAGAAGGCCTAACAGATAAAAAATCGTCGTGAAACGTGCCACAAAAAAACTTTTTTCGTAAAGTATTGCAAATTGGTAATGGAGTTAAGTGGTTAGGCATTTTAGTAACGAATATTTTTTGTTACAGTTTGCTTAAAATTAACAAGTATAGCGAATTTTTTTATGTTATACCTAACAAGTTTTATATATATTATATATACTTAATTAGAAATTTTTAATTTCTTAGGAGTAACACTTTGTTTGTTACTTATTTTGGGACTGAAGAAGAATAAAATACCAGTTAACGGGTTAGATTGCCTAAATAGTATTTTGGTACTTCATTTAGTTATTTTTTAGTTATTTATTATTATATTTTTCTAAAATTCCACTGGATACAAAGATACACCAGTTTTAAAATAATAAGTGTCATAACATCCTGTATAAAAATGTTTCTTTACGTATCAATATAGGTGATAGACAGACAGTTTAAAGTATTTAGCATAATCGGTAAATTAAAAATTTTAATATTTATGAATAATAGGTTTAAATTTGCTTAATAAGGCTCTTAAAAAACAAGAGAGAATCCAAAAAACTTCTACAAGTTTGAATGCCAAAAGCTATTTGCTGATTTACTTTTCACAATATATTTTAATGCAATAATAAAAACTAAAAACATAGTTTTTAGCCATGTGACACGTAGACTGAAAAGTTTTTGGTCTAGCTACTTAAAACACATTTTTTTTTTGAAAAATTCTACTTTATTCATGAAAATAGTCTCTTATAAGAGCGATACAATCATAACGCTTTTCTAACATTTCTATACGTTTCTTGTAGGATTTGTATTTGCCTTCAAAATAGGCCTCAGTTTCGGTAATAACTTCTTCATTGGAGTCAAATATCTTTCCCGCGAGCATTTTTTTGAGGTCTGCGAATACATAATAGTCGCGGGGGGCCCAATCTGAAGAATACGGTGGATAACGAAGCAATTCGAACTTCAATTCATGCAATTTTGCCATCGTACTCATTGACTTGTGGTACGGTGCATTGTCTTGATGAAAGAGCACTTTTTTCTTGTTCAGTTGGGGCCGTTTCTTTGCGATTCTTGCCTTCAAACGCACCAATAACTTTATATAATACCCGCTATTGATGGTTTTTCTCTTCTGAGCATAGTCGATGAAAATTATTCCGTGCGCATCCCAAAATACAGAGGCCAAAACCTTCCCAGCCGACTGTTGTGTCTTGGTAGCTTCAGGCGGCTTTCACCGGCTGATGTTCACTGAGCTGACTGCCGATTTCATTCCGGTGTGTAGTGGTAGATCCATGTTTCATCCATTGTCACATATCGCATGAAAAAATCCTTTTTATTGTCCTTAAACAGGTCCTAACAATGCTCAGAATCATCAACATGTTGTTTTTGGTCCACTGTGAGCAAACGTGGTACCTATTTCGAACAGAGCTTTCTCATGCCAAAATGTTCATCAAAATACGATCAACACATTCTTTTAATATCTTTAGAGTGTTGGATATCTCACACAATTTCACTTTACGGTCATCCAAAACAATTTTGTGGAATTTTTTATGTTTTCCGGTGTAACCATCTCAGTCCAGAGCGTTCAACGACATTTGTGTTTGTACGACCGCATTTAAATTCAGCATCCCAGTAAATAATGAGTGATTTTCCATAGGCAGAGTCCCCGCAATACTTATCAAGCCATTGCTTTGCTCGAATGGTATTTTTTCCCATCAAAAAATAATGTTTAATCAATACACGAAATTCAATTTTTTCCATTGTTTTGAAAATATCAAAAGTAACGTCACTAAAACCTCTGTAACTTGTAAACTAATCATCGAAATGTCATGAAATTTTAACATCTACCCTTTGAAGGTTGGTACTTCCTAAAAATCGTATGGATTTTTTTAAAAAGGGCGTCATTTATGTGTCAGACCAAAAACTTTTCAGCCTACGTGTTATGTCCTAAACAGTATCACAAGAAATTAAGAGGGAGTTGTTTCGTGACTTCTCCTTTGCATTATAAAGTAGAAGTGCTCTGTTAAATAGTTTCTTTTTTATCGAATATCTTCTTTCAATTAAAACATTCTTTATTCTGTTACCATTATTTGCCAGCGCAATACAAAGAAACAAATTGAAAAAAACATATTTTCCTTTGTCCTATTATTTTCAGTAACAAAGGCTTGTTTTGCCTTTTCTAAGTTCAATTTCGATTTTATAATTAACATTGTATTGTATAACTATTTCTATTATTCGCTTGAGAAATAAAATTGGCAATGATGGACGACTTCAGATTGTTTCTATGTTTCCTGCAATAAACGATGGTATTATGTAGATTAAATTGTGAATCAAATTTCTTTGTCTCAAAGCATCTTTAAACTTTTCGAAAACAGAAAGCTCACTAGCGTCAGCTATCTGTTTATTAGCATTTATTCTATTACGAAACTGTTTCCAGCTAGATTCCGAAAAAGTTAGTTCTCGGAACAAGCTCTGAAGAAGCTGGCAGAATGGTCAACGAAACGTCAGTATCATTTTGGCAATCTACACAGGAGAAAACTACAAAAATTGTACCTATTCTTGTCATATTTATTGTTAATATGGCATTATATTTTCGTAATAAATATTTTAAAACAAACATTTTCCGGTTATTGAATAATAAATTAATGTCTACTATAAAACCGATAAAAAAAAATGAACTATATATTATTTAATAATTTTTTAATACATTGAGAGAAATAAGTTTTGCACAAAATATATGAGAGAAAATATTAAGTTTAATAATCAACCAATTGATGTATTATGTAGTTAAACTAAGAAAAAAGGGAATAATGTTGAATAAAGAATTTAGTTCGGAGAGTCTTGAAACAATGTTTATTTTATTGAAATTCCTGAGGTCAAATAAACATTCACTACTTTTTTTTATCAATTCAAGAACAGAGAGGTAAAATTTGTTTAACCTGGAATAAAACAAAATAACAAACGGTTAATCTTAAGCCTAGCAATATTGCAATAAATCAGGTGATTATCGAACCTACGGTCAATGAGTGGTCGTCAATTAGCAAGAAAAGAAAATTCATTATCTTTGCTCGAACGTAACACGTGGTCACCAAACTTAAATTTGAATTTGTAAATAAAACCTCGAGTTTTGACAAAAGTTTCTAATGCCTTATTGCACAAAAAAAAGAATGCAACTCGTCATTATGGCTGGTCGGCATTTCACCAAATAAATCCAAGAATACCACAGGCAAAGGTTTAATTTGCAATAAATCTACATATTTACCCTTCTTGAACTGCTAATGAAACATTAAATCATTCTTTAATTTTCATGCCAAAAAAGAGAATGGCGATTGGAGCATCTTCGCTTTATATACATCGCCAGGTCTGGAAGTCCAAATTGCCACCAAAATCATCTCATGCCACATGCACTAAAGACCATAATACCTAAATTTCACTTTCATTAAGGATCGTGAAAAAATCTAGCTATTCCAGGTCGAGCAGATAAGTTGGGTTACGATACCACTTCTGTGGCACACATATAGCTTGAATATTATTACTGTCTAAAGAAAAAATAAAGTCAAAATTCTAACATGTTACTATATCCATCAAAACTGATTTATTATAAATTTAAAACAATGAAACCACTTTTCTTAGAATTATCCAAAATGGTGAAGGGAATCCCATTAGAATGGAATTTCATCCTTGTCGATCAAAATAGTCCCAAAAAGTGTAGGTAAACTCTTTAGAATGGTACACTAGTCTACCTGACCTAAACATGAAGAAGACATCTAACAACTGTCAAGAAAAACACAAAGAGACCCCGCCTCATTCAATTGTAATAGATGCCTTCTAACTAAGTTGTTAAAGCTACATATGTTTACATAAACGAAATATATATTTATTTTCATTTAATTGAACGTAGCTCATTATTTTTTGTTTGTTTATTGTATTTTCCTAATTTGAGACAAATTACGAAATCTCTTAATTTGTAGTTTTTTTTAGCTTCTGTAGCGTTCTTGCAATGTTCTCGAGTTATATGCTATATTAAATTCATGCACCAAAAATTATTGGTTATCCTTTTAAAGATCTATTAAAACATCTTGCTTGAAGGTCCCATTACCCGTATGGTTTGACTCTGACGTTTTGATTTACAGTGGATTATTTGAAAGAAGTTGAAATAAGTACAATATTGGACGATGCTCTCAATGTATCTGTATATATATATATATATATATATATATATATATATATATATATATATATATATATATATATATATATATATATATATATATATATATATATATATATATATATATATATATATATATATATATGTTATATATATGTATATATATATATATATATATATATATATATATATATATATATATATATATATATATATATATATACATATATAGTAGGTGCACCAGTGGTCAACCGAATATCGTTTAGGTAGCAATATATCCAATTTCAACTCCTGCCTTTACATTAATGCATTTTGAAAAATTATATAATTGTTTTTCTGTCGAATAAATAAACGTAACGTAACAGCACCAGTTGTCGAGCACTGTATCCCAGTAGTCCACATGTCTACGCCCCGGTAGTCGACCACTTGCTGAATAATTGAAATCTACAGCTCTTAGTAAGGTAGTTGGGTGTTACTTTCTCCAACATGAATTTTGTTATCAAATAAACTTTGACCGTGCCATTTCCTTCTCGGAGCCTCTTTTTCTTATCGGTTTTCCTTGCTTTAAAGCCTGCTGATTCTTTTTTTCAATTTTAGTAGCAGCAGCTTGTTCCTTTTTTAATTGTATTTTCTCCTTCTCTTGCTTCGCAGTTTTAATTGCCTTTTTCTTCCTCAACTCTTCTTCTACAGACGCATTCTATGCCTTTGACGAAATAGCAGAGACTTTCTTTTTTAGCTTGCGTTTATGATTTGCACAAACAGGGCTGGGATAACAAAGATGTGAAGAAATGCTTGTATCAGATGGTTTTTGGATAATCATTTCTGAATAACTTAATTCTGAAACAAAAATTTAATCCAAGTTGAAAGCTCGTAAGTATATCAGAGAAGTATGAGAGAACAAGTTTACCTGAGTGTGTGGTTATAGGCTCTACGAGCGCATCAATCTCCATTGAATCGTCGGATAGAATACGAACATTAGCACTGGAGAAATCATTATTCGCTAGAATAATGATGGAAATATATAAAAAAAATGGAAACACGCAAGACGGGCGAGAGGAAATATGGAAAGGACAAATATAGAATAACTCAACTCCACGGGCTTTACACCTCTAAAGGAGTAGAAAGGCGTAAGGATGAAGTAATTAAGTAAGTATATATAAAAAAAGTAGGATAAACCCCATAGAATTTTTAATTCAAATACTTGGTCATGTAAATGTGGTGATTGTTGTCCAGTAATTTGTTGAGTAGTATCGCCAGTCACTTGCAGAGGATTAAATAAGAACCATGGAAAACTGTTTTCCCTATCCTTTTCCTATTTTTTATGATCCCCATTTTTTCAGGTAAAAAATGCACACGGTACGCTCAGCACATCTAGCGTCCCAAGTGGGCTGCAGGTCACTCACTTGAGATTAGTGGAAAAAACTGAAAACCCCATTAATTTATTGCTTTATGGTCAGCGACCGTAAACCAATAAATTTCCAATACATAAAAACTCAATTAGTTTATGATGGGTTTTTCCCAGATTTCATCAACATAAAACACCTGGAAAGCCATAATTGGACTATTGGAAAAAAAAAAGAAAACACCGCACGTCCAATAGTCGACCGGCCACTAGAATTACTCACAAAATTGGACCCCAGTAGTCGTCCGCTCACAAAACATCCAGTTCTTGAAGAACTGACGAAATTTTGAGTTCTATTAACATTTTCTGTGCTTACGTCTTGCCTAGAACAAATTTATTCTGAGTAAAACAATAGTTTTCCAACGTTTCTCAGGCAGTTTCATTGAACATCCTAAGCGGGTCGATTGTCGGCCACAAGTACAACAAAAGTAGCTTTACCGCCTCTTCGCGACCGGTCCAATCTCTCTTTAAATTTCCTTTTTCGATCCGTCGATAAGAGCCCTGGAGCTGATTCTGTTGGAAAATTCAACTTGAATACGACATCGTTACGGATTATATGACAAAAACTTTTTCCAACAGATTTAAAATACAAGTGGTCGACCATTGTGTAGTGGTAGACTACTGGTGCACATACCCTATATATATATATATATATATATATATATATATATATATATATATATATATATATATATATAACATAAAATATAATTTTTTAAGGTTTTTGAGGATAAACAACAATAGTTTTTATTTGAGAATTAACCATATTAATAAATCAAAGAACATGAACTAACCCGAGTGTTACATATCATCAATGCGATAATAATTATTATAATAATAATATTAGTTCGATAGGCAGCATTAATATGGCGGATTCAGCTAGTGGAAAAATAACACTTATTTTTTTACTAATCAGTCAGGAAGAGATTTTTTTTACTTATTAGGTATTTTATGAAACCGTAGTCGTTTCACTAAGCTGACAAGACATGAATGCATTTGCTCCCAGCTTGCTGAGTGCACGTTGCGTTATCGTACATTCATAGTTAAAAAGCAACGTGTACCATATTCGTACAATATCGATAGCCATACCTTCTGGGAGAGACCGATTCTATTGTAGAAATTGGTAGGTACCGTATTTACTGAAATTTTGCCCTTTCACAGAAGACAAATCCACAATCATACTTCTTATTTTCTTTAATAATACCACAACAAATATTTTTATACTCCTGATTTTAACACGTGCTGAGATAAACATAGCAATTAAAGTGGAGAAAAACATTCTAAACACAAAGATTCACCATTATACCATACACTATTTCCTCGCAATATTCAGTAACTACTTTAGTTCTTATTATCGGTTATTTTAGAATGAATTAATAACATATTTATAGAAAACTCAAGAAAGAAGTAAACTGAGAGTTCAGCTGAGTCACATACAATGAACAAGCTTAGCAGTTAGTCTTCTTCTATTAGATTGTTTAAGCTGA
The DNA here is from genome assembly GCA_019049505.1 of Pachyrhynchus sulphureomaculatus. Classification (NCBI taxonomy): domain Eukaryota; kingdom Metazoa; phylum Arthropoda; class Insecta; order Coleoptera; family Curculionidae; genus Pachyrhynchus; species Pachyrhynchus sulphureomaculatus. The sequence goes on from CM032456.1 coordinate 140,988,724, forward strand.
TGAATTTGATCGATGGTTTAAGGAATTTAAATATTGAAATAATACTCATAAAAAAACTGAATAATTTAGTAACTATTAATCAAAATTCCATCCATTTGTGTTTATTATTATTCTTATTATTACTGTTTATATTAGCTTTTAGTTTTTTATTGGTATTAGCATAAATTTGCTAGTAATATTATTACTAATAACCGAACGGAGGTGAGGCGTGATCATCACTCACTGGCCATACCGAGAGATAGCTTGTGTGAATCGGTTTACACGATTGGTCACGTTGGATTTTTTAAAATTTATAATAATACTCTAAAAATAAATCTAATTAACTATAGTCACATACAAAAGTTTATTTTTCAGAAATAAAATAGATAATTTGATTATATTAATAGTAATTAGTTAATATATAAATAACTGGATTATATTACAGCGTTTCAAGAACAACGTAAATTGGTTTTTTTTCGCACACATGCTGCTCCTGGAGTACTTTAGAGATTTCCCTGTAGCACGTGTGCTAGACCCATAAAAAAAATTAATAGATTTAAGTTATAATATGTATAAATTATTATGGTAAGGACCTCGCACTATCCTTATGGAAAATTGTTCTAAGTCAAATTTATTCAAACCCTGGGAAAATATAGTTTTTGAGGAGAACAAAAGTTCTCGTGGTCATGAAGCTTAAACGTTCATAATTTTTTAGATATCTACCTTAATTTTAAGAGGATTTTTATCTCTACGCGAGTTGATACGTAAACAACAGTCGTATATCTACCGAACGACAAATCTATCACACTTGCTGCTATATTCTACACTTTCTACAAATTTCTTAAATTACCGTTACTATATTAGTCCAGCTTTAAAAAAACCTGCCTTTACCTACGATACATTGCAAAATTTGTAAACGGTCGCTGTAAATAAACCAACTAAACGTGAATTTGACGTTTTGGTACAGAGCGCTGTCACGTAGCTACCGCCAAGCGGAGAGTCACTAATCTGGAGACGAAACCACCTACGCCACTAAGAAATCCTTTGCTATCGGCGACAAGAGATCCTTTGTCGGCTTTTTATAATGAAGCAAATAAAATTTCTGTGAATTTCAAGTGATAAAAGTTTTAGTTATTATAATAAAATATCTAAATATAAAACTTGTGTAATTAATTTGTTGGTGTCGAAGTAATTACTTTAAAAAGTAACGAACGCATATAAATATATATATATATATATATATATATATATATATATATATATATATATATATATATATATATATATATATATATATATATATATATATATATATATATATATATATATATATATATATATATATATATATATATAATATACATATATATATATATATATATATATATATATATATATATATATATATATATATATATATGCACAAACATATTCATATACATGTCAGATCCACGCACGAGTTTAACATATGTGTCAAAATGCGTATATATGTAAAGAGTGATACCTCTAATCGTCCGACTGTTGGTTACGTATCAATTCGCATAGAAATAAAATTCCTCTTAAAAATGCCAACTTCAAGGTGAGATATCTAAAAATTTGTGGACTTTTAAGCTTCGTGCCCCGGAGAACTCTTGTTCTACTCCTCAAAAACTATGTTTTCCCAAAGTCTGAACAAATTTGACTTTTCATAAGGGAGTCCTGTCCGGCAAAAATCGGAACCTTTTATTAATAATGTACAGAGTTTTTTAAAATAAAATTATTCAATAGATATCGAACGCCAAGGCTGTATATAGTAATAATTCCCCGAAGTACACTATTACATTGTATTTGTTTATTTTTAATTTAAATTTCTTTTTGTTACAAGTAATCTTAAATGGACATAAATAATTCCTAACCGAGTTCAGTTTATTTGTTCGAGAAAAAGCGAAGCTGAGATAATTGAAATCCGCACAAGAAATGCGGTCCATTCGTTTTTCGATTTATTTTTTAGCGGTGAATCACAATGTAGGCAGTTCTAATAAAGGCCAAAAAGAGATTTTCTAATTTGAGTAATTTGTGTGATGAATTGAAGTTGGAACTTCCGTTCTTAAGGTTCCGGATTATAAGGGGTCTTCGCTCTTGGTATTTATCTTTATACTTTTAAGTGGAAAAGAGGCTTTTTTTACGAGTTTATTAATTACGCTTGGTTTAAGGATATAATTTAATTAAATCATTTTGCTAAATTGCTTGATCTTACTGCAATGGAAAAGTAACATCGCAAAGTTATTAAATAAAATGGAGAATTTAAACCACTAAGTTGGGAATTTGTTTATAGTTACGACCGGTAAAATTTTAAAGCTATTGATACAAATGGTCTAGTTATAAAATTATTGAAATATGTTCAATAAATTTTTTATTTAATGCTTATAAGAAGTACAGCAAGAAAAACAGCCAAGTGGAAGTCGGACTTCGCAATTAGTGTTCCTCAGCTGGGTTCCCTTCTTCTTCTTCTTCTTCTTAGCCTTTTCACATCCAGTGTCGAACATAGACCTTCCCTTTTGTTCTCCACTTATCTCGGTCCTGTGCTTCTCTTGTCCACGCAAGGCCGGCTGTCAGTTTTAGATCGTTTTTCCACCTGGTCTGAGGTCTGCCCCTTGATCTCTTTCCCAACCAGGGTCTACAATCCTGCATCTTTCCATCCCAACGATTGTCCGATTGTCACATTGTAACTAATGAAATATATTAGAGGAGTGACGACAAGAAAACTACAGAGACAGGTCAAAGACCTAATGAATCGACTTAATCTAACTCGCAGCAATACTTGCAGAACAATACATCTCAGTAGTGCCTTGTCACTCTCGAAATAGAAACTCTTGGGCTACTCACGACGATGGCGGAGATATAAAACCAATAACAACCAAAAACGAGACAACGCACTTTTTGAACGATCACAAGTTAAAGTCTTCACCTCCACCAAAAAACTAAATAAAACAAATAGCTACATCAACAGTCTGTGAACTGAAGAATATAAAAATGCAATTTGAGCCTTTCATCACTGAAAAAATCTATGAAACTATGAAAGGATTCTATTTCTGAAAAATTGCAGGCTCTGACCAGGTCAGTATTCTGAATTAAAAACTTAACTGTATTTACTATACGCTGACCACTCTCATCAACGACCTGTTCTTTCACCCACAAAAAAATGCCATTGTTTCTTAGAAAGAGAGCAACATATCTGCTGCCGACAGATCTTCAAAATACCATGAACCTGTAAAAGCAGGCTTACATCAGTAACATAGACCGCCAGATTTTAAACTCAGTACAACATCTAAGTGTAATATAGCTAGATAGAATTAATGTCCGTATCGTAAACTTAGTAAGATCCAACTTCAGGGATCTTTCTTCACCGAAACAACAACCATCTGCTGCCTTGGTCGGAATCCAGTGTCTAGCCGGCTAAACTCTAGATATGGATTTGGAGTTTAAAACAGCAAGGAGCTAGTTAGATTAACTAAGCAATTCTATGTGAATGACCTTAAACTAATGACAGCCACTAGAAAGCAGTTTGATGACCTACTCAAGATTATGTAAGAGTTCTCCAGAAATATAGGAATGCGGTTTGAACTAAACAAATGAGGTATCCAAAATGGGCAGAATATTAAAAATATGGAAGCTGAATAAGTATAAGTACCCAAGCATGAAACAAGCATAAGGTTGAGTTAACAGACGAGTTTATAATAAAGATAAACCACCAAACAGATCAACAAAAACTACATGACTAGTTTAAAAGCGCCATAGACTAACATCAGTTAGGGAAACAAAGCTGCTTTAAACTACTTGCTGATCTAGAAAATATGTTTCTAGAAACGAAACACTTCTTACCACCTGCACAAAACCAGGTGATTCCGATTAAGAACTATTCTAAATATATCGTGGGACACCTCTATGTACAGAATGATACAACGCGGCAGGTGACGGGAGGTTGCTAAGAATTTGCAGGTTCTGTGTATAGGAAAATACACGACGCAGTTGCTAAGATATCCCATCAAGAACTAGCGGAAAAATCGAAGCAAGAAGCTAAAATTTTGAATCAGAAGCAACAATCACAAACAGTTGTACACAACAAACCAGAAACTGGATTAATAGATGAATCTTCTTGAGAATATTACCAGATACGGGAATTTGAGAGTACAAATAGGAAGACAATAATGGACCTTAGTGAACATGTGACTCTTCATAAGGCG
>CM032456.1:140993025-141014822 GCA_019049505.1 Pachyrhynchus sulphureomaculatus
ATTGCGCTCAAGCGTGGGACAAACAACTTCTCACAAGATGCCTCAAACTGAGGACAAATTTAACAAGTTACAGTAAGTTGTGTTAAATGATAATATTTTCGTCCCAAAAATTCACAGTAACTCTATGTACACGGAATACTGGGACACCATATATATATATATATATATATATATATATATATATATATATATATATATATATATATATATATATATATATATATATATATACATATACATATACATATATAGCTAATTTTTGTTTAGAGAATGTGGTTAACTTATTTCAAGTGATGTTATAAGACTTCTTTCATTAGTAAAACTAATGCGTCCCAAATATATTTCTAGTATTTCTATTGCTATGAAAAAGAATCAAGGAAGCTGGTAAAATAATTTAGCAGCATTTTTTTAAATTTCGTTAAGACTTTTCCATTTTCTTAAAGTATTCTGTCTAATAATTTCTAATTTGCATTTCTAACATCTGCACATAAATAGTTTAAGTATTAATCTTAATTAAGGTGTTAGAAGAGAACTCAAAAACCATCTCAAAGCGTGAATCTAGATGAATTTGGAGGACGATTGAAAACAGTTACAAATAAAAGAACTAGAAAAGTCTGTAGCCAACAATGACAAAAAACCGCAATTAAAAAAGCAAAACAAGAAACAACGATTAATAAATTACTGAATAATAATAAGCAAATATTTACTATAAACTAGAAAAAAAATTAAATGGGAAGAGTGAAGCAGCACAACTACTTATAACTTGTAGAAAAATATGAAAAAAGTTGACTGAGTAAGAAGAAGAATCCCGAGAAAAAAATCTAAAGTAAATACTTTGAACGAAAAAGGCAAATTCAATACACGAATGGGAAACAAAAAAGAGCCAAGAGTAAAGGAATAATAAAGTCATGTCAGATAAAATAGAAAAACGTTTAAGAACAGCTTAGCGATACAAAGGAAAAATGAGTACAAGAACAAAAAGTTCGAAATTAACGACAAAGGATACAATGACAAATATAAGTTAAACGTATTAACTTAGTATTTAAAAAACGAACAATATACAAATACTCAAAACATATGTTAACAAAACGGTCAAATAACATTTTTTTTAAACTATTACCCTTTTATCGAATATATTTGTTCAGGTTGAAAATAATAAACTGACATGATTTTTCAATTTCTATATCATAAATCTATAATATACTAAAAACTAGTAACACATAAAACATACCATAATCGCTGTTACTCTCACCTTTAAATCTAAATAACTATAGATTTTCTTATTATTTACGGTAAAACGTTTGGCAATAAATTTTCTTATTCATTAAATGCTGGTATAATTTTCTTAGAAAGTCGAGAAATTTGCAAATGCAAAATGACCAACAAAGATCCCATGAATGCTATATTCCATGCCTTTTCTTCCTACGACTATAGTTTCTGAGCCTATACTCTTCATCAGGTAGGCTTTAGGTAACGGTATCAATCGTGGAGATCCGAGTACCGTGGAGAGTCAAGTTGGAATGACTCTCGCTGGCTTATAGCAATCATGGTACCTTAAATAAACGAGATACTACTCGTTGGGCAAGATACAAGCCCTTGCGCCATCTGTTGAGATTTTCGAACTTCAAAAAACTGCTCAACTATATAAACCTAATATTGTTAGGAAGGATAAACTAAATCGATATTCCGAAATAAAATTTCGGAATATGGTTTGTTACTTGATTGGTCACTACAACAGAAAGTCGAGAAATTTGCAAATGCAAAATGACCAACAAAGATCCCATGAATGCTATATTCCATGCCTTTCCTCCTACGACTATAGTTTCTGAGCCTATATTCTCCATCAGGTAGGCTTTAGGCAACGGTATCGAATATCGATTTAGTTTATGATTTTCTTACTTTTATTTTCTTCACATTGCTGGAACAGGAAGCGCCTTGTACCTATTATGATTTAAATCATTTCGATTAACTCTAGTCATATAAATTCTATTTTCTTCATCTTCATAAAATATCAACATCAAATCGAATGTTTTATTGGTTCGATGAAAGTTTTAAACTTCAAGTTTTCGAAATACAATTCCATGTTATATTTAAAATTTATTTTAATATTAAAATGTTTATTTTATCTGCAATATTAACTTCTTCGTATTTTGGAAGTTGCAGTTTTCGAAAGTAATAGAAGGGATTCAAAATTCTTATTGGCTTATTAGTAAAGACGATCAAAAGTAACAAAAGTTAAACAATAGTGTTTAGTACGATACACAGAATATATATATTTCCTTCCTGCTCAGTTCAGCCGATACCTAAAAAAGGCAAGAAGACCTAGCCAATAACTACCGACGAGTCGCACTGCTTTCAATAATATCGAAAGTCATGGAAAAAGCTATCAATCAGTATCTTCTAAAATATCTTGAAGAATTCAACATTATTAGCGATTACCAATATGGCTCTCGTAAACATAGATCAACAGGAGATCTTCTGACTTATGTAACACATGTTTGAAACAACGCAATTGAACACTTTGGAGAATCTCGAGCGGTCCAAGGCATTCGACCGTGTTTAGCACGATGGACTGTTGGCTAAATACGCTCTTATGGCATATCTGAAAAGTCCTGTTTGTAGCTCTCATGTTTCCTCAAAGAGCGTTCTATACGAGTGGCAGTCGACGGAATTCTTTCTAACACCTTCGCTATCAATGCCGGTGTGCCCCAAGGCTCCACACTATCTCCTACTCTCTTTCTCATTTACATTAACGATCTGCTGGAAAAGACCGGGAATCCAATCTACAGCTATGCAGATGACAGTACGCTTATCTCTTCATTCACTTTGAACGCTCGGACATCGGCTACTGAGACGAATATCCGCAGAGAGCAGCAGGTCGTTCAACTTAACAAAGACCTGGAAGAAATTCTATCTTGGGGTGACAGTAACGCTACAAAAATCCAGGCGGCAGTTTTTTCTAAAAAAAATTAATTGTGCTGAACCCGACATAGTCATGTCGAGGCACTCCATTCCCCTAGCATCGTCACTCAATTTGTTGGCCGTTAATTTGGGAGCAAATATGTCCTGGCATGAACATGTTGCAGACATAGCAAGGAGAGCTTCTCAGAAGTTGGGAATATTATTTCGAACCAGAAAGCTTTACACCCCACAACAACTGTTAATTCTTTACAAAGCTTAAATTCGACCAACTATGGAATATTGCTCCCACGTTTGGGGCTCCGCTCCCAAACATACACTGCATCTGTTGGATTCTGTTCAGAGAAGAGCTGTCCGTCTGATTGGAGACCCAGAATTGACCGGCGGCCTTAATTCGCTGGAACATCGAAGAACGGTTGGCGACTTGAGTCTGTTCTACAACTATTTTCATGGAATGTGTTCGAAGGATGTAGCCCGCTTAATTCCTCCCAAAGCGGTGCGTTTTACAAACATTATCGCCCGATAATATTATTTTTTTAAAACAGTAGAAATAATAGCGAAAGGAGCAGTAAATACACGTGCACATGTTCAGAACAACGCATTTCAAGCAGTCATATGGAGAACATCATCCCTTTTTTTGTCGCGCTGGTTCTTCCACACAAAAGAGAACCCAACACAAAACCTTTGAGGATCAGTATGAGGTTTTTTTGCTATTATCAGCTTGTTACTCCGCGTACAACGCATTTCAAGCAGTCCTTTATATGGAGAACATCATCCCTTTGAAATAATTTGCCCAGCGCTGTTTCCCACCGAGTACAATTTACAGCGATTCAAAAACAACGTGAATCGCTTTTTTCCGCACAGATGCCGCTCCTGGAGCGCTTTAGGGACTTCCTGTAGCACGTGTGCTAGACTCATAAAAAAAATTTGGTGTCAAATTTTGTGGTATCGTCCATAATTTGTCGAGGTATTGTTCCAAAAATTTGGGGTTTAGTTGTTGTCTGTGGCATTCTAGTAAAAATATCAACCGGTTTTTGTTGGATGGTAATTTATTGTTAATATTAATATAATGTTTCATGCTTATAACAACATTAATTCCATACGAATTTCCATTCTCTCGAAAAAGATCCCAACAACTATAAATAGAAGAGGAAGGTCTATAAAAATGCTTACTGGTAACAACCTCTGTAATCCTAAGGGCTATCCGTAAGTTAAACCTATCTTGGTTGACCTTTCTCGTCCAAGGACCATCCTTCATTCTGGCAATATAACCAGTCCATCTCCATTTCGTTAGTGAGATATGCTCTACGATATCGTTTGCTCGCGTTCTTCTGCGAATCTCTTCGTTCTTCACCCGGTCTGTAAGATTCAACCCAAGCACTAACCTTTCCATGTTTCTTTCTAACGCTTGTAATTTCCTTATGGATAATTTAGTGATGGCTAAAGTCTGGCATGATGCATTGATTGAATGCCTTTCACTTCAAGCCTATTGGAAGGTCTCTTCCGAAAACATATCTCATCTTTCCATAGGCTGCACAGCCCAAGTAATTTTTTTAGACAGCTCAGGTGTTTGGTTGTCTTTGCTATTGAGTACTTCATGGCCCAGATATGTTGTATTAAACTGTACCAACATATATCATTATTACTTGCGAAATTATGATGAAACTTTAAAGTTCTTATTCATTCAAATTGATACAGTAGTTTAGGCTTTACAAAAGAATAAATAGATATACATACAAATATACTTAATGATAAAAATCATAACAATATTTGCATACGTAGTCAGATGGTAAAATATGTTATAATTTCTCATTTAAAAAAGTTTTAAAAGATAAATTGTTGAAATTACAAAATAAGAAATAGAAAGATAATTTCTGAACATATATATATACAAATGTCAATGCTAAATAAATCAACAAACAATTGTTTAGAGAAGTAATATCAGGACAAGCAATTTTCCCTTGTCAAGACATAAACTTTTAAAATTACCTGGTAGGTATATTTTGGCTGCACGCAAAACAGTAAAGCTTTAGATCCCAGGAAAATTCAATTATTGGCAGCTTTCCCAACCGCAGTAAGGCACATGAAATATTGTTCAAGGACGACCGAAAGCAAATAAATTCAAAGGATTTGCCAGTACGGGTGTATATTTCCGAACAGGATTGCCAAAATACGGCTAGAACAATTGTATAGTTGGAATAAAATATTTTATAGTTAAAATAAATTTTATACCACCACCAGGTAGAGTTTCAGGTCCGATGTGTTAGTACATTAATATTTTAATGATGTTGACTTGTATGTTACATACTAGAAAGCAAACCATAAAAACACTTTATACACGAAATAAGTATAGTTTACTCTTTACTTTTAAGTATACAAATCGGTAAAACCATTTAAAAACGTCATAACTGTCAACCATGATATATATATTTATAATAATAAATAATATAATAAACTGTACCCCGATGAGAACTATAATTTGAGCGGAAAATAGCTGCGTACCGTTCTTGCATGCATTAATTTTAGTGTACGTTATATAAACGTTATTATATGTGCAAGACTATGTTGAACAGATAAAAGATAATTAATTAATCAGTTAAGTTGGGAATGTGGAATCTTTGGCACGATGATACTACTCAGTATATATCACCACTACACCAAACACTTTATTTTTGCACTCGACGCGCGTTTAGCTAACCATGTTAGCTTCATCAGGAACGATGATTGACTCATGTCAATTGACTTGAGTCAATCATCGTTCCTGATGAAGCTAACATGGTTAGCGAAACGCGCGTCGAGTGCAAAAATAAAGTGTTTGGTGTAATGGTGATATATACTGAGTAGAATTAATCAGTTGTTGTTATTTTCTCTCTATTTTCTGATTGCCATAATATGTTGTTAACTATGACATTAACTGTTAATATTTTAAAGTTACAATAACTATAGCAGAAATGCAACCGGTCAAGGCTGTATCAACCCGCAATGTATATATATATATATATATATATATATATATATATATATATATATATATATATATATATATATATACACATATATATATATATATATATATATACATATATATATATATATATATATATATATATATATATATATATATATATATATATACCTAGAGACCAATCTAAAACATTTTCTCTCCCCTCTGACCAAGTGAGGTTAAGACAAGGTGATCCAATTGACCGACTTGATAGACGAAATAATTCCTAACTAAAACGTTTTTTTTTCACATATTTATTTTTAGAAAATAAATTTTATTACAGAAATGCAACCGGTCAAGGCTGTATCAACCCGCAATGTATATATATATATATATATATATATATATATATATATATACATATATATATATATATATATATATATATAAATATATATATATATATATATATATATAATATATATATATATATATATATATATATATATATATATATATATATATATACCTAGAGACCAATCTAAAACATTTTCTCTCCCCTCTGACCAAGTGAGGTTAAGACAAGGTGATCCAATTGACCGTCTTGATAGACGAAATAATTCCTAACTAAAACGTTTTTTCCACATATTTATTTTTAGAAAATAAATTTTATTAAAATAGAACCATGTTTATTAAGGATGTAAAGTTTCTGAAAAATATTTTGAATTTTATTTTGCCAGGACAGACTACTTAATGTTGGGACCAAGGGCCCTCTTGTTTACATTTAAACGCGATCCAAGATTAAGTGAAGGGCGGCTGAAAACGGTGAGTTAAGATTTGGTTAAATGTAAGTGTTGTCAGATTTCTAAAATTTAAAATATTCAATGGCTTTTACTATAATCTAATGAAGTAAAATTATCGTGTAAAGTTTTAGCTAATAGGGAGGAAAGTAAATAATATTTTGTTTATAAGAAACAGCCCAATAATTTCTGTATTTGAGCTTGAGCAAAAGTCCGCCTGTATGGTTGCTGGGTGGACTGAGTTCAGCAACCATGCTGCCCGTCCCAAGCCCGGATAAAGGAGGAAGGTTCCCAGGTCAGGCTAGCAATCTGCCTGGGAGAAAAACAATAATCCGCTCACAGACCCAGACCACCACTCTCAGAACAAGGACGAACCTCAAAGATGACAACCCCCGCGAGAAAAAGGAACACGAATTAGAAAAAGAATATTATTAGAATTGATGGGTGGAACATTATGTCCTGGTCATCAAAGAACTGCGAAACGATAGAAGAACTGAAGGTTCACAAAGTTGACATATGGGCACTAAGTGAAACGAAGCGAAAGGGAAAAGGAAAAATGGAAATAGATGAATATATATTCGTATATATTGGAGTATAACGAAACAAAAGAGCTCGCTCGGGGTTAGGGCTAATAATGCACAAAAAAATTTAAACAGAGCATTAAGGAGGAAAAGTATATAAGTGACAGAATATTACAAGTGACATTAAATATAAACGAAGAAAGAATACACTTGATAAGTGTATACCCACCAGATATCAGTAAAGATAGAAATGAGCCAGAACAGTTTTACACAGACTTGCGGGTACATATTGATACAATAAACCAACAGAAAAAACTAATTATATTGGGGATCTCAATGCTAGAGTAGGTAACGAAGAACTGCCAAACATAGTACAAAGATTTAATGAAGACAAACTAAATGATAATGGCGATATGTTGAAATCGTTCTGTGCTCTAAACACCTTAAAAATAAATAATACTTTTTTCAAACATGATATAAAATACAAATATACTTGGCAAAATTCTAGAGACCAACAATTAGTAATAGATAATATTATAACCAATAGAAAATTTATACCAGAAACAATACTAGATATACGAATGCTGAATTCGGCTAATGCAGGTAGCGATCATAAATTGCCCCTATGTAAACTTAGACTTAAAATAAAAACTGAACCGAAACTAAAACCTATATACATTAACAAATATAATATCGAATTCTTCGATACCGAAAGCAAAAAACAATTATATGAACACAGCTTGAGACAAAAAAACTCTACCCCCAATCAGCGAACAAGAAAGCATAGACCAACAGTGGACATTAAAAAAAAAACATTATTAACGCGACAAAGAAAACCTTAGGCCAGAGACGAGTAAACGTCAACAAGACAAATAAAACACCTTGATTCACGCCAGCAATAAAGGACGCTGGCCAAGAAGAAAAAGGAGGCATATATACATTACATACACAACAAAACCTAAGACAACGGACCGCATATATCGCACAAAGAAACTTAATGAATAGAAGAAGACAACAAATTAAAGAAGAATATTGGGAGACATTTACTAAAGGGATGGAATAAAATGTTAAGGACGGATCAAATTTAATATAAAAAACACGGTACAAACTAATAAAATTACAATTCAAGAATAGCAAAAATAATTTGAGAAATTATATAAAGAAGAAGAAAATAATGAAACCAAACTTGAAGAAGTAGAAGAACTAAATCTAGAAGTAACTTTAGAACAGACAGAAAGAATTATAAGAAGTCTTAAAAATATAAAAGCCTCAGAACGAGACGACATTACAAATGAGATGTTAAAATATAGAAGAGAAAACCTATATCAAGAACTAGCACAGCTCTTTACAAACATAGTATAATATGGACAAATACCTATAGATTGAAAAACTAGCATAACAATCCTAATATTCAAAAAACGACAAAAGACGTCACCCGAAAACTATCGCGGAATAACTGTCCTTAATACTACCTTAAAAGTATTAACAAAAATCATACTAGAAGAAATGAGCATGGAGATTCAAATAAGAGAGGAACAATAGGGATTGCGCAAAAATGGATCGACCATAGATGCCATATTTATAGTGAGACAGATAATGAAAAAAGCTAAAGAATTTAACAAACCTGCGTATATGTGTCTCGTCGACATGACTCAAGCCTTCGATAGAGTACAATTAACAGATATTATAAAATTATTACAGGAAAAGTAGACAAACCAGAACCTAGTAAAAATCATACATAACATTAACACAGAATGTAGAACAAATATAAAAGTGGGACATCTACTCAGCAAGGAAGTAAACATAAATTCCGGAATAAGACAAAGCGATTCACTTAGTCCCTTTATCTTCAACCTCGTCATGGACAGAATAGTGGAGAATCTTCCAAAAACTAGAGGATACAAAATGGGCAACACACACACTCCCACACAATCTGCTACGCCGATGATGCAGTCCTCATCTCCGATTCTGTGTTCTTGCCGTACTTATTAAAGCTCTTATAGATCATTGATTTGGCAAGGAACGTTATGTTATAAGCGACATATCTGTGCTATTCTTTTTTGTGTCTGGGTTTGAGCCTGGTGTCAAACGCGTTGCCAACTATGTTGGTTAAATATTAACAGACTTACAGGAGAAAACAACATACAAGGTAGTTTTCTTTTACTAGGGCATTATTGAAGAACCAAGTAAGACTGACTGCAAACTGTATAATTTCACAATGAAATATGACGGCGAATGTTTGGCTACACACTTTTTAAAACTTTGTAAATCACTTTAAAAATTATGGTTTGTAACAGAAATATCTAGACACAAACAATTAAAATTTAAAATATAAGGACTTCAATTATTTCTTATACTACAATTTTCATTTAAAAATAAATAGGTTATTAGATATCGACCAAAATTAAACTTTACTTGAAAACCCTATTAAAATATAATATATATAATAACAAAAGGACCATGGTAAATAAATTAAATACATCATATTTTAATATACAAATATGTTGTGCATATTTGATCAATCGTTCGCCTAAACTTGTGACATTTGTTTTAATCATAAATATTTTATTTCAATCATGTACGTGACCCTTTTTACCTGTATATTACTAAAATACTGTACATAAATAAATACGACTAATGAAAAATTCAATTAATTATCCTAACCATTCGTCAGCTTTAATTAATTTTATTTAGTTTTTAATTATTTTGTAAAACAGATGCGAGATTTTGGTCCTTTTTCAATTAAAATAGTTAATCGGTTTTGATCAATATAAATCTCCTTTGATTAAAATGACTTAAATTTTGCAACACAATTAGATTTGACTAAAGAAAATAATTAAAACTGATTTAACAAAGTCGAGTATTTATGCCTTGGATAGATATTGCGAAGATATGAATTAAAATTAGACAATGCCTTTAGTTATGACAACCGAGCGTCATGACATACATCTTCGTTGTCAAAATAAAAAGCCAAAAAGTAGTATTTATAAACATAAAATATAAAAAGCATATGTAGAACTACATAAAGAAACTTGAGAAAAATTTGTTTAATATTTCATGGATTTTTTCCAAAAAAAAAACTAAAGAAAAAATCGGATTTACGCAGCAAAGCGCAGATATTCTTTTATTTTATTTATATGTCTGAGTTACATATAGAACAGTTCTCTCTGAAGTAACCTATTGTTACAAAATTTTTAAATTAGGAATAAGTCACTTGCACATTCTTATTACGTCCACAACTTAAATGAAAAACATTTCCAGGATTCTAATAAGAAGTAATCTCCCCAGTCTGTATTTAAAAGCTTTAAAGGAAATACAGAAAAAGGTCTATGTCTTCATTACACAAAGAGTGTGTGTTCAGAAACACTCTAGATAATGGAGAATTTATCGAACTATTCGATAAAACGGTAAGATATATAAATTTGTATGCAGAAAACTCATTTGAGAAACACCGAATGTCACCAAAGCCAAAAGATCAGTGGAAACAATCTTTAAATTAATAATTTTATAAAGATTGAATATGTTAACAAGACGTGCCAAATATATAATTTGAAAATGAGACACGCACACAGAGTAAGTGCCATATCAAACGTTTTGTCTAAATGCTAAATATCATAGGCTTAATTTGCAGATATTTTACATGGAATTTCATACAATTGTTGCCAAATTAAAGCGGGTGAACATATAATGGTAATAAGTCTTATTCACGTATTTAAATGTCTAAGCTTAGTCGAATAACAAGTTCCGTCATTCTACACCTATGTGACATCGAACAGTTATATTGTGTCAAAAAAAAACACCGTTCTTCTTAAAAAATCTTCACCAACATTATAATTATGTAATATTTTATTACGATTAGTTATGAATGTGATTGAAAAACACTTACTGAACTTAACAAATAATTTATTGTTTTGACAATACATATGAAATCTGTTGTATATATCATTTATGTGATTAAATCACATAAATGTTACCTAGATGCTTTGTATTTAATGTTTCATAATAGTATGTAATGTTTACAAAATACAATAGTCGATAGTCCATTAAATTTTATCTTTACGCTTTTGTAGTTATATCTGCCATACACGTGTTGAGACTATACCTTCAAAATAGATCTAAAGCTTTTTATCAGAACAAAGTTTACCGGATTAGACAATTTTTTTTTTCAGTTTAAAGAGAACGGCAATCTCAAGAAAAAATAGTCCAATCTGTGGGTTCTTTCCCTATTGAGAGATAAATAAAAAAATTAGCATATAAGAAAATATAAAATAAATAATTATTTCACTACTTCACAAATTATGAAGTTTTGGACATTTATGATACTTTTTAGATTTTTAGACAATCTAATTGTTCAAAAATGTTGCCTAATTTTAACAAAACATGCTTTATCGTAATATGTAATATAGTAATAAATACAATTAAAAAATTGCATGTACTGGTAACACTGTGTCTTTTAAAGCATCCCTTCGATTCCTGCTTGTCAAATTACTATTACTAATACAATGCGTGTTTAGTAACTTTTAGGGTCGCACTAACGAAAGCTAATATATGCGAACAAGTGGCTATTGTTAGATACACTAAATGTCCCAGAAAAAAATTTCTCCTTAAGACACAAGCTATTTTCTAAAAAAAAAATCTACAATTTAGTATTTATCTTCTGTTGTGAAGTATAAAAGCTACAGTATAATGTCAACACAAGTTAACTGTGGTAGAAAAATAATGAAACTAATATTCAATCTGCTTCCACAACCTTACGTTATTATAATCTCTTTAACTTGATTGAAAATATTTCTTGTTTTTCAAAATGACGATGATGGACTCCTGTTTTAAACATTGTTTTGAACACATTACACAGTATTTATGGTCTCACAAAACTAAATACAAATAATAAGTTCCTAAGAATTATTTCAGGATTTTGGAAATATAGGTTTTTTGCAAAATTGTGCACATTCGAGAAAAAAATATTTAATATTATTTTATTGTATAAATTAATTTATGTAATCTTGGTTATATAATATTATGGAAATTTATAAAAAAATTTTATTGGAAGTTTATATATATATATGTATATATATATATATATATATATATATATATATATATATATATATATATATATAAGAAGGCAAGAGTTTTTGTTTTTATAATCAATACTTCATTGTAAATATATTAAAAATTTTCAGTATGTAGAGGTAAAAATTTTACTCTTATCTTTCCAAAAAGTGAGAAAAATGTACCTTTTTTAGGTCATCTAGAAACCTAAAGTCCAACTATATATATATATATATATATATATATATATATATATATATATATATATATATATATATATATATATATATATATCAGGGTTACAGGGAAAGTCGTCCTAGATAATTAAATAGACGTTATAGTTTAGGTCGTTTCTACCGACTTGAGTCTATATATATGATGTCCTAAACTTAACCGTTTTCGATATAAGTTTATAAGATATTATAAAAAAAAAATGTTTTTATTTGCTTTTATATCGATTTTTTTTATATTAGAGGTTCTCGAGTGCGATTTTTTTTTATTATTTTAGTTAGTATATGTCAAGTATCAAAAATCATCAAAAAAATTTGAACTAGTTACTAACAGTATTCAAATGGCGGCTTGTTAATGTTTCTAAATTACGAATTTTTACCAAGTGTTTCCTACTTTAAATCATAAAGAGAAAAAAAATGTATATGGAAGTTATTCTGCAAATTATTTTAAAAAACTTTTACGTCTTTACAGGGAAAGCTATCAAAAAATTATAATACTAGCATAGTTTAATAGGTCGTTTCTGTACCGAGAATGAAACCTATGAAGCGGGATCTTGTAGCAAAACTTAAATTTTTTCGAGTTCTAGGTTGAAAATACGAAAAATTTTCAAATAAAACAAACATGTTTTTTTGCAATTTAATATTTTTTATTAATTATAATTCATGTTCTATATGGTCGCCCCTATTTCTAACACAAAATTCTCATTCTTTTTCTTAAATTAGTTTTCACAACGCTGGTTGTGAGGTGCCGCCTCATTTCGTCAGCCGCATCAATTATTTTTTGTCTTAGGACATCCACGTTTTCGATAGGAGTCATCTGATAGTATATGAGACTTTTCATGTGACCCCACACATAAAAATCCATCGGTGTTAGGTCTGGGCTTCTCGCCGGCCAAGGTATGGGTCCGCCTCTTCCAATCCATTTGTTGGGATAATTGTCATTGAGCCATACACGAACACTTCCTCTGTAGTGAGCTGGGCAGCCATCGTGTTGAAAGTACATGTTTTGTCTCAAACCAATAGGTAGGTCTCCATCAAATTAGGTAAATCGTTCCGCAAAAAATTGCCATATTCCGCTCCATTCAAATTATCTGGCAGGAAGAATGGCCCAACCAAATAATTTGAAATTATACCCATCCACACATTTAAGCTGAATCTTGTTTCTGATCCTTTCGTTCTTTTTTTTGTTTGCGTTGCCTTCCTCTTTAGAAGCCCAATAGTGGACATTGTGGTAGTTTGTAAGACCGTCTTTGTCGAATTTCGACTCGTCAGTCCATAGTATTTTCTTAAAAAAAGATGCATCTTCGACATCGGTATTGAGCATAAATCTGCAGAATTCTAATCGTCGCAACGGATCCCCTTCTTCAATGACTTGCACGGGCGTATAGTGGTAAGGGTGTTTCCCAACAGTATGCATTACAAACCATACCTTCCACTGCCAAATACCAAGCTGTTGTGCGACAACATTTGTAGATGTGGTTGGGTCCACCTCAAAGAGACGTCGTATTTCGTTTTTCGTCTTCGTCAAAGATACGTGGTCGTCCCATGTCAGTCCGCCGTCTTTGTACGGAACCAGTTTCTCGTAGTCTTCGATAAGTTCCATCAAATACGCTAACATCAGGTACACGACGAGTAGGATATCGCAGTATGTATTCATCACGTGCACGCGACGACACTCCTTCGCAAAGTCCGTAACACATTAGGATGTCAGCATATTCCTCGTTGGTATACGTTGCCATATTCACAAGCAGAGATCAAAATCCAGTTACGAGCCAGTTCACACAGTCAGAAGATGAAACACAGATATTTTTGAAAAGCACGGTATAGCACATCTACTACGAACGAATCGCATGAGCAGACTAAAAATCATTCAATAATGTTTAGTGAACAGAAAATGTCATTCGCACAGAGACTATCCCCGACCGGAAAAAATGCCTACCCAACCCCTTTTATTGTATGAAGGTGCAGGTAGTAAACCGGTAATTGGTAGTATTAAATTCTATTATTATGTTACTCTACATTTGGGCCTATTGAAATCTCATTTTCTTAGAATTTTCAAAAGATCCAGTAGATATTATACCGTTTTAATAGCTAAAAAGACGTAAAAGTTTTTAAAATAATTTGCAGAATAACTTCCATACATTTTTTTTTTTCTCTTTATTGATTTAAAGTAGGAAACACTTGGTAAAAATTCGTAATTTAGAAACATTAACAAGCCGCCATTTGAAACTGTTAGTAACTAGTTGAAATTTTTTTGATGACTTTTGATACTTGACATACAGCTAACTAAAAATAACCAAAAAATCGCACTCGAGAACCTCTAATAAAAAAAAAATCGATATATAAGCAAAAAAAAAAACATGTTTTTTTTAGAAAATTTTTAAACTTCAATATCTCGAAAACGGTTAAGTTTAGGACATCATGTCATAGAGTCAAATCGGTCAGAAACGACCTAAACTATAACGTCCTTAATTATCTAGGACGACTTTCCCTGTAACCCTGTATATATATATATATATATATATATATATATATATATATATATATATATATATATATATATATATATATATATATTTAGCAGAAATTTTTATGTCAGACCTGGAAAATAATTTTCTAAAAACTCAACACGCAAAAAATATTCTCTTTTGGTTTAGATATGTGGACGACATCTTAGTATGTTTCCATGGAAATGACCTTGAACTTAATTCTACTTTAAATTACCCGAATAATATACACCCCAACATAAAATTCACATTGAAAGAGAAAACAGAAAATAAAATAAATTTCTTAGAGGTTACAATTTCAAAAAAGGGAAATAGATTAGAATTCGCTTTTTTCCATAAGCCAATCTTTTCAGATGTCACCGTCCCAGCTGACTCAAAATTCCCCAACTTCCATAAACTGGCAGCTTATAGATCTATGATCCATAGGGCCTTCAACATTCCTCTTAGTAAAAATAATTTTAAAAAAGAACTGGAGACAATCAAAAATATAGTACTCAATAACGGCATCCAACCTAAAATAATTAATTAATAACCTAATAAGCCGTAAACAAAAGCAAATCACCTTCAGCTTAATTTACCCCATAAAAGAATACCAAGAAAAAAAAAACATTCATACCTCTGACACATTTTGGTCCTATCTTGGATAAAATATCTCGAGTTCTCATAGCCGAAAAAACAAGAGTAGCTTAAGTAAATCAGGAGTTTATAAACTTAATTGTCAATAATTCAATACCTGTTACGTAGGCCAAACAGGGCGGAATTTCAAAACAAGATTCACAGAACATAATGCATTATGGGTTAAAAAGTGAAAAATCACACTTTGTTAAGCATTGTTTAAAAACGGGCCATCCATTTCCCAATATCAAGTGTTTTTCAATACTCCATACGACGCCTAAAGGGCCAAAACTTAATTTCTTAGAATCTGTAGAAATTTACAGACACTCAAAGAACCATAATATAAATTTACTAAATAGTAAATTTCATCCTTTACCAATTTTTATAGCACCTGATATACCTACATATTTGCTATTGCTATTGTTTTAGCCTTAGTTAAGCGTTTGAAAATATGGTTGTACTACGAAACCGCGATAACGCATTTGTAAATCTTTACAAAAATATATTTAGTGCCAGTTAACAAAGTAATTAGGTAATTTTAGTGTTAAAATGTACTGCCACAAAATAATGAACCAATCAATCAACTCTTTAATTTTTATGAAAGTGGGTGTAAATAAATATTTATTATATTGAAACTTTTCAATTATTACAGATAAAAAGTTAGAAGTTTGCGGCAGTGCCTATAAAAGTCATGCGCTAATAAGTGAAAGTAAAACAAGAAATTTAATCGAAAGTTAAATTGCCGGGTCCTTATTTATATTTGCTATTGTTATGCTTTAAATTTGCGTGGACGAATTATGTTAATTTTGATTTAAATTTTAATTTATTCTTTTAGCGTGTATATTTGTACACTCGTACAAAGAAAGTCTAGGCATTTACGTGCTTGTTGCCATCCTTGAGCCATATTTCATGCACCCTACTCTATTCGCAAAAGCTGCCAATAGGTAATTGAATTTTTCAAGGATCAACACTTTTTCTTTTGCGTGCAGCAAAAATACCCCCACGAGAAAATTTATAAGTTTATGACTTGGCATGCGGATAAACTGCCTTTCTTCAATGTTATTTTCACTCATCCACGTGCGTTAATATGATGTTATTGGTAAGTGGTTAACCAAGTTTAAAAGTTCAAAACTAGGAAGAATTTAGAATATGCATAAGATTATGCGCATTAAGAGGAAGTTTTGTGTCATACTACAGGAAAAAAAGTTACCGCAGAGATCAAACGAATGGACTGCTCCAAGGTAGCCTATTGAGTCCCCTACTATAGGATGTGTATACAGAAGTTAAGCGACTTATGGTATTTATGCTGATAATACTCCGCTTATAGCTGAAGGTCAGGCCTTCGAAGAAGTTGAGAAGGATCTAACGGCACTCCAGGAGCAACTAGACAAATTCTATAAAAAGAACCATCCAGTATTAAATCTGTGCAACACTCTCGTGTAAGCACCTTACCTACGTAACCGCAAGACAAAAAGAAAAATTAAAATCATGCTTGAGCAAACAGTTCTAACACTCTCCAAACCTGAAGTGGCTCAGTACGTCGATAAAGTTAGACTATACCGTACTATCCTTCGCAAATTAATGGGATCTACATGGAATATCATACAATCTTTTTACGCGTGACAGCCGTAGCTCTGTTTTTTATGCAGGACGTTCTTGGTATAGGGACAATTTTACCATATCAAGCGCATGAATGTAGCTTTAAATGAATCCGTAAGGTCAGCTACACGTTATCTAAAACCACTCTATACAAAAACTTTATCCCTTAGATGGAATCTCTCTACTTAACATCTGTCGCAAAGTTGCGAAGGAAGTCGAAGGTGCACAATCGATAATAGAAACTCAATATTCAACCGCCACATGACTAGTTTTCTGCAGCAAACAGCTAAGTGTCAAGCTGAAACATAGAAGCATGGAACTATGGAGAAATTAAAACAACACTCTCGACTTCCTCAATTCAAACGATAATCAACTAACTAACAGCTAAGTAAGTAAGTAAGTAAGTAAAAGTAAGGGTTAATGCTTAATAAGTTGAAAACAGTTATCTGAAAACGTAATGAAGCCTTGACGAAATGAAGCTTTAGGGACAATGACAGATGCAGCCGTTGCAAGATTCAGGCAGAAGAACCCCAGTGTGCCTAAGGTTTGTACAAAAGACATTTTTTAACCAGCGATAACGCTGTCAAATCTGCTAAATTTTAAACGAAGTTAATTTAGGAATGTCGTCAGGACAGAAAAAGTAAAATAAAGTAAAAGTAAAGATTTCTTATTAAGTTTTGACTACTTCAAAATATATAAGTTATTACCAAGGTATCCTAACTTCCTCAAAACCCTTTACAAAACATTTGATCTAATATTATGTCACCATAAATTTTTAAATCATATGTAAATGATCTGTCCCTTAGTTTCTAACGTATCACATCTAATATTAACATTGTGTAACACTTACACAAATTAAAGTTGAGGGTATATTTTTTATGTCCACGAGATAGTAATATTATTCAACAAATTTTGTTTATTTTTCTAAACTCTACAGCTTCCCTACATTTGGTTCCTACCAAATAACAGTAGAGGATTAGCGAAGAAACAACCATTAATGGCGTAATATTCATACACGGGCAACAAGTGGAAAGGGTGGATTCATATGTATATTTGAGACAGGAAGTTACAATCGGAAAAGTGAATCAAGAACTGGAATTCAATCGAGGGATACGCCTGGGATTGGCGGCTTACGGTAAAATGAAGCAAGTCTTTCAGTCCAAACTGCCTTTTAAAACTTAAAAGTAAAGTGTATAATGGATGCATTCTACCAGTAACAACTATGGTAGTGAAACTTGGGTTCTGACACGGAAAATTATTAGAAAATGGCAAGTTCACCAGAGAGCAATTGAAAGAAAAATCCTAGGTATATCACTTAGGGTCTGCAAACCAAATGATTGGATGAGGAAAAAAGCAGGGGACCACGACATAATTGAAAGGATATCTTTCCTCAAGTCGAACTGGGCTGGCCATGTGGTCATAAATACTGATAACTGGACAGGGAGATATGGAAGCACATGAGAGAGACCTATATCCAAAGGATAGAGAATGGCTAGAGGAAGGAAGAAAAAACAGTATAGGAAAGAGATACGACAGTCATCTTTTTATTAAATACATGGATATTTGTAGAGAGGGTTAGATAGTCACAAAATTATTAAAGTGTTCCAGCGTCATATTATAAAAATAGAATATAATAAAAACAGAAAAAAAAAATCTTAATCAGTTTCAAAGCATTTTATCCTGATCAATCTTTTGACAATAGTTAAGGTAAAATTTAATGCAATATGGAGAAATCCCTGATAGGAGAAAAATATGCTAGACAAACTTGATGGTTCGTTCTGCATTAAAATACAGGCAGAAAATACTTTGAGTTAAGCCATTATTTATATTCTAAGATACAGCCACCTTTTTTATGGGTGACAGGATAGGTGTAATTGTAATTATACACAATATGATATACATTTTCTTTATTTAATAGCTTTACTGTACTTCGTGGTAATAATATAAAACATTCTTGCATTATGTGCCCTTTAAAGTTAGTATGATTAATTCAAAAAACTTTTTATTTATTATAGTAGCGACACTACTACATAGGCGATCTCTCTATTAAAACTGTATAGACGACAAGCTAAAAATATCATTTAGCTTTTGTCTTTATTCAGTAATCTGTAAACTGTAAATACCCAATAGACTTCGTTAAGATCTAATGGAGATTAAAATCTGCAGATACATTTTTTCTTTTTTTTTAAATCTTAATTTAAAAAACGTCTAACGATGAAGAACGTAATCTTATGATAATTTATCATTCAATTCAGATTATTGGCAAATAGTGAATTACTGAAAAAAAAATAGTGCGTTGATGAAAGTGATATATATTAAGGCAGATTTTAAAGGAGAAGGCTAGCCAAATTTGTCATTTTTAAATACCTTACTGCGGCTTATGACTCTAAACAAGAAGATAACCTTAGTTTAATATTTTTTTTCTGGAATAGCGGCGATATACTGTATCATCATATATTTTTCCCTTTAAATTAAAAATGAATTGATATATTCCGATTCAGACTCTATCCTAAAACAGTATAAAACATTTTGTTAGCAGAAATAATAAAAATCTATACGGTTATCTTCTATAATATATAAAAATGTAACGTATATCTGTTTGTTTGTCTGTCTATCTGTCAGTCCGTTAGTGCGCTTATCACTCGAGAACCGCCTATCCGATTTACGTCTTTCTTTTAATTCACAGATATGTTCTCTGCCAAGTTATAGGATATATTTAATTATGTTAGGTAACATCTATAATATATATAAAATGCAACGTCTCTCTGTCTGTCTGTCTGTCTGTCCGTTAGTGCGCCTATCACTGGAGAACCACTTATCCGATTTACGTACTTTTTTTTTAAAACATACATATGTTCTCTGGCCAGGTTATAGGCTATATTTTATTACGATAGGTAGTATAAGGAATGAGCAGTGACGTAAAAATAGTGAATGATGTCGGAAATAAGTTTGTCGCTAGCGCGTGCCCTTACAATACACAGCCTACCATTAAATATGGAACAATATTATGTAGCAAAAGAATATCTGTAATCTATAATCTATAATATATATAAAATGCAATGTCTCTCTGTCTGTCTGTCTGTCCATTAGTGCGTTTATCACGCGAGAACCACTTATCCGATTTACCTGTCTTTTTTTAAATTCATACATATATTCTTTGGCTAGGTTATATAATAATAATAATAATCTATATCTATAATATATATAAAATGCAACGTTGGTCTGTCTGTCTGTCTGTCCGTTTTAATGCGCTTATCCCTCGAGAACCACTTATCCGATTTACGTGATTTTTTAAATTTCATACATATGTTCTCTGACCAGGTTATAGGTATATATTTTATTACATCTATATAAATAAAATGCAAACATATCTCTGTCTGTCTGTCTGTCTGTCCGTTAGTGCGCTTATCACCGGAGAACCACTTATCCGATTTTCGTACTTTTTTTTTAAAAAACATACATATGTTCTCCGGCCAGGTTATAGGCTATATTTTATTACGATAGGTAGCATAAGGAATGAGCAGTGACAATAATAGTAAATGAAGTCGGACAAAGTTTGAAGCTAGCGCGATCTTGCAATACACAGTCCAAACCATTAAATATGGAACAATATTATGTAGCAGAGAATATCCATAATATATATAAAATGCAATGTCTTTATGTCCGTCTGTCTGTCTGTCTGTCTGTCCGTCCGTTAGTGCGCTTATCACTGGAGAACCACTTATCCGATTTACGTGCATTTTTTTAAACATACGTATGTTCTCTGGCCAGGTTATAGGATATATTTTATTACGTTAGGTGACACAAGAAATAAGCAGTGATGATAATAGTGAATCAAGTCGGAGAAAAGTTTGCCGCTAGCGCGTTCTCTTGCAATACGCTCCCTAAAGCATTAAATATGGAACAATATCATGTAGCAAAGAATACAATATATATAAATTGCAACGTCTCTCTGTCTTTCTGTCTGTCCGTTAGTGCGCTTATCACTCGAGAATCACTTATCCGATTTACATGTTTTTATAAATTTATACATATGTTCTATATAATTCGATATAAGCCTAGAGATAACGGGAGATAAGGTGAGATAATGGGAGGATAAGGAGAAATAATGGGAGATAAGTCGAGATAAGCCTCGACAATGGGAGATAAGGTGAGATAATGGGAGATAAGAATAAATAATGGGAGATAAGCAGAGATAAGTCTAGATAATGGGAGTTATGGTGAGATAATGGGAGATAAGGAGAAATCATGGGAGATAAGGAGAAATAATGGGAGATAAGTCAAGATAAGCCTAGATAATGGGAAATAAGGTGAGATAATGAGAGATAAGGAGAAATAATGGGAGATGAGCAGAGATAAGCCTAGATAATGGAAATTATGTAGAGATAATGGGAGATAAGGAGAAATATTGGGAGATAAGGGGAAATAATGGGAGATATTTTATTACGTTGGGTAACATAAGGAATAAGCAGTGACGATAGTAGTGAATCAAGTCCACGTGAGCGGAGCCACGGGCCCGGCTAGTAAAGAATAAGCAGTGACAATAATAGTGAATCAGGTCGGAAAAAGT
Source organism: Pachyrhynchus sulphureomaculatus (assembly GCA_019049505.1). NCBI lineage: Eukaryota > Metazoa > Arthropoda > Insecta > Coleoptera > Curculionidae > Pachyrhynchus > Pachyrhynchus sulphureomaculatus. Next base: position 141,014,783 of record CM032456.1, read on the forward strand.
TTGCCCCTAGCGCACTCTCTTGCAGTACGCTGCCTAAGCC
>CM032456.1:141014922-141017422 GCA_019049505.1 Pachyrhynchus sulphureomaculatus
GTTTATCTTATATATTACAAAAAAATTTATTCCTGATAAAAAGTTCTGCATCACATGGAAATCCATAATGAAGGATCAAAAGTTTTAAATATTTGATGGTATACAGGGAAAATAAAAAATAATGAATTTATAATGAGAGTAAAGTGTGTTTAATTTTAAATACAGGGCAAAATATTAATTGAAAATATTAATAGGAACTAAGTTTATTGACAGTTGTTAGGTATTTCCAAAGATATGTTCATTTATTTTCAGACTAAAATTTGTAGTGATTTCGTTTTCTTTTATTCAATAAATAATCCAACATTACTGAGCTGTTTGCTGAGATTTTTTTGAAATTTAACTAGAAAGGCCACAAATCTAAACGTGAGCATATTTTTTAGTTCCTATTAACATTTTCAATTAATATATTGCTCTATATCTGTAAATTTAACACACTCATCATTATAAATTATTATTTTTTATTTTCCCTGAATACCATCAAATATTTTAAATTTTTTTATAATATGTAAGATAAATTTTTTCTCCATTTGTATAAAACTTTTGGGACTCACTATATATATATATATATATATATATATATATATATATATATATATATATATATATATATATATATGTATATGTATATATATATATATATATATATATATATATATATATATATATATATATATATATATATATATATATATATATATATATATATATATATATATATATATAACTAGCGTGCTCCGCTTGCGTGGACTTGATTTACTATTATCGTCACTGCTTATTCCTTATATTATCTAACGTAATAAAATATTAACCTGGCTAAAGAATATGAATTAAAAAAAAAACACGTAAATCATATAAGTGGTTCTCGATTAATATGCGCATATATATATATATATATATATATATATATATATATATATATATATATATATATATATATATATATATAAAATAATAAACGTCTCTCGGTCTGTCCGTTAGTGCACATATTAATCGAGAACCACTTATATGATTTACGTGTTTTTTTTTAATTCATGTTCTTTGGCCAGGTTATAGGATATATTTTATTACGTTAGATAATACAAGGAATAAGCAGTGACGATAATAGTAAATCAAGTCCACGCGAGCGGAGCACGCTAGTTATCAATATAATAAATATATTAAATTTAGATTAAAATACAGAGGTCCATTACCTTTGGGCCAAAACATAGTAGATAAAAACTGTAATTGATAAAATTGCCAAACATCAAAAGATATCATTATCCAACTATGGTAATTTTTGATTTGTATTCTCATGGTAAGACAAGTGAGACGAGTAATCTTGTACCTATATGTTTTTTTCTATTTCTTTCATTAATAATAATTTCATTTGCATATAACTATATGTATCTGTGGTACAGCCAAAAGGGGATATATCCCCGATAAATGTAGATAATAGCACCTTATTAGAGACAGGACCTTTTTTAATGGTGGAAGTTATTAAACTTCCATGGTACGAGTTTTCTTATTTGTGAAAAAATTCCTCACTTAAGTTTATCGTGCTGTGTCGGGTTTAAGCTTTTAGATGGGTTCCGTCACGAAATAACTTGTAAATTTATATACCCCACCTGGTCCAAGCTACGCCACTGATAAATAAATAACACGTTTATTTAAGGCACAAGTGACATCAAATCTTAACTTTATCAACAATTTGAATAAATTACTGTAGCAGTACAATAGTAATATATTCTTTACTGAGAATTATTGAGTTAAGTTATAACACATTTTATCATTCTTATTCTGCAAATTATATATTCTACTGTCAAAAGTTAGTAATTATTGTTTTAAACTCTCATTGTCTATTTCAGCATGAAGTATCAAATGCTCTCAATTAGGGATGGACGATAATGGATCTTACTTATCGACAGTCAACAGAAACGTACTTTTCAATAATTTTAACTTATCGGTATGTCGATAGTTAGTGATATATTGACATCTATTGATACATCAATGACTCTCGATATATCGGTATCAATAAATATTAATACATTGTTGATTATTAGACAAAAATTTATAGCTAGATCAGGAGAAACTTCCAAAAAAGGGACATTTTCTTCTAAAAAAAATTATCACCAGAAGATGATTCTTTCACAAGAACATGTTTGGAATTACGGAACATCAAAATATTAATGCTTATCCGGAGGTTTAATGTTATTAACTTACGTGATGTGAGAACAGGAATTAGTTTTTTTTAGTGTGTAGATTGACATTTTTGAAGATATTCTACTTAAATAAGAATAAAAGTTAAGGTATTAAAAATGTATATGACTATATTGAATTTATACATTTATTGGTGATCTTGATATAAACTGAAATAAATTTCAGTTACCTATAGTTACTTTTATTATATTTACTAACCATAGTACACTCAAATCCATAACAATTCTGAAATGATTATTTTATTACAAAAATAAAATTATTCATAAAGCATATAAGTATTAAAAAATAAAAAGCTAGTCGTTTA